>OY755253.1:34977968-35325468 GCA_963576725.1 Azorinus chamasolen | reverse complement strand
AAACTATGATAGAAACAAGGTCAAAGTCAACAACTGTGTTACCGTCCACTACACTAACCATGACGGTAGCAAGCTACACATTAACATCCGTGTTACATTCCACTATTGTACCAAGTTCCAACTCAACAACCGTGTTGCGTTCCACTACACACACTATGACGGTACCAAGCTCCCAACAAACAACTGTGTTACATTCAATTTCACATACTGCGATGGGAACAATCTCCTCTTCGAGAAATGTGTTACCTTCCACTACACACAATATGATTGTACCAAGCTCCATATCAACGAGCGTGTTAAATTCCATTACACAGAATATGATGGGAACAATCTCCCCATCAACAACTGTGCTATCTTCCGCTACACATATAATGATGAGAAGAATGTTCTCATCAACAACCGATATATCTTCCAATATACATGATATGACGGGAAACATAGCCCCATCAACATACGTGTTACATTCCAAAACAAAAAATGATGTGGCCACAAGTACCCCTTCACTAACAGTTTTACCTTCCACAACGAAGACTATGATGAGCACTGATACGTCATCATCATTCGTGTTACCTTCAACTACACAAACGATATTAGGAACAAGGTCCCAATCAACAACCGTGTTTCATTCCACTCCACAGACGATGATAGCACCCAGATCCAAATTAACAACTGTGTTACCTTCCAATGCACAAACTGTCATAGAAACAAGCTCCAACCCAACAACAGTGTTGCCTTCAACTACACAAACGATGGCAGGAACAAGGTCCCAATCAATAACCACTTTACCCTCCACACAGACTATGACGACACCAAGCTCCCAATTAACAAAAGTGTTACCTTCCACTGCACGAACTATCATAGGAACAATCTCCGACTCAACACCTATGTTACCTTCAAATACACAAAAAATGATGGAAACAACGTCCCAATCAACAACTGTGTTACCTTCCACTACACAGACTATGACGGAACCAGGTTTCAAATCAACAACCGTATTACCTGCCACTGCACAAACTTTCATAAAAACAAGCTCACAATCAACAACAGTGTTGCTTTCAACTACACAAACGATAATAGGACCAAGCTCCCAATCAACAACCGTGTTACCTTCCACTGCACGGACTATGGAGACACCAAGCTCCAAATTAACAAGGGTGTTACCTTCCACTGCACAAACTATCATAGGAACAAGCTCCAAATCATCAACTATGTCACCGTCAACTACACGACCGAATATAGGAACAAGCTTCCAATCAACAACCGTGCTATCTACCGCTACACATATGATGAGAACGAACTCCTCATCAACAACCGATATATCTTCCACTATACATGATATGACTGGAAACATAGCCCCATCAACATACGTGTTACCTTCCAAAACAAAAAATGCTGTGGCCACCAGTATCCCTTCACTAACAGTTTTACCTTCCACAACGAAGACTATGATGAGCACTGATACCCCACAATCATTCGTGTTACCTTCAACTACACAAACGATGATGGGAACAAGGTCCAAATCAACAACCGTATTACCTTCTTCCACACAGACGATGATGGCACCAAGATCCAAATTAACAACCGTGTTACCTTCCAATGCACAAACTATGATAGAAACAAGCTCCTACCCAATAACAGTGTTGCCTTCAACTACACATACGCTGGCAGGAACAATGTCCCAATCAACAGCCACGTTACCTTCCACTACACAGACTATGACGACACCAAGCTCCCAATTAACAAAAGTGTTACCTTCCACTGCACAATCTATCATAGGAACAAGCTCCGAATCAACAACCATGCTACCTTCATTTACACAAAAAATGATGGGAACAAGGTCCCAATCAAACACTGTGTTACCTTCCGCTACACAGACTATGACGGAACCAGGTTCCAAATTAACAACCGTATTACCTTCAACTGCTGCACAAACTATCATAAAAACAAGCCCCCAATCAACAACAGTGTTGCCTTCCAATACACAGAATTTTGCGACACCAAGCTCCAAATTATCAAAGGTGTTACCTTCCACTGCACAAACTATGGAGACACCAAGCTCCGAATTAACAAGGGTGTTACCTTCCACTGCACAAACTATCATAGGAACAAGCTCCGAATCATCAACTATGTCACCGTCAACTCCACGACCGAATATAGGAACAAGCTTCCAATCAACATCCGTCTTCGCTTCTCATACTCAGACTATTACGTGGAAACGCTCAAAATCAACAACCGTGTTACCTTCCTCTACACAGACTATGACGGTATCAACCACCCAATTAACTACTGTGTTACATTCCACTTCGCATGCTCTAGAGGGGAAAAGCTCAGATTCGTCAACCGTGTTACGTTCCACTACACAGACTTTTGCGGAGAAAAGCTCAAAATTAACAACCGTGTTACCCTTTTCTAGTCACACTATTACGGCACCAAGTTCCAACTCAACAACCGTGTTGCGTTCCACTACACACATTATGACGGTACCAATCTCTCATCCAACAACCGTGTTACATTCAATTTCACAGACTGCGATGGGAACAATCTCCTCTTCGAGAAATGTGTTACCTTCCACTACACACAATATGATTGGATCAAGCTCGCAATCAACAAGCGTGTTAAAAGCCATTACACAGAATATGAAGGGAACAATCTCCCCATCAACAACCGTGCTATCTACCGCTACACATATGATGAGAACAAACTCCTCATCAACAACCGATATATCTTCCACTATACATGATATGACTGGAAACATAGCCCCATCAACATCCGTGTTACCTTCCAAAACAAAAAATGCTGTGGCCACCAGTATCCCTTCACTAACAGTTTTACCTTCCACAACGAAGACTATGATGAACACCGATACCCCACAATCATTCGTGTTACCTTCAACTACACAAACGATGATGGGAACAAGATCCAAATCAACAACCGTATTACCTTCTTCCACACAGACGATGATGGCACCAAGATCCAAATTAACAACCGTGTTACCTTCCGATGCACAAATTATGATAGAAACAAGCTCCTACCCAATAACAGTGTTGCCTTCAACTACACATACGCTGGCAGGAACAATGTCCCAATCAACAGCCACGTTACCTTCCACTACACAGACTATGACGACACCAAGCTCCCAATTAACAAAAGTGTTACCTTCCACTGCACAATCTATCATAGGAACAAGCTCCGAATCAACAACCATGCTACCTTCATTTACACAAAAAATGATGGGAACAAGGTCCCAATCAAAAACTGTGTTACCTTCCGCTACACAGACTATGACGGAACCAGGTTCCAAATTAACAACCGTGTTACCTTCAACTGCTGCACAAACTATCATAAAAACAAGCCCCCAATCAACAACAGTGTTGCCATCCAATACACAGACTTTTGCGACACCAAGCTCCAAATTATCAAAGGTGTTACCTTCCACTGCACAAACTATGGAGACACCAAGCTCCGAATTAACAAGGGTGTTACCTTCCACTGCACAAACTATCATAGGAACAAGCTCCGAATCATCAACTATGTCACCGTCAACTCCACGACCGAATATAGGAACAAACTGTCAATCAACATCCGTCTTCGCTCCTCATACTCAGACTATGACGGGGAAACGCTCAAAATCAACAACCGTGTTACCTTCCTCTACACAGACTATGACGGTATCAACCACCCAATTAACTACTGTGTTACATTCCACTTCGCATGCTCTAGAGGGGAAAAGCTCAGATTCGTCAACCGTGTTACGTTCCACTACACAGACTTTTGTGGAGAAAAGCTCAAAATTAACAACCGTGTTACCTTTTTCTAGTCACACTATTACGGCACCAAGTTCCAACTCAACAACCGTGTTGCGTTCCACTACACACATTATGACGGTACCAAGCTCTCATCCAACAACCGTGTTACATTCAATTTCACAGACTGCGATGGGAACAATCTCCTCTTCGAGAAATGTGTTACCTTCCACTACACACAATATGATTGTACCAAGCTCGCAATCAACAAGCGTGTTAAAAGCCATTACACAGAATATGAAGGGAACAATCTCCCAATCAACAACCGTGCTATCTACCGCTACACATATGATGAGAACAAACTCCTCATCAACAACCGATATATCTTCCACTATACATGATATGACTGGAAACATAGCCCCATCAACATACGTGGTACATTCCAAAACAAAAAATGCTGTGGCCACCAGTATCCCTTCACTAACAGTTTTACCTTCCACAACGAAGACTATGATGAACACCGATACCCCACAATCATTCGTGTTACCTTCAACTACACAAACGATGATGGGAACAAGGTCCAAATCAACAACCGTATTACCTTCTTCCACACAGACGATGATGGCACCAAGATCCAAATTAACAACCGTGTTACCTTCCGATGCACAAACTATGATAGAAACAAGCTCCCACCCAATAACAGTGTCGCCTTCAACTACACATACGCTGGCAGGAACAATGTCCCAATCAACAGCCACGTTACCTTCCACTACACAGACTATGACGACACCAAGCTCCCAATTAACAAAGGTGTTACCTTCCACTGCACAATCTATCATAGGGACAAGCTCCGAATCAACAACCATGCTACCTTCATTTACACAAAAAATGATGGGAACAAGGTCCCAATCAAAAACTGTATTACCTTCCGCTACACAGACTATGACGGAACCAGTTTCCAAATTAACAACCGTGTTACCTTCAACTGCTGCACAAACTATCATAAAAATAAGCACCCAATCAACAACAGTGTTGCCTTCCAATACACAGACTTTTGCGACACCAAGCTCCATATTATCAAAGGTGTTACCTTCCACTGCACAAACTATGGAGACACCAAGCTCCGAATTAACAAGGGTGTTACCTTCCACTGCACAAACTATCATAGGAACAAGCTCCGAATCATCAACTATGTCACCGTCAACTCCACGACCGAATATAGGAACAAGCTTCCAATCAACATCCGTCTTCGCTTCTCATACTCAGACTATTACGGGGAAATGCTCAAAATCAACAACCGTGTTACCTTACTATACACAAACTATGACGGTATCAACCACCCAGTTAACGACTGTGTTACATTCCACTTCACATGCTCTAGAGGGGAAAAGCTCAGATTCGTCAACCGTGTTACCTTCCACTGCACAGACATTGGCGGGGAAAAACTCAAAATTAGCAACCTTGTTACCTTCCTCTAGACACACTATGATGGTACAAAGTTCCCAACTAACAACCGTGTTACATTCAATTTCACGGACTGCGATGGGAACAATATCCTCTTCGAGAAATGTGTTACCTTCCACTACATACAATATGATTGTACCAAGCTCACAATCAACAAGCGTGTTACATTCAATTTTACAGACTGCAATGGGAACAATCTCTTCTTCGAGAAATGTGCTACCTTCCACTACACATAATATGATTGTACCAAGCCCTCGATCAAGCAGCTTGTTAAATTCCATTACACGGAATATGATGGGAACAATCTCCCCATCAACAACTGTGCTATCTTCCACTATACATGATATGACGGGAAACATAGTCTCATCAACATACGTGTTACCTTCCAATACCAAAAATGTTGTGGCCACCAGTACCCATTCACTAAGAGTTTTACCTTCCACAACGAAGATTATGATTAGCACTGATACCCAATCATCATTCGTGTTACCTTCAGCTACACAAACGATGATAGCACCAAGATCAATATTAACAACCGTGTTACCTTCCAATAATGCACAAACTATAGAAACAAGCTCCCATCCAACAACAGTGTTGTCTTCTACAAAAACGATGGCAGGAACAATGTCCCAATCAACAACCACGTTATCTTCCACTACACAGACTATGACGACACCAAGCTCCCAATTAACAAAAGTGTTACCTTCCACTGCACACTATATCATAGGAACAACCTCCGAATCAGCAACCATGTTACCTTCAACTAGACAAACATTGATGGGAACAACGTCCCAATCAACAATTGTGTTACCTTCCACTACACAGACTATGACGGAACCAGGTTCCAAATTAACAACCATGTTACCTTCCGCTGCACAAACTATCATAAAAACAAGCTCCCAATCAACAACAGTGTTGCCTTCAACTACACAAACGATGATAGGATCAATTTACCAATCAACAACCGTTTTACCTTCCACTGCACAGACTATGGAGACACCACGCTCCAAATTATCAAAGGTGTTACCTTCCACTGCACAAACTATCATAGGAACAAGCTCCGAATCATCAACCATGTCACCGTCAACTACACGACCGAATATAGGAACAAGGTTCCAACCAACAACCGTCGTCCCTTCCCATACGCAGACTATTGCGGGGAAACGTTCAAAACAAACAACCGTGTTACCTTACTCTACACAGACTATGACAGTACCAACCACCCAATTAACGACTGTTTTACATTCCACTTCACATGCTCTAGAGGAGAAAAGCTCAGATTCGTCAACCGTGTTACCATCCACAACACAGACATTGGCGGGGAAAAGCTCAAAATTAACAACCTTGATACCTTCCTATAGATACACTATGACGGTACCAAGTTCCCACTCAACAACCGTGTTAAGTTCCACTACACGCACTATGACGGTACCAAGCTCCCATCTAGCAACCGTTTTACATTCAATTTCACAGACTGCGATGGGAACAATCTCCTCTTCGAAAAATGTGTTACCTTCCACTACACATAATATGATTGTACCAATCTCCCAATCAACAAGAGTGTTTGATTCCATTACACAGAATATGATGGGAACAATCTCCTCATCAACAACCGTGCTATCTGCCGCTACACATATTATGATGAGAACAAGCTCCCAATCATCAATCGATATATATTCCACTATAAATGATATGAAGGGAAACATCACCCCATCAACATACGCGTTACCTTCCAAAACACAAAATGTTTTGGCCACCAAAACTCCGTCACTAAAAGTATTACCCTCCACTGCAAAGAATGTGATGATCACCGATACCCCAACCACACGAACGATGATAGGAACTATGTTCCAATTAACAACCGTGTTACCTGCCACTTCACAGATTGCACCAAGGTCCGAATTAGCAATCGTGTTGTCTTCCACTGCACGGACTGTCATAGGAACAAGCTGCCAATCAATAACCGTATTACCTTCAACTACACAAACGATGATTGGAACAAGATCCCAATCAACAAATGTGTTACTTTCCACTGCGCAAATCATGACAGTACCAAGCTCTCAATTAACAAATGTGTTACCGTCCACTCTACAGACTGTGACGGTACCAAGCTCCCAATCAAAACTTGTATCCAATTCCATTACAAAGACTATGATGGGAACAATTTCCCCTTCAACAACCGTTTCATCTTCCGCTACTTATATTATGTTGGGAACAAGCTCCTCATTAACAACAGATATATATTCCACTGTACATTCTAAGACGGAAACCATTGCTCCATCAACATCCACGTCACCTTCCAATACAAAAAATGTTGTGGCCACCAGTACCCCTTTCCTAAGAGTTTTACATTCTACTTCCAAGACTGCGATGAGCATCGAAACCTCATCATCAATCGTGTTATCTTCAACTACACAAACGAGGTCCCAATCAACAACCGTGTTATCGTCCACTACCCAGGCTATGACGGTACCAAGGTCCCAAATAACAACCGTGCTACCTTCCACTATACATACTATGACGGTACCAAGCTCTACATTAACAAGCGTGTTATCTTCCACTATATATAATATGACGGGAACCATCGCCCTATCAACATCCGCGTTAGTTTCCGAAGAAAAGAATGTGGTCACAAGTACCCTTTCACCAACCGTTTTACTTTCCACTACGAAGACTGTGATTAATACCCTTACCCCTTCCTCTATCGCGTTACCTTCCACTTCACTGCCTGTCATTGACACCAGTACGACTATATCAACGGCATTACCCTCAACTAAACAAACTGTGACTGGTAAAAGTACGTCTAGATCTAACGTGTCACATTCCATTGCACTGGCTATGATGGTTACACACACCCCTTCACTAATCGTATTACCTGCCACAACAAATATGACCGGGACAATTTCCCAATCAACAACAGAGTCACCTTCCTATACACAGACTGTGATTGCCACAAGTACCCCTTCCATAAGCATATTATATATTACCTCACAGACTATGGCGGGGACAAAAACTAAAACACCAACTGTATTACCTTGCACTGCACAAACTATGATTGGAACAAGGTCCCCATCAACAATCATCTTACCTTCCACTACACGGATTATGACGGCACCAAACTCCCAATTAACCACCGCGTTACCTTCCACTGTACAAACTATCATAGGTACAAGCCCCCAAACAACAACCGTGTTACCGTCACCTTTCATTACACAGACTGTGTTTAGCACCAGTAACCCTTCATTAACAGTTGCAACTTCCTTCACACAGGCAGTGACTGTCACCAGTACCCCTTCATCACCCGTGAATCTTTCCACTATACAGAATGTGTTAGGCACCAGTTTCCCTTCAATAACTATGTCACCTACAACTATACAGACTGTGTTTGGTACCGGTATCATTTCATCGACAGTGTCACCTACCACTAAACAGACTGTGTTTAGCACCAGTATACCTTCAATAACTGTGTCACCTTCCACAATACAGAATGTTTTTGGCACCAGAACACCTTCTTTAACCGTGTCGCCTTCAATTACACAGACTATGACTGGCACAAGTACCCTTTCATCCAATGTGTCACCTTCCAGAAAACATACTTTGTTTAGTACCATTAACCCTTCATCAACCGAGTTACCTTCCACTATACAGCCTGTATTTGGCACCAGAACACATTCCTCAACCGTGCCTCCTTCCATTGCAGAGACTATGTCTGGCACAAGTATCCTTTCTTTAACCGTGCCACCTTCCACTTCACTGACTATGATTGGCACCAGTACATCTTCATCAGCTATGTCATCTTCCACTACACAGACGTTGTTTGGTACCAGTACCACTTTATCAACAGTGTCACCTTCCTTTACACAGGCGGTGACTGCCACCAGTACGTCATCAACTGTGACACTTTCCACTACAAAGACTGTGTTAGACACAAGTACCCCTTCACCAACTGTGTCACCTTCCAGTATACAGACTGTGTTTAGCACCAGTATACCTTCAATAACTGTGTCACCTTCCACTATACAAACTGTGTTTGGCACCAGAACCCCTTCTGCAGCCATGCCGCTTTCAATTACACAGGCTGTGTCTAGCACAAGTACCACTTCATCAACTGTGTCACCTTCCACAAAACAAAATGTGTTAAGTACCATTACCCCTTCATCAACCGTGTCACCGTCCTTTACACAAGCGGTGGCTCGCACCCAAACACCTTCATCATTCGTACCGCCTTCCACGACACATACTGTATCTGGCACCAGTATCCTTTCATCAACTGTGTCACCTACCACTAAACAGACTGTGTTTGGCACCAGCATCCCTTCAATAACTTTGTCACCGTCCACAATACAGATTCTGTTTGGATCCAAAACACCTTCCTCAACCGTACCGACTTCCTCTACACATACTGTGTTTGGCACAAGAACCACTTCATCAGCTGTGTCACCTTCCACTATACAGAATGTGTTTGTCACCAGAACACCTTCTTTAACCGTGTCGCCTTCTATTACACAGACTATGACTGGCACAAGTACCCTTTCATCCAATGTGTCACCTTCCAGAAAACATACTGTGTTTAGTACCATTAACCCTTCATCAACCTTGTCACCTTCCACTATACAGCCTGTATTTGGCACCAGAACACATTCCTCAACCGTGCCTCCTTCCACTGCAGATACTATGTCTGACACAAGTATCCTTTCATTAACCGTGCCACCTTCCACTTCACTGACTATGATTGGCAACAGTACGTCTTCATCAGCTATGTCAACTTCCACTACACATACGTTGTTTGGTACCAGTACAACTTTATCAACAGTGTCACCATCCTTTACACAGGCGGTAACTGCTACCAGTACACCGTCATCAACTGTGGCACTTTCCACTACAAAGACTGTGTTAGACACAAGTACCCCTTCACCAACTGTGTCACCTTCCACTATACAGACTGTGTTTAGCACCAGTATACCTTCAATAACTGTGTCACATTCCACTATACAGAGTGTGTTTGGCACCAGTACCCCTTCTGCAGCCGTGCCGCTTTCATTTACACAGGCTGTGTTTGGCACAAGTACAACTTCATCAACTGTGTCACCTTCCACAAAACAAAATGTGTTAAGTACCATTACCCCTTCATCAACCGTGTCACCGTCCTTTACACAGGCGGTGACTCGCACCCAAACACCTTTATCATTCGTACCGCCTTCCACGACACAGCCTGTATCTGGCACCAGTATCCTTTCATCAACTGTGTCACCTACCACTATACAGACTGTGTTTGGCACCAGCATCCCTTCATTAATCATGTCACCTTCCACTAAACAGACTGTGTTTGGCACCAGCATCCCTTCAATAACTTTGTCACCGTCCACAATACAGACTCTGTTTGGATCCAAAACACCTTCCTCAAGCGTACCGACTTCCTCTACACATACTATGTTTGGCACCAGAACCCCTTCATCAGCTGTGTCACCTTCCACTATACAGAATGTGTTTGGCACCAGAACACCTTCTTTAACCGTGTCGCCTTCCATTACACAGACTATGACTGGCACACGTACCCTTTCATCCAATGTGTCACCTTCCAGAAAACATACTGTGTTCAGTACCATTAACCCTTCATCAACCGTGTCAACTTCCACTATACAGCCTGTATTTGGCACCAGAACAAATTCCTCAACCGTGCCTCCTTCCATTGCAGAGACTATGTCTGGCACAAGTATCCTTTCATTAACCGTGCCACCTTCCACTTCACTGACTATGATTGGCACGAGTACGTCTTCATCAGCTATGTCATCTTCCACTACACAGACGTTGTTTGGTACCAGTACCACTTTATCAACAGTGTCACCTTCCTTTACACAGGCGGTGACTGCCACCAGTACAACGTCATCAACTGTGTCACTTTCTACTACAAAGACTGTGTTAGACACAAGTAGCCCTTCACCAACTGTGTCACCTTCCACTTTACAGACTGTGTTAAGCACCAGTATACCTTCAATGACTGTCTTACCTTCCACTATACAGAGCGTGTTTGGCACCAGAACCCCTTCTGCAGCCGTGCCGCTTTCAATTACACAGGCTGTGTGTGGCACAAGTACCACTTCATCAACTGTGTCACCTTCCACAAAACAAAATGTGTTAAGTACCATTACCTCTTCATCAACCGTGTCACCGTTCTTTACACAGGCGGTGACTCGCACCCAAACACCTTCATCATTCGTACCGCCTTCCACGACACATACTGTATCTGGCACCAGTATCCTTTCATCAACTGTGACACCTACCACTAAACAGACTGTGTTTGGCACCAGCATCCCTTCAATAACTTTCTCACCGTCCACAATACAGACTCTGTTTGGATCCAAAACACCTTCCTCAACCGTACCGACTTCCTCTACACATACTGTGTTTGGCACCAGAACCCATTCATCAGCTGTGTCACCTTCCACTATACAGAATGTGTTTGTCACCAGAACACCTTCTTTAACCGTGTCGCCTTCCATTACACAGACTATGACTGGCACAAGTACCCTTTCATCCAATGTGTCACCTTCCAGAAAACATACTGTGTTTAGTACCATTAACCCTTCATCAACCGTGTCACCTTCCACTATACAGCCTGTATTTGGCACCAGAACACATTCCTCAACCGTGCCTCCTTCCACTGCAGATACTATATCTGGCACAAGTATCCTTTCATTAACCGTGCCACCTTCCACTTCACTGACTATGATTGGCGACAGTACGTCTTCATCAGCTATGTCAACTTCCACTACACATACGTTGTTTGGTACCAGTACAACTTTATCAACAGTGTCACCATCCTTTACACAGGCGGTGACTACTACCAGTACACCGTCATCAACTGTGTCACTTTCCACTACAAAGACTGTGTTAGACACAAGTACCCCTTCACCAACTGTGTCACCTTCCACTATACAGACTGTGTTTAGCACCAGTATACCTTCAATAACTGTGTCACATTCCACTATACAGAGCGTGTTTGGCACCAGTACCCCTTCTGCAGCCGTGCCGCTTTCATTTACACAGGCTGTGTTTGGCACAAGTACCACTTCATCAACTGTGTCACCTTCCACAAAACAAACCATTAACCCTTCATCAACCGTGTCACATTCCACTATACAGCCTGTATTTGGCACCAGAACACATTCCTCAACCGTACCTCCTTCCACAGCAGAGACTATGTCTGGCACAAGTATCCTTTCATTAACCGTGCCACCTTCCACTTCACTGACTATGATTGGCACGAGTACGTCTTCATCAGCTATGTCATCTTCCACTACACAGACGTTGTTTGGTACCAGTACCACTTTATCAACAGTGTCACCTTCCATCACACAGGCGGTGACTGCCACCACTACACCGTCATTAAACGTGTCACTTTCCACTACAAAGACTGTGTTAGACACAAGTACCCCTTCACCAACTGCGTCACCTTCCACTATACAGACTGTATTTGACACCAGTTTCCCTTCAATAACTGATTCACCTTCAACTTTAAAGACTGTGCCTGGTAACGGAACACCTCTTATAAATGTGCCGACCTCCTCTACACAAACTGTGTCAAATACAAGTACCACTTCACTACATGTGTCACCTTCCTTTACACAGGTGATGACTGCCACAAGTACAGCTTCATCAACTGTGTCACTTTCCAGTGCTAAGACTGTGCTAGGCACCATTGCCCCTTCAACAACAGTGGCACATTCCTTTACACAGGCGGTGACTGCCACAAGTATAACTTCATCAGCTGTGTCACTTGTCACTACAAAGACTGTGTTAGGAATAAGTACCCCTTCAATAACTGTGTCACCTTCCACTATACAGACGGTGTTTGGTACCAGAACCCCATCTGCAGCCGTGCCGCTTTCAATTACACAGGCTGTGTCTGGCACAAGTTCCACTTCATCAACTGTGTCACCTTCCACAAAACAAATCGTGTTAAGTACCATTACCCAATCATCAATCGTGTCTCCTTCCTTTACACAGGCGGTGACTGGCACTCAAACACCTTCATCATCCATACCGCCTTCCACAACACAGACTGTATCTGGTACCAGTATCCCTTCATCGACTGTGTCACCTACCATTATACAGGCTGTGTTTGACACCAGCATCCTTTCATTAACCGCATCACCGCCCACTAAACAGACTATGTTTAGCATCAGTATCCCTTCAATAACTTTGTCACCTTCCACAATACAGGCTCGGTTAGGATCCAAAACACCTTCCTCAACCGTACCGACTTCCACTACACAGAATGTGTTTGGCACCAGTACCCGTTCATCAGCTGTGTCGCCTTCCACTATACAGAGCGTGTTTGGCACCAGAACCCCTTCTACAGCCGTGCCGCTTTCAATTACACAGACTGTGTCTGGCACAAGTACCACTTCAGCAACTGTGTCACCTTCCACAAAACAAAATGTGTTAAGTACCATTACCCCTTCATCAACCGTGTCACCGTCCTTTACACAGGCGGTGACTAGAACCCAATCACCTTCATCATTCGTACCGCCTTCCATTACACAGGCTTTATCTGGCACCAGTATCCTTTCATCAACATTGTCACCTACCGCTATACAGACTGTGTTTGGCATCATCATCCCTTCATTAACCGTGCCACCTTCCACTAAACAGACTGTGTTTGGCAACAGCATTCCCTCAATAACTTTGTCACCGTCCACAATACAGACTCTGTTTGGATCCAAAACACCTTCCTCAACCGTACCGACTTCCTCTACACATACTGTGTTTGACACCAGTACCCATTCTTTAACCGTGTCGCCTTCCATTACAGAGACTATGACTGGCACAAGTACCCTTTCATCCAATGTGCCACCTTCCAGAAAACATACTGTTTTTAGTACCATTAACCCTTCATCAACCGTGTCACCTTCCACTATGCAGCCTGTATTTGGCACCAGAACACATTCCTCAACCGTGCCTCCTTCCACTGCAGAGACTACGTCTGACACAAGTATCCTTTCATTAACCGTGTCACCTTCCACTTCACTGACTATGATTGGCACCAGCACGTCTTCATCAGCTATGTCATCTTCCACTACACAGACGTTGTTTGGTACCAGTACCACTTTATCAACAGTGTCACCTTCTTTTACACAGGCGGTAACTGCCACCAGTACAACGTCATCAACTATGTCACTTTCCACTACAAAGACTGTGTTAGACACAAGTACCCCTTCACCAACTGTGTCACCTTCCAGTATACAGACTGTGTTTAGCACCAGTATACCTTCAATAACTGTGTCACCTTCCACTATACAAACTGTGTTTGGCACAAGAACCCCTTCTGCAGCCGTGCCGCTTTCAATTACACAGGCTGTGTCTGGCACAAGTACCACTTCATCAACTGTGTCATCTTCCACAAGACAAAATGTGTTAAGTACCATTACCCCTTCATCAACCGTGTCACCGTCCTTTACACAGGCGGTGACTGACACCCAAACACCTTCATCATTCGTACCGCCTTCCACTACACAGACTGTATCTGGCATCAGTATCATTTCATCAACTGTGTCACCTACCACTATACAGACTGTGTTTGGCACCAGCATCCCTTCATTAACCGTGTCACCTTTCACTACACAGGCGGTGACTGCCACCATTACCCCTTCATCAACTGTGTCACCTACCACTATACAGACTGTGTTAGGCACCAGAACACATTCCTCAATCGTGCCGCCTTCGACTACACATACTCTGTCTGGCACAAGTATCCTGTTATTAACAGTATCACCTTCTAATACACAGACTGTGTTTGGCACCAGTACCCCTTCATCAAGCGTTTTATCTTCTATTACACAGACTGTAAATGACACTTACACCCCTTCCTTAACCGTGCCACATTCCACTACACTGGATGTAGTTGTGGATGGTATCAGTACCACGTCATCAACTGTATTACCTTCTACTGCAAAGGTTGTGATTAGCACCGTTATTCCTTTATCAACCTTGTCATCTTCAACTACACAGGTTGTGATTGGCACTAGTTTCCCTTCATTATCTGTATCACCTTCCCCCATCCAGTTTTTAATGGCAACCAGTACAATTTCATCAAGCGTACTACCATCTTCTACTAAACAGACAGTCATTGACACAAGTTCTCCTACATCAGCTCTGTCAACTTCCCCATCAAATTCTGTAACGGCAATGGGTATGATTTCATCAACCGTGTCATCTTCCACTATACACAGTAAGATGAGCACATGGATTTCTACCCGTACGCTACCGGCATCGACCAATAAACCAACATCGAACGAACATACTGTTCAACCAGGTATGCTACATTGTAAACTAAATATATGTAAATGTAATAGGCAAACTGTTTTCATTATTATTTAACTAATGTGTAACACGGCATAGGGTATTGAAAATAACGTTTACCTCAATTTTGTACTCAGCGTCAACAAATGTTTCGACCCTTAGCTAACACATTATTCAACTAAAGAATGTCTAAATTATATATTAGAGTAAATGTATCATATTTAATAGATTCTAACCAAAGTTAAAAAGAACTGAACATACATTCATTCGATTACAACACGACCAAAATACAAACAAAAATGAGATAAGATAATAAAGTGTCTAAAAGCCACACCAGGAATTGCAAACTACATGTAAATGAAAAATAAAAAACAAAATCTGTTAATCTGTATTAATTTTCGTACCCGCGGAAGTTACTGGAGATTACCGAGCACAGCGGGCCATATAGGCGGGCCAAATATGAACCGGTACATTTTAGTTAAGTAAAGAAGGAACGTACATAGGTAAGGTGTTCCATACATGTGAAATCAAGTTTAACGGGATGTTTTACAAACATTATGAAGACAAATTCTGTTTCTTGGATGTACTAATTTCATATATTACTGGCTATAATTACTATATTGTGTGAGTGCATATCAATTCGTTTCCCTTTTTGCTGATATCGTCGCTGTTAAACCATTCAGTTTCGTTGCACCGTAACACTCAATTCATACATGCCTATCATTTAATCAACTACGCAAAGTACACACTTTTAGACCACATTTGTTTCCGATTCTGACTTAAATCATTGTAGAAGAATCATATCCATTTTTATTATCACATAAATTAACACTAAATATTCCTAAGAAAATGGACAGTTTTTGACACGTGTTGTTTTTCTCATTATTTCTATTGGGCCATAAGACGTAATAATACCATTGTTATACGTTAACCTGTTTGTTCATTAACAATTGGAGGAAAATGGTAAATGGTATATGAAGAAAATTTCAATATTATATGAAGGGCACATTATTGAATATATACATTATTTCTCACTCAGTACTTCCATAAGGTCATGTTAACTAAACATTTCACGACACAAATTCCTGCAATAATGTTCCCAATATAGGTCTGGTGGCTATCAGTAATTCAAACATCCTTCAAAACAAGGTTAAGAGTGTACACATTTGGTGTAAATTGAATTCAAGGTTTTATAAAATATAAGTTAATTCAATAAATACATCTACATGAATTTTGATTTAATACTCTTTTTTTGTTCTTAGATTGAATAAAGGAAAATAAACTTTAGCCAGTTTGAAACTCATCAACCAAGTTTAAGCCCATTGCGGTATGATTTCAATTACTTTCAATAACTTTGCTTCAATAGTTTCCTTCAACAACACAAAACCTTCAATAACTTATATAGTTGAAGGATAATAGTAAAGCATTGGCTAAACGTCTAAGTAATCAGTACAATTTGCAATATATTTAATTACTAATATCTGTGTCACTGCGTTATGTTTACAGATGTTTGCATAAAACTATACTACATATATTCAAAAGCGTTTACATTAGAAGGCAAAGGCATGGACTAGTTTCTAGTTATTACTCAGGGAGCCAATGGGGTCTACCGTGCACCTCCCCCCCAGACTTTTTTCATGGGTACCAAAATGTTCAGAACGTCCAAACTTACTTCTCTAGTTGTGTTATACTGAGGACATGTGGGTTGAAAATGAAATTTATCTTCTACTGTATATATATACTCTGTTTTAAACAGAATGGGCAGAATCGTAACATATTGTCTATATTAATATGTCTTCCTTTCTCAATCATCCTGAGCATCTAAGTTTGCTAGAGACCGCTTGACATAATATGGCATATCAAATGAAAGATATCTCTCTAGCAGTGTCTTAAAAACTTATAATGATTTGCCTTTGAAGACGAATCAATTTGTGATTGAAGTTTAGAATTGCACAATCTTGGAGTCTGTGAAATAAAGACATCGGCATTTCCAATGTCATTAATTCTCCATGCATAACCGAAGCTATACTTGAATAAAAGATGAGCGATTCGAGCTATTGCCAATGTAACTCAACCTGCTTCGTCTAAAGATTTTAGCATGAGGTAACATTGTCGACGATATCGTTCATTCGGAGGTGTCGTTATTTTTTATCCAGTACTTTAAACACTGTATATGGTATGTTATATACTTAGGTTATCTTCCACATTGATACGAAATTTGCCACTGATTTATGAAGAACAGATACTTGTTTGCAAAAGTTAACATGTACCCGTTCTGTGCATTCCGAGTATTCAAAGCCCAAAATGTCTGCTGCGTAACATAGAATCGGCACGACTATAGAATCGAACACTTTAAATGCTTCTTTTGGTAGATATTATCCAATATACACTAGGCTTTTAAATATGCAATTAATTGACTTTGCCGCCTATTTCGCAAGAGTTTCTCTGGTTAACGTCCCTTTCAGTTTTGTTGTGAAGAAAGCCCCTAGATAGTTATAGAAAAGGCACTACTTCAAGTGGTGTGTCCTTGTATAGTTAGGATTCATAGTTGCGAAAACAATCGCCGTTTCTAAGCACCATCACTTTAGATTTACTTGTATTCATTTTCATTCCAGTGTTATCACAGAAGTCTGTGATATGTGAGGTCTGTCTAAGTAAGTTTATGACCGTGTCAATAAAGCTGGAAACGCCACCGGCAATCATAAAGGCATGAAGATTCCCCGTGACGGCGCTTACATACATGCCTGACGTAGACTTATGCTTTATGCAGTATAACCCCTCAAAACCGGACAATCGGTAAACCGGAATCCTCTCTAAACCGGACAAAATTATCGGTCCAGTTCTATTCCTTCTTTTTTCTATAAAAGGTTTCTTTCAATACCGGAAACCTGTTTACTCCGGAAACCGCCGAACTCTTCAAACATTTTTGAACGATATGAACTATAAATTCCCCCTACATACCGGACAGCAGGATAAGGGCTTGACATATCCCTTTATCACAGTCAGTTAAACGTAACACCTTATCGTTAGGAGCTGAAAAATCATGGTCTATTCGGAATCGATTATGACCCGTCGGTGCCGTGAGATTAACTAATGTCACGCAGGGCAACAGATAAGCTTCGTGTTATCGTTTTAACTAATTGATTTGCAGGAAAAACGAATTGATTTCAAATTCTTATCGTTCAAAATCGAAGACCAAAAAAGGAAAACGAATCGTGATCGGAGATGCCGTCGTTTTCGGTAGGTTTGATTTTCGTATGTTTACTATCGAACCGGTAGCAAAGGGAGGTTACCGCGCACTCACAAACTCATATCATTATCGCATTGTTACGGACCAAATAATCTATGAAGGATAAAATCGAAGTTTTCCGCATATAGCGTTATGGCTGAAAACTCCGCGAAAACAATGTCAAAATCTAAGCGTGGAAGAGTTAGAAAAACGATAGAAACAGCTGGCATACCATCCGTTGCCAGTTTTCTTATTAAAAAGAAACCAACGCCGAAGGAAATCGTCGGCAGTTTGCTGAGTGATATAATTGTGAACGTCGTTTCATCCAGAAAATAGCTGCTCCTTGTTGTTAACTATGAAAACGAAATGTCTGAACAGATAAGGTATTCTAACTGTGAAATTGGTTTTAATTGTTGAGTTATTGATGATCCGGATAACAATTGATTTGCTATTAAAAAAGGCGAATCTTTACATGTACACTGGGTGATAAATATGGTCACATATAAATACCTCTCAAAATCGGAATCCCCTCTAAACCGGAATTTTTATATGGCCCCAATATTGTCCGATTTAGAGGGGTTCTAATGTATATCTAATTAAATTGTATATGTAAATATCAAAATGTGTCGGTGATGACAAGCAACATTGCTTAGTTCCCACGTTGCACGAAAAGAAGTCACACCGCCGTTAACTTTAATACAGTATTTTAGGAGTACATCGATCTTATTACTGACAGTATCTTTCCGTAAACGCCATTTCTTATAAGACATTGCCATGTTTTATCATGCGAACAACTGTCAAAAGCTTTATAGAAGTCTGCAAACAAAACACAAAATATTCAACGTAATTTAGACGGGTGTTTTTTAATGATTGTTTGTAAATTAAATATATTGTCAGTTGTTGAATATCCCCTTCTAAAGCCAGCTTGTGACTCGTCTAAGATATCATTTTCCTCGCACCAGAGTGTTAGACGTTTTGTTATGATCTGAAGTACATTGCTGATAGGCATATGGCACGAAACTTATTCGGATCGTCTTTTGGAAGCTTTTATGTATTGGTGATATAATTGACTCTCTCGGTGTTACTGGATAATTACCACTATCGAAAATATCATTAAACAATTTAACAAGGAAAGGGAAACTTGAGTCAATAGTAACTTTGAGCATTTCTGAACTTTTCCCGTCAATTCCTGATGGAGAATTATTCTTCAAGCCTTTTACATTGTTTACTATTTCCTCTGTCGTGATGCATTCATTGAGGGAATCCGTGTTGTGGGTTATTACGACACTCAATTAATTTTTTACGTATTTAACTTTCCATACTATTCTGTTTCAGTTTGCAATTATTTCTACATTTATTTCTGTCCTGTATATATATTTGTAGGTCCGATTTACAATTAGTGAGACGAAATCTGTGTAACGATTAATATTTAAATTGTTTGAGTTTTTCGCACGCTTGGTCCCACCATTCTGGTTGTCTTGACTTTCGCTTATCATTATGGTTTGTATAAGTGCGCCTTTTCTTCGTGGGATAACCTGCGCATTGGCACAAACCTATTAAGTCATCTAGCTTTAAAGAAGACTCTCCAACTTCTAGAATAATATAAGGTACTGATTTTTTCTATGAACTCATCCTTCATACTCTCATGCCTGTTTAAGGTTTTCATTTATTGTTTCACTGACGCTATGCCATGTTAGTGCACATAAAAGAGGAAAATGATCGAAGAAATCTTCTTTTCCAACACAAACATATGTTATAGTTCTAAATATATTAGTTAAAGCTAAAATATAATCTACAGTGCCTTTACCATCATTTGCTGTACAGGTAAATTATCCGTGAACGTCATCGTGTATTCGCTTATTAAAGGCATGGACATCGTGGTTACGGCATGTGTTTATTAACGCAGAATCAAATCTATTAAGTATGGAGTCTTTATTGTGCCGTTACATAGAAACACTATCGCTCAGATAATCAGATTCGTCAAATATTCTATCTACATCATCTTGTAGAAGCAAGTCTCGTACATTACTTATACTTGCATTTAGGTCCCAAGCAATGGATAACGAAGGAGATATAAAATCAGACACAATTGCAAAAATTGTGTCGTGTAAGATATCTATGTCATTGTCTTCACAATTCTCATATTCAACTGATGTATCAAGAGCAACGTAAGCGAAACTGAATATTATGTCGTTACCCAGTGTCGTGAATTTCCTCGGGAGGGGAGATATAAAACTATGGTCTTGGAAATCATTGTAAATTATGCGAAAACATTTAATAATATTACCTTTAATGACAACTGTAACACCACTGGAGCCTCTTCTAAACTTAGAGATTCTCTTTTTCTGAAATGATGTATAGTCAGATAGATAACCATCGAACTCGTCATCTTTTATCTGCCCTGTTTCATATAGCGATATAATATTATATTGTCTGGAGTAATTCAAAAATGATTTATCGTTTTTGAATTTTCTTAAGCCTTGTATATAAGTGAGCATATATTTAGATATTATAAAGTTTTGATTTGTATCTAATTTGTATGTTGATCCATGGCCACATTGTTATTTTATTTTCACTGGCTTCTGTTGCGTCTCGTCGTATTCGAAATATTCACCATCCACGCAAAGATTGCCTTATTTAGTCGTTTCTGCCTTCCTTGATACATCCTTGGAAGAACGGAAACAGTTTCGATTATTGCTAGTAATTTGCACTAGTAAATCTTCTGCTACTCTGTACTGTAAGGGGTAATCTGTATTGTTTTCTCTGAAAGCTTTCAATACAGCGTCCGTGTGCTCGGTTGTCGAGAATTCCACTAATACAGGGCATGGCGTTTTTTCCTTTAAGACGAGTTACCTTTTCAAGTTGTGTATCATTTAAGTTTAGTCGTTGGACATATACGTCTTCACTTTAGCTTCAGTTTCCCCAGTAGTTTCATTTGTATCATAACTAATGCCATGGAATTTCAGGTTTTACTTGTGCGAACTTAGATCTAGAATATCTTGTTGTTTAACACTTTCGTTCAGTCTCGTTTACATAGTTGACACTTTCCCGGTTAGTTCGTCCACTCACGAACATAGATTTTCATTTATTTGCTTTATATTTTGGTTTTCACGTTTTAATTCTTTTACTGATTTTTCAAGACCGTCGCACTTTTTTTGTTTAAGCATTTAACATCACTGCGAATTTCTAGAATTATAGCACCACGATTCACAGATTCAGGAGTTTCGTGTGTTTGAGAGCTGTCATCGTCGGAAGGTGAAGAACCATCCACGGTTTCACTGAGCTCGTCATCATTGATGGTATCCGTATCAGCTGTTTCATTACTATGGTAATTCCCGGGAGGATGGTTAAGCCATGAGGGAGTGAAACTTGAGCTGTTGGATGATTCCTAGTATGTCTTGCAGGTTGCTGTACTATGTTCGTACCTGGTATATTGGCTAATGACCCTGATTATGTATATTATCGGGAACTACGCGTGATTTGCTGCTGCTGCTAGCTGTCGTCGTAGATCTGGTTCGACCTCTTACACACAACATAGGATTTGGTGGAGAAATGACGATTTAAAGTATTTGCATAAGCAGACTTATCTTTGGTCTTTTGGGTTAAACCTACTGTCAAACATATAAAGTACTACTTCAAAGGTTTTTATACTCCATGTATTTATAGACAAAGGCTGATAAAAAGGTCTACCTTGTACTACATATGACACATGTGGATTTCCACACGAGGATACGGTTGTTAGCACACGTTCTCCCGCTTTCATTTTTTACAAGTGAACGTTTATTCCGCGTATGTTACAATATAAATAGTATCATGCGATGAGTCGCTGAATTATAATTTATTGAATTTGAATGAGAAAAGAACAATAACAACAAAGTCATGTTTACAGATAAAGTGTATATTTCAACGTTTCAGCTTGAAAACCTTCCTCCTGATATATGATAATACCGAAAATGATGAAAATGACGACAATATGGTATCGTTATGCCGTTTGTCGTTTAGAGGAATGAGTCTTGTATCTGTAAACAGTGCAAACCTCTATCAGTACTCCATCAAATCAGGATCGACATAGTGAATATCAAGATCATTTCAGAGTATAAAAATAATTAACACCTCGTCCGGTCACCTAAATATGAAATACGATACTCCCGAGACAGTTTTGTATACATATTGCTGAGTGCAAGATCGGTAACACGAACAAATAATCCCTGAAGGGGTTTATTTAAATACAGATAAATGACAAAACAGCTCGGTACTAAGCCAACACATGCATATATATGCACATAAAACAGCTATATTTTACAACTCAAATGATTGAAAAATTAGTAAAGTCAAGCAGGCAAAGCGCCATTATACAAGACGCAACTACCACCAAAACATCGATAGATAGCATGTCAGACACACAAATACACACCCAAATGAAGTTTGAAAATCATTCTGTTTGGATAAATGGTTTTCACATTTGTATCAGGAATATACTGAACAAAACGCTAGAAGCGTTGATAAAAGAAAAAAAATCATATACATTGTGAAATTGGAAACTCATATAAGTATTAAAGCAGAGCCTCTACATGATTTTGCACAAAGGTATCTGTATAAGCAAGCAGGTGGTTGCTTAATGTTGGACAGAAGTAGTGGAAAAAAACAGCTCTTCACTTCCTGCATGAACAACTACCTTGCAAATCCGAAATTAGACTTATTTTGACTTATTAGCGATGCTTTACTTTTCCTACACAGAAATGTGTATACTGAAATTCTTATACGTTTTGAAGTTGTGATTACAGACAAAGGACTAGGTTCACTAAGGGGTGAAATTGGCCCCATTTCAGAACTCACCAATAATACCACAGTTACATGTTGGTGGTCGATAAAGAAAGAAAACAATATTTTTTTCTCGAAAATAAAAGTCATGTTGCCATGGTAACCGTTTTAATATACTCCTCTAAAATCACATTTTCCATAAATTATTGAGCATTAATATATTAGAACATGTTTTTGGAATAATTTTTTGTGAAATAATGTGAGATAGCATGAACCCCAATTAAAACCTCAACAGGGCATGGTGAAAAAAGTGATGTTGCCATAGCAACCAACAAGCTTTACTTCAGAAAAATATGTTTCTTAACATGATTCTTTCAATATCTCTTGTAATAAGATTACAGTGACACCAAAATGGCAGGAAGTGTATGAAACATTGTAAATATATATGATACAGTATCGTACTAATTGTAACATGTGTTACCATGGTAACCAATGCAACGGCTTCCTACTGATGATTTTGGATCTTTTCTTTTTTTAAATATATTTAGCAATAACTTGACAACTTTAAAGGCCACAATAGGAAATGACATGGTCCTCTTTAGAAATCTCAACTCTTAATGAATAATAAAAATGTGGTTGCCACGGTAACATTTTCAAAATATTCTCATATAATATGGTATTCAGTTCTTAATGTTTCACGCAATACAAGTTTTTATTAGGTCATTCCTAAATAACTATTATGTCACTGTCAGACATATCTAAAGTTTCAAGTCACTCTCCAGCATCAGCAAAAGGTATTCACAGCAGTTGCGTGTACAGTAAAAACCCCTTTTCAGGAACACTAAATTACATTATGAATTATGCTGTGTTTAAGGCAGGTGGCTGCTTAAAGCAAGTACAAAGTAAAACAGGAAACTCCTTTATGAGTTTTCAGATTTACTTTCACCTTGCTTAAAACCCTCATATAAACACCTTTTCACGCATTTGCAAACAGAATAGACCCAGATCAAACGGCTATTGCTTTGACCATTGTTTTAAATGTAGAAATGAAAATGTGCACAATATGGTTTCAAATATTTGAGAGTTTGGTTGCTCCCTTCATGTTCTGTTTCTTAACATGTTTTAGAGAAACTGAAGTTAGAAGTTCCTTTTAGTGCAACGATTGAAAAAACTTTTACGAACGACCTCACTAACAACCGCTCAGCCACATATATTCGATTATCAAAAGAATTCAAAACGCAAGTAAGTCTGGCGATATTTTAAGAACTAATACAATATTCGTTCTATCTGTCTACATTTACACTAGCGATTCAATAACTGAATGATTTTAACCATGGACAGGTAGACGTTCGAGTATCTGTGTGTGACATGATAGTTGCTGTAGTGTGTTGCAGCTCTGTGGAATGTTGTCATTGTATATAATCTTACGTATGATGCAACACTGATTGAATGAGTTTAATAATTTGGTACATTGATACAAAAACACTCACCAGGGAGCCATTAAAGCATTTGTTATGTTATATTGCATGTGTGAATGGCAACATAAACATTGTTTTGTTGTATTTATTGTTTAGTTTGAAACTGGAATAGACAGAAAATAATGGAGAGCAATCAGAAGACAACATCATTGGAGTCTACATTATCATAGATATACATCTATTTCGTTTTACTTTTTGTATTTCGTCGTAGAAAACAGATGAGCTGTTTGTCCTATCAATAACTGCAGTATGGAATGGAATACGTGTGGTATTCGATCATACAGCACACTATGGACATACATTTGTTTTATAAAGCTTGTTTGTTATTACAGCTATCAAATGCTTTCAATTCTACCAAGGGGTTTGGTGGCGTAGTGATAAAGAGCTTTAGGTGAGACTTTTATTCAAATAAACACATTCTATGTTCATTCAACCAATCTGACATTTAGTAACTACCGATTCGCATCTACATACTTTTGTTTTAAATGTTTTTAAATGTTGCCAACTAATGTATTTCCTTATTGGTACTTTCTCTTAATCTTGGTAAATATACATGTTAAAACGGATGTTAATAAACAGAAATCAACATACCATGCCGCTACTGCATTTTTGTTGTCGTTCACAGAAATGGCAGCACAATCTGCGATTATAAAGCAGTATTTAAAGCCGTGACAAATTTTACCGAGATGGAAGAAGAGCTAAAAAATGTTGAAGAGGATATCAAAACCCAGAAAATTGATGGCCATCCTATGCATGCAGTAGGCAGTATGCTAGCGTCAATGCAGAAAGGTAAATGCGACTATATAACACTATTGCATATTCCTTTCAATGCTGAATTTTCAAATGGACAAATGGACTATTCCAAAATTCAATGTAGATCAAGCTTATTATGAATAGTTAGGGATTATTTTAAGGAAAGGTGTAACGTGACAAACAGCGCAAATCATGATGAGGTAGACCCTAACTTGGGTCTACACTGTTTGCAAATGACACTAGTTACTCGTGTATCGCACTGTAAGAGTTAAACAGTTATCCATTCCCATCATCTTTATGTTAACGGCAATGTCATAGATGATATATTAATTATATTTGACAGTATCGTGTGCAAATACTTCCATTATAATCTAGAGTTGTCAAATCGATACACTATTATGAAACAAAATAATATAATATCACGGAAACTGTGTGGACTGTAACTTGAGCGGTTTGTAGTATTTCAGAATGTTTTCTTGATATTATCGACTTCTTTGAACACAGTACATCGTTTCATCCGGACCTCAAAACCGATTTTAAACTGTTGCGTCCTTTCTTTTTCGTTATTCTCAATTATTCTCTTTTTGTATGTATTTGTATGTCACTGTTTTATATATGTTTTAAAAGAAACATTCGAATATTGTGTGGCCAAATTACCGGTGTATGCACTGAATGCAATAACTAAGCTTAAACCATAATATACGTCTACTGCAAGTGAATAAATCATTTAAAAAAGGTTCACTAATAAAAAATAATAATAAACGTAGATCTGTCAACAAAGATGAAACAAATCAACTTTAACAACAATGTTTAATATGATGTTATACAAAAGTGTACCATCATCATCAATGAAACACTATATTTATGAGAGTGCGCAATATTATAAATTCTGAAGGGAGGTGATACCCCGAGAGCAAAAAGAAAAAATGCAGACTCGGTTTTATTGAGTCTGTTCATGAACAGTAATTGAAAGTGTAACATTGCTCATGCACCCTAGCACCGGCTCAAGCGGTACTCGAATTTCAGAATAAGAAGTACTGAAATTCATGATCCCGAAGGATCAGAAGGTATAACAACACTGAGAATGAATAACACAACATTCTCGATTTGGTATCAAATTTAAACAAACAATGGCAGTAAAAACGTTGTAAAATTGTAAAATCATCATAATAATAGTCTATGTATATGGATTTATGTATGTATATATGTGTTTGTGAGTGCCTGAAAATGTTTCGTGTGTGTGTGTGTGGGGGGGGGGGTTGGGTGGATGTGGTTGTATATTACTTGCTCCATCGATGTGTTAGTGATGGTTGCGTCTTGAGTGTGACTTTGCCTGCTTAACTTTTACTTCGTTTTAATTTAAGTTACAATCGGTGGTCTTTGTACAATCTATGGTAGCCAATGTAAAAATGGCTTTGAATGCCAGCTTTGGAAGAAATCCGTTATCTGCACACGCCATTGTACGAGTGAAGAATCGAAGTGTCAAAATGGGGCCCAGTGTTATTATGATGTTCAGTTCGAGAGAGCAAATTGCAGGTATGTCTAAGAAATGTACACGAAGTACACGAAGTATTCGGACAACCCGTGTCCCTTCTATATGGGTCTGTAAAAGGCAAATACGTAACTTTGGCACTATTTTGATAAATTATAATTAGACTAACATAGTAGCAAGTAGTGCCGAACCTCATCAAACTGTTTTCTAAGAACCAGTTTGACTCTCGATTTGCACTTTTTGCCTTAGTTTGTCTTTTCGAATGCCTATGTGATTAAGGTATTTCAAAACATTACACTTCATTAGTGATATAATTTAACTCTGAACTAGTTAGCAATAAATTATAGCTGCTGTATCATACGAACGTTATGTATTCAAATAGGTATCGAAAATGGACTTATATTTTAAAACCTTTCTCTGTTCTACGTTTATTACAAATTTCATGAACTTCTGAATATTCATGGTCAAATTAGTTAGAAATATAAAAGATTGAAAATTGTAGCCATTATAGAAAGTATGGAACCATATCTATCTAATTCCATTAGCAAACAGAGCAGATCCTGATCAGACGGATCCTATAGGAGCCGTCTGATCTGGGTCTACTCCGTTTGCAGATGAAAACGCGTTTATATCACTGAAAGGGTTAAGACATGTAACACATACATGCACATATTTCCCAACCTGCACATACGATTGCAACAGACTTAAGTCGTCACTAAGTCGTATTTCGATTAAAAACTCTTGTAATGAATGCGTTTAAAATGTTGCAGATGTGTGGAAGACGACACGTATATCTACAGTGGCCGCTACTGTGAAAACCAAGCAGAAAAACTAGCTCTGTCATCCACAAAGATCATCATAATCAGCGTCAGTTCCGGCGGCGGAGCCATAGTCATGCTGCTCATCATAATTTTGGTACTCATTGTCAGACATAGAAGACGAGGTGGTGCAAAGAATCAGTCCATGTGAGAGTTGAATATATTTCACGAATCTATTTCATTGCAATTGATACATTGAATGTGTAGGCTGTATTTGTCGTACCCTTTGTTACTTTTCTACAGTTACTCTGTTTGCAACTCAATCATTGAGTACACTAGCGATACATGGATACAGTTTGTTTCACTTAAATATGTTTTCGTTTTACATGAACGTTGCAACTATGTTTGCCATCGCGAATGTTGTAGCTTAATCTGGGAGGGAATACGTTTATTTACACTGTTTGTCTTTTAGGGTGGGGATGAAATAAGTATGAGGTTGAGCGTCCCTAAACCGGTTTAAACCTCTAGTGACTTTTGTCACTGACCGTTCCAAGGCCGTGCTTCCATCTTCCCCTATTGTTTTCTCTTTAAGCGTCTCTTTATGTTTTTGTAGAATATGTATATTTGCCGTGTGTTCTTGTGTTGCTGTACGGGCGACTGTTTGTTCTGTTTCCTGCTTGACTCATACTTGTACTTTTCATTTCAAGCGAAAAAACACAAATCTAGAGCAAAACAATGCTTCGTGTCTGCATAGTCACATATAACTGATCGGGATATACTTTCAAAACTGTCGTTCACTAGGATAATTCAGAAGGCGTTCATATGACCGGTGTAACTTATATACAAATCTAAGTGGTTTGTATTCTATTTGTTAATGTTGATGCATTTGCATTAATATTAAGATGAATAGTAATTATTGATTGATAATATGCAATAATGATGCATAGTTATGGTTCCAGATTTTTCTACGTTACATCCAATTGTTTCATGACATTCAATTGCTTAAGATCCCTTTTGCATATTATATTAACACAAATTAAAAGTTTAACAGTAAACAGTGACCCTATCAAACAGACTCCATCTTGATATTTGACACTAACACCATTCATCTGAAGTGTTAGGTCCAAAGCATGTCTTTAAGTTCCGAGAGATATGGCATCTGATAGCCTGTAAACCAATTAACTATTTTTTGACTTTTTGAAACCACCACAGTACCAATGTCATCTGGCAAGGATTTAGATATGAATTTTAAACTGTCGTTCAAGACTTAACCTAATACGGATGGATACTAATGGATTACTTTGACTACACCTCATCTTAGGTATGATGCCATTTAAGATAACAAAACAAGAACCAAATAGCACGTTGTTCGGTATGTTCGACTCCAGGCCCCTTTCAAAAGTATTATTATTATTGTAGGACATGCCACTTCCTTACGTCCATAAACATCAATCTTTCGACTGAAAATATCATTTTGACGTAAACACTCTACTGAGTATAGCGATGAAAATGTCTGCATATTTGGTTTCTTTGTAAAGACGACACGACGGACTATATATATATCAGTATATACTGTTTGATGCCCATGTGCAACATTACGAAGAGCAGGGGCCAGTTGCAATACACACTCAATGACCATCGTATGCCAGACTATCAATCATTGTAATCTGAGAACAGTATACATGTATTCGTTCATTGTTTTGATAAACATTGTCCTTCAGAATGGATGAATTTAATATGGCATGTTGGAGCAACCCGAGCATCCGGCGGTCACACGAAAACACTGTACAGAATGAGTACCAGGAAGGACTACCGTGTACAACTTTTTTCAGTGGACGAGAGCACATAGTATTAAATGATAATATGGGATCAGAGGTAGGTTGTTTAGTTACCTTTATCTTCACTGCAACAGGGCATTAATCGGTGGTGGAATCTTAATTGTTAGATACACCTTGCGTTAACCCTTTCACTGTCCAGTATTCATGTACGAAATAATAACATAATGAATATTTATTAGCTGATTGTTTAGAAAACAAAATGTTCCAGCATATTCTTTTTCATTTTACTTTAACACAAACAGTAGAATTAGATTTATATCATGCCAAAGGAAACATAGCAGAACCTGATCTGAGAGCTTCTATAGGATCTACTCTGCTTGTTAATCCATAACTATAATGTGTTTGTATGAGGGAAAGTGTTAAATGCAGTAACAGACATATAAGAAATAGGTTTTGGTATTATCAATGTAGTCGGGAAAATATTTTATATATAAGCAAATATGTACAATATCCCAATGTACCTCCCTAATACAGTGCCGACGGGAAGCAAAAGAGTTAGTCCTTAGTCTTAAGCAGTAATTCAGCACTTCACATTAATCGCTTTCCATTAAACGTTTTAAATATATATTGACTGTTGGTCAATACAGTGTTTTAATGCATAATATATAACACATTATACAATTTGTATTTGGCTGTCAAATTATGTGCATCCTTAAATCGATCAAATCATAGTCGATGCAGACTTGTTTGATTGTTAAACACTAAATCGGTGTTCAACGACGATGACATGCGAAATTAAATATATTACGAATGATTAGTCATGTACAATAAAATCCATATAAAGCAACCGCTTCAATAATAACCATCAATGTCTTCATATACAGGTGGGTGCTCAATACAGTTAGAAAGTATTGTAGAAAGCTACTGTATTAAGCAACCACACGTCCGTAACACCAATAATAAGATATCATTTTGTGGTCATATTAGAGGGGTTTTAATGTACTAACGGGAGTAAAATGCTTACCGTGTTAAATCATGCACATATAGATCTTTTAGCGCATTGACTGGTGCAGATTGAGTTTGTAACCTAGTGTGCAATAAATACCACATCTAAAGTTGTTAAAATCACCTACTTAGATGATATTATGTATGCACACACACACACACACATACCATATAAGTCAGGAAATTGTAAATGACACACAACTGTGCACATCTACACCAGAAACACAAATGAAATGCGCCCTCGCACACGACCTTCATAGACTGTTCATTGCCTATTACACACCAACATCATTTAGGGCACTGCGACACTAAAATACCATGTACAGTAATACCTCTCTAAATTGGACGTCCAATCCAGTGTAAATGTCGGTATTGGAGACAGGAGGCAGCGTACTGTACGGTGTAAGTCATGCACCATGCATAAATCAATGTAAGAACATGTAGAACATAACGGAACTCTAAAACACGATACAAAGCAAACAAAGAGTGCCCATATACACAAAATTCACAAATACCATACACATAAAGCTGTTCATTGCATGCTCAACACCAATGACATAACTGCACAATTAAACTTGAACAAAAAACCATCATGTTTTTCTTTATTGGCCATATTTGCTTCGAAGATACTCAATTCTTAAGTATCTATCTTAAATCAAAACGAATATATATGTTAACATTTCAGATATATTTATATCAACCTCACATACGATCATCTCGACTATGGTCGAATTCTTGGGAGACCCCTGAAAATGAAGCATGGTCAACAAGGGCGACCTCATCCTACGACTATATTGACACGGAGAAGAACGTATGTTTATTATTAATTTAAGAAACAGAAGTAATATATAAACTGACTTTCTGATCTACTTTGTCTAAATTTTACTATCGAAATCTCTCGCTTATTGGCAAGTACAAATGTAATCTCAAGGTACTTTTGCGACACGGTATTTCACATCCTGAATTTTATGGTGATGTGATTTACAAACTTCGTAAAATTATTGGACATACCCATTTTCTCACTTTGTTCATCAAATATATAAAACAATTCATTAAAAAGGGATATGATCCTGTATTACTACAACATACTGCATGTTTGGTTGTGAACCCTTTTACAGTTGGCAATCACGCTGGCCTCTTTGCATGTACGCCGACAAGAAAGGTTTAGTACTCTATGAAGGCGACCTCTTAAATCCAGAAATGGAAGGAGAACGTCGGATATCTGTACTATTTCATTTTTGTCGTACCCTTTATTACTTTTCTACAGTTACTCTGTTTGCAGCTCAATCATTGAGTACACTAGCGATAGGTGGATACAGTATGTTCAATTAAATGTTTTGTTGTTATACATGCACTTTACCACTGTATTTGCTGTCGCGGTTGTTGTAGATTAGTCGGAGAGGGGATACGTTTATTTACACTGTTTGTCTTTTAGGATGGGGATGGAATAAGGGTGAGGTTGGGCGCCCATAAACCGGTTTAAACCCCCGGTGACTTTTGTCACTGACCGTTCCAAGGCGGTACTTCCATCTTCCTCCTATTGTATGTTTGTTTTGTCTTTGTGCGTCTCTTGTTGTTTTTTCTACCTATGTACATTTGCTGTTTCCTTGTGTTGCTGTTCGGGCGAGTGTTTGTTCTGTGTGTGGTGTTTCCTGCATGACTCATTTTTGTACTTTTAGCACATATAATGTTTATAAATCACAGATAAGTTACATTAACGTTTACCCTGTCAGGCGCATATTGACTGGCAACTTGGGTCTAGAAGAGACGATGTGTAACTCGACATCTAATTAAAATCGAAGCTGCGTGGCAATTAGTTTAATAAACAATTGAACGAATTATAATAAAACTTGTCCAAGGGCGGAGTTTGGACATACAGATCTTCTTTCAGCAAGATACTGTTTAAAAGGCTAAAGTGGTATTCTAACTTTTATACTATTATACCATCTTATTATAATTTTTAAGCATATGATGTAACGAATGTACATGCAACAATATGACAGAAATGTATGTAGATTTACCTGAAAACAATAGGTACATTCGCTAATTGTGCGTATTATGTATCTTCTATATTCAAATCTCAGTATAAACCCGTTTTATTTGTAATCGAAACGCCATACTTTCATATGACATCGTTTAGTTATCTTGAAACAAATTATGCATTTTGTAGTTTATGACATTTTAACAGTTTATCATATCATATCATGTTTCAGTATCATATCAAGAGACCCTCAGTTAAGCTAGGATACCTTGATCAGATTTAGGAGACGGGAGATAACTGCGAGACAGTAGCCACTTTGACATCTATCATTTGAAGTGATGTGGACTATTCTGTAAATATTTCGACCGTGATTTATGTTGTATATTGCTGGTGAAAATCCATGTAGTACGGCATGAGTAACGCCTAATGAAAAACTGCAACTGCATGTACAAGCAATGTTGTTTCGGTTATAAGTGTGCCTAATCGGACAAAGTTTTACGCATGTGATAATGCAAGGGCTACACCATTAATTAAAAGTGGTAGTTTGTTAAAATCCTTTTGGCAAGTCTATTGATTGCAACTTGCAGATGCCATCTATTTCAGATTATATGTGTGTGTTGCACATCTGGTGTGTGTTGCACACCTAAATCATTGTTCTCAGCTTTACATGTGTTTCTAATTAAATCCACATTTTTGGATACATGTATGTTTAGGTTTTGCCATGTTAGTAATGTTTTGAATTTTTAATAAGTGTTATGTTATTCTAGTATTTGTATACTTTGTCTCATTCACAAATTACATATTCTTCTTTCTAAAATATGTATCGTTGATGCAGATGAAAGCTGTTGTTCTTGTATGTGTTAAAAACACTGCATCGCAATTAGCACTGGAAGAATACTACTACGGATGTTCTCTTATAAGAGCATTTAAGAAAAAGAGGGAACACTATAACAGGGAGACAAATTACATTATTATACCTCAATTTCATTTACAATGTTAATTTCCCATAGGCCACCGTGACATGGAAATACTGTCAGGCCCAGCGGGGAAAAAATACTGTCAGAAAAATACTGTCTCCCGCTACAATAGGCACGGAACATCTAGATCAGTGAGCGCTTATTAAATTGTGTGCGTCACGTCATCCGACTGACGTCATTTGACGCTTGCAATTTGATCAACGAACGTAATAATGAAAATTGCTTTGTTTTTGTTCATATGTTTGAGAAATGGTCGTGTTATGCGACTATTTCGGAGGGGGATCTGTCAAGATTGAACAGTGAAATAGACTCCACAAGTACTTATAACGTGTAATGAATAGAAATGTGAAGCTGTTCCGCGACTTTTAAGAAACGAGTAACTCTATAACTTTTGTTTAAAACTGTTTATTGTTGCCATTGAATAATTATTTTTGTTAAATTGATTGTGCCGTTCGGTATAATAAAATAAATATCACATCCTATGGAGAGCGAAAGCACGTACTGTCAACCCTCGGTATGGTCATGTCCACCTCGGCTAACGCCTCGGTGGACATAACCAACCTCGGGTTGACAGTACGTGCTCTCTCTCTCTATAGGATGTGATATTTATATAATGTAAGCAACACAGTTGGGTAGGATGGCGCTTTGTTCGTTCAGGAATCAGTCACGTTGCTTTCATCATGTGCAGGCAAATGATGCAGTGTTCGAAAGTATGATGTGATGTATTTAACCCATAAAACCCAGTGATCCCGTACATGAGACATATCAAACCGTGTAGACCAATATCAGAGGGCTCCTGAATGTTCTGCACTGTTTGCTAAACAACCAATATCAAAGGTTGTCACCTGGACATTTGCTATGTGTAGGACCCCACATTAATATCGAATAGTTTAGAGTAAGCGCGTTTCATTGCAAATTCTAGTTCATGTACAACTACTAAATTGTCTATACTTTTGACTTCTTGCTTAACGAAGGTAAAGGAACATTTAAGATTTTACTGTGATAAGACTTATGAAAATTCTGGAATAAATCTCTTCTGGTCTATTAAGAACTCTTCAGAAGTCTTAAACAAACTTAAGAACAAAAGGTATCTTGCATCCACTGTAAGCACGTACGATTTTTCTACTCTGTACACAACTCTTCCTCATGTTTTAATTAAGGATAAGCTTACTAACTTGATCCAGAAAGTATTTGCCCGAGAAAAAACATCATTCTTGGCATGTAATGCTGAAAAAGCTTTCTTTACTGACGAGCAAATGAAGTATTACACCAATCGGACTTGCTCAGAAGTTTGCGAAGCACTAACCTTTCTTTTGGACAACATATTTGTACGTTATGGGAATGCTATATACCGTCAGGTAATTGGTATTCCCATGGGTACGAATTGTGCACCACTTGTCGCAGATTTGTTTTTGTACTGCTATGAGAGAGATTTCATGTTGAGTTTGAATCCTCAATCACAAGAAGATGTTATAAAAGCCTTCAATGATACTTGTCGATATTTGGATGATATTTTTAACTTAGATAACCCTTTCTTTAATGCTCTGATTCCTACAATTTATCCTAAAGAACTCAAATTGAATAAAGCTAACGCGTCCGACAATTATGCAGCGTTTCTTGACCTAGACCTTAAAATTAATAATGGAATGATTTCTTCTAAAATATATGACAAAAGAGATGATTTTGATTTTAATATTGTAAATTTTCCTCATCTTGACGGGGATGTTCCCCGTGCTCCATCTTACGGGGTTTATATATCTCAACTTATTCGTTTTGCTAGAGCTTGTTCATCTATTGACGATTTTAACAGTCGAAATCTCATTTTAACTGAAAAACTGCTTAAACAAGGATATAGATACCATAAACTAAGAAAAACTTTCTCTAAATTTTACTATCGAAATCTCTCGCTTATTGGCAAGTACAAATGTAATCTCAAGGTACTTTTGCGACACGGTATTTCACATCCTGAATTTTATGGTGATGTGATTTACAAACTTCGTAGAATTATTGGACATACCCATTTTCTCACTTTGTTCATCAAATATATAAAACAATTCATTAAAAAGGGATATGATCCTGTATTATTACAACATACTGCATGTTTGGTTGTGAACCCTTTTACAGTTGGCAATCACGCTGGCCTCTTTGCATGTACGCCGACAAGAAAGGTTTAGTACTCTATGAAGGCGACCTCTTAAATCCAGAAATGGAAGGAGAACGTCGGATATCTGTACTATTTCATTTTTGTCGTACCCTTTATTACTTTTCTACAGTTACTCTGTTTGCAGCTCAATCATTGAGTACACTAGCGATAGGTGGATACAGTATGTTCAATTAAATGTTTTTTTGTTATACATGCACTTTACCACTGTATTTGCTGTCGCGGTTGTTGTAGATTAGTCGGAGAGGGGATACGTTTATTTACACTGTTTGTCTTTTAGGATGGGGATGGAATAAGGGTGAGGTTGGGCGCCCATAAACCGGTTTAAACCCCCGGTGACTTTTGTCACTGACCGTTCCAAGGCGGTACTTCCATCTTCCTCCTATTGAATGTTTGTTTTGTCTTTGTGCGTCTCTTGTTGTTTTTTCTACCCATGTACATTTGCTGTTTCCTTGTGTTGCTGTTCGGGCGAGTGTTTGTTCTGTATGTGGTATTTCCTGCATGACTCATTTTTGTACTTTTATTAATAGTTCTTTATTCTTCACCATCAAACCATATAGTGTGACCACTCTTTAGAATCGTCTCGAGGAGACCATTCTAAAAAGTGGTCACAGCATAGGGTTAGGTGGAGAAATCACGGCTTTAGTATCTGAGTATGTCTCGGTATCTGTGACTCTGCATACATGATACGGGAGTTAACGTGTTTTCAGATGCTGCAGTGACACATATCCTACTTCAGCTGTTAACATGTTTATTACATGTCCAGTGGATGTACAGAAAATAACTTAGGAAGCGTTTTTGACGATGCGGTAACATTTAGCTATAGTTGGACGACTCGTGTTGCTCTTAGCTCAGTCACAGTTTGAAGAGGTTCTCTTGGGTTCAAAACAATGCACTGAAGCCTCATCGACTTCTTGTAATATAATACACATTACACTAGAGAAAGGAAATGTTTAGAATTTTGTAGTTTGAAACCATTGTGATAAATAGATCATATGCTCATATAGGAGCAAATGCTCTATTTATCATAATGGTTTCACAAAGTGACTTTTACAGAGTCGTCAAAAGTCATCAATATCAGGCAATGGTTTAATGCAGGTCTAAAGTAATGCTGACCGTTCCCGTATGAAGTGTTAGTGTTACCTTTTACCTGCATTAAGCTGTCCCATATGTGTTTAGGTATGCGTAGCTATACCTTTCAGAAACATACTGTATTGTAAATTTATGTTTTCTTCTAGTTATCACGAAGTTCGAGTTATCGAAGTTCGAAATATCGGAGTTGAACTGTATATAATACTCGAATGAACAGAGTTGACGGTGCACCAGGTATAACACTATTTCGGTACCAGTTTATACTCTGTGCACATTGCTCGCTTTGCATTACAGATATTTCGCCAAACACATTTTCCGAACACCTTTCATTTCTTATTTTGCAGAAGGAAATTTAGTTGTCTTAAGCTATTTTGTAAACATTTACATGTTGCAGATTGATCTAAGCATAACAGCAACTCGTTTGATGAATTTGACTCTTTAAATTACACAGTTGCTCTTTATAGTTTCCCTTGTTTCTTTTACTTGCTTAGTAGCAACTGCTTGTTGTCACACATTTCATATGAATTACATAATATACTCAATTCACCTACAAGCATGTAATCATGGTGTCATATAGCTCGATTCAATCTGCTTGCAATGGTAACTGCAATTTTGCTCTAAGCGATAAATCATAAATATTAGTCATACTATCTATTTAGTATGGATACTGCTTGTAGGAATATATGTTCAACTTGTGCATACATTTACATGCATAAATGGAAAAGTAGTAAAGTCAAGCAGGCAAAGCCACATGCAAGACGCAACCACCACCAAAACACCGATAGACAGCATGACACACACACACAACCACACACCCAAACGCACGCACACACACACACACACACGAAATGAACACAGAAAACACCAAAAGACACACAAGAACCAGGGACAAACGTTCCACAACATGAACAAACCACAAGCACAAAGACGCAAGGCAAACAAAAGTAAGGGTGACAAAGAGAGTACCGCCTTGGCACGGTCAGCAGCAAAAACACCACTGGGGGTTTAAACCGGTTTACGGACGTCCTAACCTCGCACTTCTCTCAAAGTCACCCTAGCTTTACAAATATTGTAAATAAAGGTATCCCCGCTGGACTTACCCACAAATCGAGTTTGGCTAACTCGAAACAGAAAGCTGTTAGCAATTTTATTAGGGTAAATAGGTTTGTTTTATATTTTATATGTTATGCTGTGTTTTTCGTTTAAACGGTCATTCTGCTTATTTGTGTATTATCATATTCATCAAAGCTAGTTACCATTTGTATGATGTTATCAGTAATCGAGGGCTTGGTGCAAAACTATTCTAACTCCTTCACAAAGTGCAGGAGTTAGAATAGATTTGCACCAAGCCCTCGTAATATAATTATCAAGTGTGAGATACAGTGTAACTTTGATATCTCGTACTTCAAGGGACCATACAAATTTACCTCGTGATAACATAACATCGAGTCATCGATTTCTTATCTAGACATTTTCTCATCTCACAGGTTATTGCAGGTATACAGTAATTCTTAAATCTCCTGTAGGAGCTTTCAGTATTATTGTCAACCTGCATTAAGCTGTGCGTTTGTTTCTAGATGCATTTTAAAACAATTTTGTATTGTAAATTTTGGAAGGGGACGAATTTTAATTTGAGATTTATTGAAGTTTTATTGAAGTTCGAGTTATCAGAGTTCGAGATTCGTGGTTCAACTGTACATGCACGTAGATATATCTATTCATATAAAATCGAGATCGCCCTTTTGTTAAACGGAATAAAATAAACCTTTATATGCAGTAGGGAATATAAAAATTACTTTCTCGGAGAATTTTGCGTAAACATTTCAAATTACAAAGACAATATTATTATCAATATAAATTATTAGAATTTATGGCGAAAGCAAAGTCTGAAATGGTTACTTACAAAGTTAATATACAGCAGGCGAACATATTGTTTCATATAGGAATGAGACCCACGAAGACATTTATATAAACTATGTTTAATTACTAAGCTGAATTTATTATCAATATAAATATTGTCGGTAGTTTAAGTGTATCATTGCATAACACATTTAACCAAACAGAATCCAATGGGAGGTGGTTTACGATCCTCAGACGCCTGCAGATTTGTTATATGGTGCTCGATTTAACAAATGGAAAACGTTTGTGACAGACGTTTCATTACCATAGTAGGGCCAAATCTATTGAATAAACTTCCGCTGATCATCAGACAGTCGGCTTTAATGGACTTGTTCGAGAAACAAATGAAAACCTACTATGTTAGAAACTTTTACACACTGTGTTAATTTAGAGTGGTACCGTAAGCAATCAACGTTGCTTTTATATTTGATTTTGACATTTAAGTTTTATAGTATACATCTGAATTGTTGGATGCATGTTTAAAATATTTTCTGTAATTTTAGAACTTTTGATTCATTACGTATATATTTAAGTTCTATTGTGTGTGTGTTGTATGTTTTATTACTATATATTAATAAAATGACTTCTAGGTCATTTAGGAAAGTTAATTGATTGTGAATATTTCCAGTTGTGTTTTATATATTGTATGTGTATCACCACTTATTATGTATTTAACCAAATAAAAAAGTTTACAGTTTATAGGATGCTTTACAAAACTTTGCAGCTTCTTTTCTGTCCTGTAATAAATGTCACGAATAACCATGTACTTCAAACACGGTCATAATACGATATGGCAGAGGTGCCTGTACAGACCCCATGGCAGTAATATGCATTTGCAATAACGCAAATTGTGTCCAGTATACCTCGTCTGTATTCCAGTCTCAATTGTTTTTATTATTATAAACAATACGTTTATACTGAATCGTTTAGTTATTTTGCGTGCTGTAGTTTTTGTTCTTATCATATCAGGAAACGATATGTTAAGCTAGAATACCTCGATCAAATTTAGGTCAAGGGAGATAACTTAGGGAAAGAAACTACTTGGACATTTGTATATTTCAGAAGAACTGGTGTGGGATACAGAAGAAACTGTCTTAAGCGGCCAGCCATCAGGATAATGTCTTATTATGGATCTGTAAAGCTGGTGATAGCTTAATGTAGGTCACACGTGATGCAGAAAGCTCATGTAGGAGTTTTCTGCATTACATTTGATCTGCATGACGCAACCACTAAGTGGATTATTTCCCTTTTATTCAACAGTCAATGGGTTACCGGAAAAGATGTGTTAATGCTTTGCATAATTTATTTGTTATACACAAATCATACTTACCATACGACCCAGGTGAAACAGGAAAATAAACCAGCAAAAAACTGTGAAAAGTTTTAAATATTCAATATTGCTGAAATTAAGCAATAAAAATCCAGAATTTTCCGGATTTGTTTTTTCTTAAAATAAAGTTTCAAATCGAATAATCATTTCACACACTTATGATATTCCGATATACAACTCATGTTAATTCGAGAATGTTCACGTGCCAAAGTAACTGTTAAGTAGTTCTGTATCATTGAAAACCAATATCGAAGAGCAACAGTTAACGGGACGTACTTTATATACTAACATCGTTATTTATCCACCATACGCTATATTGCGACCACCCTTTATAATCTTCTCGAAGTAACATTCTAAAGAGTGATAACAACATAGGATTTGGTTGAGGAATAAAACAGCTATTCTTGAAAATGTTTAACTTTACGTATCTTATCTGGATTTAAGGAACAAGACGAACTTTCAAGAATTTAACAAGATGTTTACATGAACAAATGCATTTCTATAATGTTCAAGAATAAACAGAAATGTTGATTTTAAACGTACACGTATATGTCATACAGAAAACACCACATACAAAACACAAAGCCGTCCGAACGGCATCGCAACATGGAAACACAGCAAATGTACATATCTATCAAAACACAAAGAGACGCACAATGAAAAAAACAAACAAACACTGGAGGGGGAGATTGGAGTACCGCCTTAGAACGGTAAGTGAAATAGCCACTGGGTGTTTAAACCGTTTCAGGGGTGCCCAACCTTACAATTATTTCATCTCCACCTTGCTTAACACTGCTTCCAGTACTTCTCAATGTTCCGAGATAATCTACGACTTACTTTGAAACCACAAAAATTATTTCAATAAACAGCAAACATGCATACTTATTAATTGAGGTATTCAATGAACCTATTTAGATCTACATTATATTCAAGTAATTATCTGACATAATACTTATGTGTTGCAATTCTGAAAGTTACCTTTCCATCCACTTATCTGCGAAACCTATCAGTGCTAAAAGCGGAAAAAACGTCGTGTCAAAAGAAAAAGACTACAAATATTCCGTGTCAAAAGATTCAGTAATAAATATCATGCTAGGCACGTTCTCGATGGGATTTGTAAACAGTTTGGATCCGGATGAACGGCCAAACTATTTGGCCAGTATGTTCTCGATAGCCAGTACGAATTGGATCATGCAAGTACACACATAGTTAGATCAGGCAAGAACAGTCACCATAGTTTACAGAGTCACCATACTTTACAGAATCACCATATTTTACAGAGTAATAAGGGTAAAATAATTTACCTATTCCTTTGTTATATCAGATTGAAGACAATTCCGATCATGTTCTACGACTGCAGGTAGTTTTTCCTTTCCTGCATTACCCATTCCCTCATATTGACACTTTTTGATGCTTTTGTTTGACGCTTTGTAAAAACCACATTTTGAAACCATTGTGATAAATAGATCATTTGCTCCACAGGAGCAAATGTTCTATTTGTTACAATGGTTTCAAAAGAAAACACTTCGTAAATTTCTCTTATAAATGATCCTTTTCGGTAGATTTATTCAAAGAGGTTGAGTCTAAAATAAAACAATAGGGAATGTGTTCATTCGACGTTGTCCTACCGAGATACTATATGTTGAATTAAATATACAAACGATCAAGGATAAGGTAAGTATCAGTGTTTTTTCTGCAGCAGGCTATATTTGAGTAGGGATCGTGATTGAGTTTCTTTTAAAATGTGTCATTGAGAAACATGCAGTAAATATATTTAGTTCTGGGAAAAATTGCTACATTAGAACTAGATGACTATATTTAGAAGTACTTCAAATGAGTGCTTGCTTGATGCAGTAACTTCTGGACGAAATCATGAACATTGCTTGGCTCAATCTTATTATAAAGCAAGTAATTTACCAAGGCAGAAAAAACATAGAATCATATCTATATTTTACTGCATAGGCAAACCGATCAGACCCTAATCCGACGGCCAAGTGGCAAACAGCTTGGATTCGATGACATGACGATTTACTAGGTGTCTCATTTAAAGGTGCTTGAACATACAGGTTGTGGTTTTAAATAATGTGTGTCTTATAAGTAGACATGTTACAGATTTACAAATACTCACTATAACAAAGGTCATTGATTCTATGAGTCTATACTGTACGGAAGCCCAGATAGGTATACAAATTACTTCGAGATAACAGAGGTTAAAGTTATCCGTTTTCTTATCTAAACAATTGCTTGGAAATTAGTGTGCGGTGGTCTAGTGGTAACGTGCTTGACTATCAGTCCGGAAGTCCGGGGTTCAAATCCCTGTTCCTCTCGGAAATTTCAGAGAAGATTTTCCGTGTCTCCCACCCACACCTCCTCTCCACCAAAGGGTTAAAATGGGTACATGTGAGGGTCACTCGCTGGTACTGCGGTTGCATGATTGCGCCATATGTTAGCAGTGCTCAATATTGTAGGCCAATGACTCAATGACCAGGGGAGTAAATGTACAGTTGGCTGAGCGGTCATTCGGACTGAAAGTAAACTATAACTAGGTACTTTACGTTTTTACTCAATACATGTGTATAGTAATGCCGAACGCTCCTATATGAGCTTTCAACATTACTGTCGACTTGCATTATGCTGTCACATGGGTTTCTAGATAGGGCAGTGATGCATTTAAGATTCTGTATTTTATCAATTTGAAGGACCGAACGTTTACTTCGAGTTATCCCTGAGTCCAAGTTATCCGAGTTCGAGATATCAGAAGTCAACAGTATATCCACCTTTGAATCTAGATCAGACGCCGAGTATCTAGGGTTCTAATCAGGATATTGACTAGCTATACTTAGCATTCCACTGAGAGTTAGATACAGTGAAAACTTTAAAGGACGATACAAATTACTTCGAGAGAACAGGGGTTCGATTCAGCCTATTTCTAATTTGAAAACTTTCTCGATGTGACAGCTAAACGCAGGTGGCATGTAATGACGGAAGTTCCTGTAGGAGCTTTTAGAATTACTAGGACATGCATCAAGCTGCCGCGTGTCTTTATTGATATGCTAATTGTGGTAGAACTGTAAGTTGGGAAGGGCCGACTTTTTAACTCGAATTACATCCAAGTTGCATTATCCGAGATTGGGATGTCGATATTCCACTGCACTCTTATCAGTGACAAATCTCTTCTGGTATTGATACAGACGGGAGGTTTATCCTTTCCGGCGCCACATTTCTAATTGTCGGCTGCAATTCAATTTTGTTAAATCGTTCGGTAAAATAAGGAAATACGATAAATAAATGTAAATTTCAAAGGAATACAGCACAGATATAGAAATAGAGATTTAGACAAAACTGAATTCCCTGACCAGACGCCGCCTTGAAAAGGCGGCGTCTGATCAGGGACTGCGATATTTGTTGTGGTGCAATTTTGTGACATTGGCGGTGAAAGGGTTAGTGTTTGGTAACGTACGGTTAATCATCGGAGTTGAGTGTTTCTTCAGGGAATTTTCAGGACACAGATAAGACTAATCAATGCAGTTGGTAAGCATTCATGTTTTATCATTTGACGTCTAAAATTCAACATCTAATAAAGTAATGCAGTTTATATTACTTTGTTCGTTGTCAAAACAATTTAATTGATTCTATATATGTATATGTAAAGGTGAGAGAGAAAGATAGGCAGTCACAGAGAGAAAAAGAGAGACAAAGTGAAATGAAAGACAGACAGAAATAGAGAGATAGACTTAGAGAGCGACAAAGCGAGAAAACAGACACAGAGAGAGAGACACACACACACAGCGACATACACTCACTAGAAGAGAAGTTCCGAATAACTGACTAATAGACAGACAGTGACAGAGCGTATATACGAGACAAAGAGAGAGCGAGAGACAGAGGGATAGAGATAGTAGGAAGGGAGAGACAGAAAGAGAAAGATAGGCAAATAAATAGATCTAGAGAAAGACAGATGGAAAGAAAATGAGATCCAGATAGAGATAGACGGAGAAATAGATTAGTCTGAACACAGCGAACAGTAAATCCTCTCTAACCTGGAATTATAGGAGAGCGAAAAGCTATTTTCAGCCATGTGGATACTTAATGCAAGATGAATGTCATGCAGAAAGCTCTTATAAAAGAGATGCATTACTTTCATTCTGCATTTAGTATTGCGAAAAGAGTAAATGTTTTTGCAATTGATCAAGAGATCGTTTCAGCCGACTTATTAAGTCAAAACAGTGTTCAATACTAAGAATAATTATGGCATATATGATTAAATGATTCGAAGGTGTTCAGTGAATCAGCCTGTCCCTAATCTCTATCGTATTGAAATGTGTGTTTATACACAAAACGATCATATAATGTGATAACGTGGAACAGTCAGTAGATTGGCAAGGGTTGGTGATACATCTAGGATTATTCTTTAGTTTTAGTCGATAAAATGTATAGATATATGCCAAGCATAGGGACCTGATTGTTTTTATTCTGAACGCAAATTTATAGAATATCGTCATTAGTCATCTATCCTTAAAGGGTTAATGCCATCCAATATTCCTGTTTGTGGAAATTGTCAACATTAAAATATCATATAACATATAATATTAACATAAACATGTGTTTAGTGGCAGCAGGGCGAAAGAAAGAACACAATATTAATCGACGTATTGACTTCAGATGTCATTCCATTCATTCTCCCATCACCCAGACATATAACATTCACTCATTCCTTCAACCTTCCATACATCCATTCATCATTTAACAAATTAATCCATAATCCATTCACCCACCCATCAATCCATCGGGGTATTCATCTATCCATCCATCTATCCATCCATCGATCAACATCCATCTATCCATCCATATCCATCCACCCATCCATCTATCCATTCATTCATTCATCTATACATTCATCTATACATTCCTATGTCCGTCCGTCTTGTACCCAGCCATATACCATTCACTCATTTCTTTATGCACGCATGGTGCATCCAGCCGCCTATCTATCCATCCATCCATCCATCAATCTGACCTATATTGCAATTTATAATATGGTAACTTATCTGTTTATTATAACCTGTTAATTATTAAAGTAGTTATATCCCGGTGACTTACCCTGCTAATTATAGCCAGATGACATGTCCTGCTAATTATAATATTCAAAAAAATGTTCTTTATAGACTATTTAACATATTCATCAAAAGTATTCAAACTTAGCCAAGGCAATCATGCAACCATATAATTATGGTAACGATTTCAAATTTTATTTAGACTGAAAACATAGTTTATAGAAATATTCACTAGGTGATAAGTTTTCTTGCAGTAAAATAACCTGAAACTGTTTCCATATATTATTTGTCCATCGATTACAATGTTACATAACTCCTATTTAAAGCAACCATAATAAACATGGGTTCTTTGATAGCAGGTGTTTCCTTTATACAGCGCGAAAATAAAGCAAAGAGATCATTATGAGACTTGCTCGCATTACTGTAAACTTATACTTAAGACGATATGTAATATAAATCAATTTGAGTGGTAGTGTTCGGGAGATTTATTATACATATTTGATATTCACATGATCTACCTAACAGCGAGGCAATTTAAAATATGAATTTATGACGATATGCACTCAACAATTTATTCCATTAATATTCATGTAAGATATAAGAATATCATGGAAATTGATTAGATACTTTATAATGGTACATGTATTCAGAACAGACCCAATCATACATCTCCCATAAGACATGTCTGATGTTGTCTGACTTGTTTGCAAAGGCATAGAAAGGCATATTTATAGAGTAGAGTATAGATTTCAAATCGTGTGATCTCGATGTTCCTTAGCAGAAACACTTATTGTTAAGCCAAAACAGACAGCGACCCTCAGGCCAGTGTCTGTCCTGTTTGCTTTATATTTTCCATAACACATATTTTGTTGTTATTTTATCCTTTTATAAAACATACCCTTATAATAAACATTAGATTAGATCCAAATGCAATTCTGGACTAGTTAACAATAAACTACAAGTTAAGATATACGATTCACCGTGTGTGATTTATGCCATGTAATCCATTTAAAACGGAAATGAACTGACTCTTGATCTCGCGATACACTTAACCATGAGCATCGCGAATTGGTGAAATGTTTACTTCGATATATCGTGTTCCTAATTTCCATGCAATAAATATATGTATGTATACGCCATATGGAATCCAAATTTAGGGTTGGTGCTTAGCAACAGTAGTATAAATTTAAACATCATTTTACGATCGTCTCTCTGCACTTCCCCTTATCCTTTGTAGATACAGAAGCTATACATGGACCGGGTTGGGGTTAAGGTTATCCTTCATCTGCTGACTAAATCGGTGCATTGAATCTTGCATCGCTATAAAAATTAATGTCGTTTCGAATTTGTATCTAGTGCAACTTAGACTACTTCCAACTCGAACAATATGTTTGTAAACAGTTGACCGAGTGCCACATAGTCTGATTCCTGATACGACACGCTTTAGTCGGTGTCTTATCTAGAGCTTAGTCTCGTCCTGCGTTGAGCTACTACATATCTGAATATTCACGTTAGAAATAATGACGTCATGAGTATCAATCAGATTAATTTGTTATAATAGCATGCGATAATTTTCAGCCATGACATAAACTATAGAATAATATCTTTATTATATCATAAGCAAACAGGGAAGACACTGATCAAACGTCTTTTATAGGGTATACTTTGTTTGCAAAGACGTAGCAATGCGTATTTATTCAACATTTTTTAAGATGTAATGTAACGGAAGTTTCCCCTGTACTATCTTGTTTTGTGCAGAAACTGAAGAACATTCCATTTTGACACCTCAAGCTGACGGATATCTTAGCATACACAATTATGTTGATCGCGAAAGGATTAAAGTTCAAGTGCTGTTTAGTTTTAGACTACATCAGAATGGATATACGGTATACCTGTATCCTGTCTGAAATGTTTTGGTGAATAACACATATTATCGTTTGCAAAGTTTGTTATCTGCTTCATGTTTTTACCTCTTTATTTCATTTTGCCTTTCTGTTTTTAGACTTAACTCATCCGCTGCAACATGTTGTGGTCTGCAAACTTTATCGTCTGCGCTACAATTTTCAATTATATTTTCCTACATTTGTTTGTTTCATACACTATTCACAGTAACAGACAGTTTGGATCCCGATGCGTCTCATTTGGTTTCAAACTGTTTGTATAGATACTTACAGATGCGACATTGGCAGAGGAAGAGTTAAACCTACTCACAAATTCAAAGCCTTTGAATCCCGATGAAATTCCAAACTGTTGGCATTGGTAATCATGGATTTGCCATTTTCAACGAAACATACATAGTCATTGTTGTTCTTCCAGCTTTATTCGTGGTATTGTACCGTAGCCCTTGTTTTGTATATGGTTTGAAATGTGCAGCAGACGACAGCATTAGCACGTAACCTTTACAGAGATTTCCTCTAACCGATATTAATGTTTATTTACATGCACATTCTTGACGTCTGCACAAGTAAGTGTTTAAATATTTTGCTGCCAGTTCATTTTTAATCAATTTCGCAAATACTTGGGATCCAAATGTCGAATTACCCAGATTCTCATCAGGATCCAAATTGTTTCTTTATCTTTTAAGAAATGAAGACACTTAAGAATTGTAAATAGAAGCAGGCCTTATATTCTGCAGATGTATACTTGATAGTAAACATGATAACCCGTAGCCTGCTGTCAGCGATTTCACGTTTGCAAACAGCTTGGATCCAAATAACTTGCCGTCTCTTTAGGCCTAATACTATTTGAAACTATCGGCCGATAATAATTCTTAAACGTTTGATCTAATTCGGATATAGTCAAACTTGTGACCAGATCTGAATTTGAGCAAACATACTTTTATCAGCGGGATAGGGGTAAAGCACAGTCTATTTGAATGTATTACGCCTCTGCTCCTTCGTGCTCTCTTTTTTGTCTATATTTCCCAGTGAAACTATCCTAATCCTTACCTCATTTTAATTCAAAGTAATATAAGTTAAAAACCATACTGCTACTGAAGATATAAGTATTGTAGTAACACACATATTAAAGTACAATTGAATAATCGTTCTGATATGAGTCTACACTCTTACATACTATTTTTCGCTGGCAAGCGGTAAGCGTATAAATGTTCTACTTAAACCAATTCATGTTTGCTATTGGTTGTAAATTTTAAAGATGCTGAATGACTGCAGTTTTTGCGTATGCCATAAATGTCATCTTGTTGTAATCAAAAGGCTGTATTTGAGACTTGCAAAGCGTAGATAAATTACGAGAAAGTAATAAACTACGGCGATATCAGACGGTTTGTATCGTTTATAGGGATAAAACAAATAAAACAACTACCATAATATAACTTATTTCTTTAGATGTGGTTGGTGAACTGGTAATATATCTATTTGCTCAATGTCTACTCGACAGCCTGTATGTCTGACATACTTTCATATCTATCTATCTATCTATCTATCTATCTATCTATCTATCTATCTATCTATCTATCTATCTATCTATCTATATCTATCTATCTATCTATATATCTATATATCTATCTATGTATCTATCTATCTATCTATCTATCTATCTATCGATCGATCCATCTATCTATCTATCTATCTATCTATCTATCTATCTATCTATCTATCTATCTATCTATCTATCTATCTATCTATCTATCTATCTATCTATCTATCTTTCCATCCATCCACCCATCAATCCATCTATGCCCATCCACCCATCCTTCAAACAGAGTAGCCTAAGATCAGACGGCTCTGCTTCTACAAATTCTGCCATGGCCACACATATCCTGTTTTCATACACGATTGTAACAATCAGTTACTAAATATTTATGGACATTAACTCTTATAGAAATATCAATGAGATAAAGGGTTAACATTTAGCTCTTACCGAACTTTTCCCCTACTACATTTTCAAAATGCAAGCTATAGTAAATGTGTCTATCAAAATGCAATCAGGGTGTCAAACTGTTTGGATCCCGATCAAACTGTTTGTATAAGTATTCACCAATCCGAATATGGCAGACAGAGGATAAAGATCTAATAAGGATACACTTAACAGTGAGAAAACAAGTCGACGATGCCAGTTTAAGTTTTGTCATTAACTTAAGTAGGTTATGACTGTTTTCTCAGAGTGTAACTTTCGATGAAGGGCATATAATTTTATGTTAGAACAAGGCCTACAGTAAGCTCTTTCTATCATGCAATTCAAAATAGCGTTTTGGAAATTTGTATATCACTCGTATTCGACGTTTCAGTACTAATGCTACATAGTACAATCTAATCGATGATCACACTGACTCTAATATCATAGCATAAGCCTTTATAATTATATTTGGCTTATTTGCATGTAAATTATATGTAGTAAGATGGGCACATTGTTTTATGTTTTTCCTGACTAAAATCTATCTATTTATATAATTAACATATGGACCGTGCGAATCGATTTTACTGGCATTTTAAAATAGTTCATTCAAACAGCTACCGATATTAATTAGTAACCCTTTCAACATTTCAACATTAGGCACGCATGTTGTGTCATTTGTAAAGAGTGTAGAACGAGATCAGACGGATCCTGGAGAAACCATCTAATCAAGGTATGTAAAGTTTATTATTCAAACTATTTTTGCAAGTTTTACCCTTTCCCACCGACTGGACTCTGTAGTTTAACACTGATGGGCTATTCCACACTGCATATTGCTTTTATCAGGGTCATCCATCCGTCGTCGTCTATCAAGCCATCCCCTATCAACTGCAAACGTAGGGGTTCTTGCATTTGCCTATTTTTATGATGTGTCACAAGAGTTACTTATATTTGAATTCCCGAACAGGTGTTATCTATTACGGGAATATAATCTAGATTATAAAATAGGAACATTTTCAAAGAGGGTGTTGGTCCAAAATATCGGAACAAAACAAGATGAAGGTATTCGTTTAATACATCACTTGTAATGTAACAACACTTTTTCAAACTTGTGTGTTGTGTTATATCACCTCAAATCATATTATTCTGCTAAAATTAGTTGTCCAATCGACCAAATATGAAAACATATCATTGTTGTTATGAGTAAAATATTTATTTGATGCATTTTACCATAAGTATACCACTTTTAATAAGGTACTTGTTTGAAAACAATAAATGTATTGAAATTAAATTAAAATGTCTGGTTTACATTTTATTACTTATCAATAAAGTGTTTCTTAAATATCGGGGTGTATTTGAAACAACTACACATAGTTGAGTATTCAACTGAGGTCACTTTTGCATGCACTGGATATGTAATATTTGATGTCTGAGTATTCCTTCATGCAATGCCTATTTGCGATTATGACAGCATATTACAAAATATTAGGATCGAGATCAGAAGAAAAGTATAGAATTGGTTTAAACATCTTTTATTTGTAAATATTTGCATGAATATTGTAATAATAACACGTTGGAAAAGAGAAAATGATGGAAATGAAAGCAAGACTGCCTATTATGTTTCTTTCCCAACACCGTAACAACTCCACTACTAGTTATTGTACTATATCAATTGCACTGAAAAACTAATTCAATTAATTCAGGAGAATGTATCAGTTTACACAAAAAAAATTAGAAAGATAATTTCGAATAAAATACAAAAATAAATAGATAAAAAAGAAACAAAAAACAAAAGAAACGAAGGTTGATACACATATGTATAGAGGTCTAGACTTCTGAGCAGAACAAGCACATTCAAAAGAAGGTGATCGTTACCGAATTTATTAGAATTGTTTTGAGGTTTGGATAAACGGATGTACATTACTATAATGAGCTTGTCAGACTCATGCATTTCTTTTTTTCCCTGCCGTGCCCGTAACGGCTTCCCTGCAGGTGCTCTGACTTCAGCAAAGTCATTGAGTACATATTTGATGGATTTTCACAGTCATTATGCTATGTTTTACATATTGTCATGTGTTTACCGTCTTCGATGTTGTGGGTAAGTCCGGCGGGGATACCTTTATTTACACTATTTATAAAGTTAATGTGACTTTGGGAGAAGTGTGAGGTTAGGACGTCCGTAAACCGGTTTAAACCCCCAGTGGTGTGTTTGCTACTGACGGTTGCAAGGCGGTACTCTCTTTGTCACCCTTGCTTTTGTTTGTCTTGCGTCTTTGTGCTTGTGATTTTGTTCATGTGTGGAATGTTTGTCTGTACTTCTTGTGTGTGGTGTGTGTTTTGGTGTTTTCTGTGTTCATATCGTGTGTGTGCGCGTGTTTGTGTGCGTTCGGTGTGTAGTTGTGTGTGGGTAAGTGTTTGTCATGCTATCTATTGGTGCTTTAGTGGTGGTTGCGTCTTGTATTTGGCTTTGCCTGTTTGACGTTACTACTTTTATATTTGCATCATAATTTAAAAGAGGGTCACAAAACAGAAAGACAGAAGGAGATGGAGTAGTGAATCTGGCAACGTCATCAAAAAGTTGATTTCGTTTATTGGTATATTTGCAACAGCTTAATATTTTCTTCTTTCAGTAAGATAGCTGGAAACCAGAATAGAATTATGGGTCTAACATGACTTTGATCTACACTGTTAACATTTAAAGACATTACTTTGCTTTAACAATTGAAGTGAATTGGTTTTTAAGTTTAACTGACAAGTGTTTGACCAGACGGCTATTCATATAGCGAACATAAGGGTTAATCTGTATAATTTGTCTGTAAAAGAACCTACCCATGAATTATGTTTCAAAGGCATTTAGCTGAGCTGGTGTAATTTAGCACTAAGTATAGATATCTCATCAGCTTCGTGGTGACAGAACTGGGTTGAGTCTGTATGGAATGCCTTAATGCTGTTTCGTAGGGTCTATATGCATTTTAAAGGCGTAATAACAATAAATGTGAAATAATTATATAACAGAAAGGATAAAAAGGAAATGAGAAAAACATATATTTATTGGACCAAATAGATCGCAAAGTCCAAAATCTTCATCAATATCTTAAATTTCAATGGTTTGGATTTCAAGATTTGGAATAATATTTTGCGTTTTTGTTTCAAAACGTCTGGTATTACATTAAAAGCTATGTAGGTTGTCACGCCTTTCCCGATATATACGGCTTTCGAATGTTCATTCTTGTTTTGCTCCTGCTGACAAGGCATCAAATTATGAAATAATTATGTGAAGATTGTATTATGTTGATGTTTTGAAGAAAGAATTAACTGGTTCACAAACATATATTAGAGTGCAAACCCCTGAAAAAGATATAGTAACGGAACATGTAAAATGTTCAATACTTTTAAGTCTAATCCTAACGTGAAACAACATACATGTATCCGTATAATGCGCGTTTTATTGCTTTACTATCTAAACTTTTAACTTTGTGTCTTACAACTATCAAATAACATGTTAAACGTTACTGTGATAAAATATATGACAATTCTGGTATTAATGTTTTTTGGTCCATGAAAAATTCAAATTATATTTCAACTAAACTCGAAAATGAACAGTGCAACATTTCTTCATTGAGCTCTAGATTTCTCTACACTCTATACTACTCTACCTCACCATCTTATAAAGGATAAACTGATTAAATTGATAGAAAAAACCTTTGCCAGAGAACATAAATTGTTCCTTGCTTGTAATGTTCAACGTTTATTCGTTTCGAATTCTGAAGTTGAAAATTACACAATGTGGACTTGCCTTGATGTTTGTAGATCTTTAACATTTCTTTTAGATAACATATTTGTGCGCTATGGGGATACCATATATCGTCAAGATGTTGGTATACCTATGGGAACAAATTGTGCCCCTCTTGTTTTTATATTGCTATGAGAGGGATTTCATGCTTAGCTTAAAACCTGATACACAATCTAACATTGTTAATGCGGTTAATAAAACGTCTAGGTATTTAGATGATATTTTGAATTTGGATAATCCTTATTTTGAAAATATGGTTTCTTCTATTTACCAAAAAGAAATTACTTTAAACAAAGCGAACCGATCTGACATTCAGGCTTCCTTTTAGATTTGAATCTTTCCATCACTAATGATAAAGTTTCGTCTTAAATAAATGATAAAAGGGAAGATTTCGATTTCAAAATTGTTAATTATCCTTCTCTAGATGGAGATGTTTCCCGGTCTACATCTTATGGGGTTTACATTTCTCAACTTATTCGCTATGCCAGAGCCTGTTCTTTGCTAGAAGATTTTCCAAATTCTATTATTGAAATTTACCCCTCATTAGTAAATATAACTGCAATTTACGGACGTTACTGCAACAAAGTGTTTTGGTGATGGTGGCGTTTTGTGTGTGGCTTTTCCTGCTTGATTTTACTGCTTTTTCATTTAGCTCTTTTATTCTAATTTTTAATGGATTTCTCAGATGTCATCTACACAGGGACTGATGGTTTTTCGTAACAACCCTTTGTCGCGCAATAGTAATAGGCAAATAATCTTAAAATAATGTAACGTAATGTAAAGTAACCGAACAAAGTGCTTGATTTTATTTCAAACACCCAGTGTTTGTATTAGGACTGAAACGGGTAAAAAACCTTTACCCAGGTATCAATTCACTTACACTTAAAACCAATTCACTTGTTTTAAGTATAACATTGTCCTTAAATGTAACCAGTATGGATCCAGGCCATGAGCTACCCATAATTCTATACTTTGCTTCTGATCTCGATCCTAATTGTTTGTAATATGCTGTCATAATCGCAAATATGCATCGCATGAAGGCATATCGATAATGATTAGTTGTGCTTATACTATATAGACCTACGGCGCAGATTCAAACATCAGTATTTGTTTTGTGTCTAAATCGTACAGTTTGTTTTAATAAAAATCGTGTCCCAACCGTACAAAACAGATTGGGCCTCAGCCGTACACGGCACTTTTACGACTATGGGCCAAATCGTACACTCGACATTTTATTCAATCGTCTTCAAAAGATAAAATGAAGATGTGGGCTACAAACTTTAACTCAACGTTAATATCGGACTCAGATGCATCCACAGCGTTAGAAAAGGCTTAGCGTTGTTGGTAAGCTTACAAGGAGGCAAAACATGACCTCCTTCTTGATTCGATTTCTGATTTTCGGTTTCTGCATTGTTTACGGAAGGATTTGAGCCTTACACAGAGGCAATGATCATTAGGGGGTAAACCGCTGTTGACAGGCGTTATAATTCTGTTTTATGACTGAAAGAAAAATCTACATAATTTAAAAAGTGTAAAAATGTGATGTTTTCCTTTCAGTCTCCTGTTCGTCCGCCATCTTGGAAAAATCTAAACATTCGCGGCCGTGCAGCTTGCACCGCAGTGTTCATAGTCAGAAAGAAATATTTTAACAGTTTTTAGTGAACGGACAATGTATTTTTGATCTCTTTAATATGTTATCAATGATCCTTGTTCTAATTTTAAACAGTTTGTCCTCCAGATGTGTACATATTTAGCATGTAACAACCATTATCATAAATGCAAAAAATGCAATTAGTTTATATGGTGTTGTAACAGTTTTAGATATCTCCATGGGAATCTTAAAACACTGAAAGTATGTATGTAAGATTAACAGGTGCTCCTGCAAAGTAGGAGTCGCGATCAAGTTCTTTTCCAGGAATATGCAATTGCATAACAAACAAATTTTGGTTATTTCATCACCATTATTTTATAACTACTTTCTTTGAATGTAGTAAATACAATATGGACATGAAGAATCCCTCATACCCACATATCTGCATCGTACAGCAATATGTGAGGATGCGCTGATCCCTATTGACATTTCACCGCACCATGTTTAAGATGTTAAGTTCAAAATAATGTGACAATAAGCGATTCAGAGCTACAGATGGGTTAATTAGACAGCTAGTATGATAGTAAATGTTGTAAATATGAAATCGGTTGTGTTATCTTTCATTAATAATTGTGTCGCCACATGCGATTTCATTCTTGTCAGCATAAACGGTTTGATTATGTTTTAAACAAAATAGGTTTTTTTACAGAAAGGTACCTACATATCTACCTACCTGTGGGCTTGCCTACGTGCATGCGTGACTAAAATACATAAACCCACCAACCTGAAACCTACCTACCTACCTACTTTACCTTACCCACCTACTAACCTACTTACATACCTATCTACCTGTCGGCTAGTCTACTTGCGTAAAATTCACCAACCCCCACCCACCTACCTACTTACAAATCTACCTACCCACCAACCGTTGGTCTTGCCTACGTGCATGCGTGACTAAAATACTAAAACCCACCCACATACCTACCTACCTACCTATCTACCTACCTACCTACCTACCTACCTACCTACCTGCCTACCTACCTACCTATCTACCTACCTACCTACCTACCTACCTACCTGCCTACCTACCTACCTAACCTTCCTAACTAGCTACCTGCCTACCCACCTACCAAGCTACATACCTACCTACCTGCCTGCTTGTCGGCTATCCTACGTGCGTGCGCGCCTAAAATACACCAACCTACCCAGCTACCTACTTACCTTTCTACCTAAAAAGAGTATTAACCTAACTATCTACCTGCCTATCATACCTGCCTATCAACCTACCTATCTTCCGGCCTACCCTACAACCTATACATTCATCCATCCCTCCCGTCTACCATCCTCAATCCGTCTGTCCCGTGTTTGTATGTGGTTAGAATCAGCAACTATGGACCAAGGTATATACAGCGGTTGATATGGTACACACACAAGTACACACACAAGTTGCAACGATCGATTGACAGTTAACCCTTTATTTGAATAATTTATATACCTGCAATTGTTAAGTATCATGGTTGATTATTTATCTGATAGAAAAGCCCATTTATGCCTTCGCAAACACAGTAGACCAAGATCAAACGACTCTTATCTGTTTGTATCATGCACAAATATTATGTAATAATACACCATTAAAACGATCAGCTGAGACATATTCCTGCTGTCATAACAGCTTATATAAATATCCATAGGGGGGGGGTTATCAGACTAAAACTCCAGCGGTGGCACACGTTACCAGTGTGAACACAAGTCGACGATATCAGGTTATTTTATGATTCTTATCTGGAACTTATTTTTTTATCACTGCTCTTTATGGTTTGAAGGTTCGTAAGTATAATTCCAACAATTTATAATTGATTGATACTCCTGTTTCCTATTGTTTGTATATTATTCATTTTTGACAATTTAGTATGTGTGTTTTTTTATAATAATTATTAATGCATCATTTATAATGTGTATTGATAAATTAACATTAGGTCGCTTTCATTTCTTTCAGTTCCACGTACAAAACTGTTCCCGTTCAAACATGCCTTGGCCTGAACGTTACTTTAGTTGCAATGTTTGTCTCCATTCCACATGTTTAGAAAAGAACTGAGATATTCAAACATGATCAAAATAGTTGCAAATCAGATGTCTTCAAGTTTGTCCCTGCTGAATATTACACATAAACTTGAGATTTGTTTTATCCGGTGATATCCGCTTAGTGATAACGGTCTGGACCCATATTCATAAAGCTCCTTAGAAATATTTGAACCTTAGGAATTTTCTGTCTACATTTATAACAAAATTATTGAGTTATTCAATGCATTCTAGAATATTTCGATAATTTATATGTTTGATAAACATCTTTATTTCTCTTAAATATATTTGGTTGTTTTGATTTTTATAATTATTCCGAAAATGGGTGATCCCTCGAAATCAAAAGTAGAAATGCAAAAAGAGAAAATTGCAGACTCGGTTTTATTGAGTCTGTTCACGAGAAGTAATTAAAAGTGCAACACTACTCATGCCCCCAGCACCGGCTTAAGCAGTATACAATTTTCAAAACTAATAACATCAAAACTAATGATCCCGAAGGATCAGGAAATATAACAACACTTCGAATGAAGTACGGGGCGACTTTTTACGGCCGCCACACAAGCACTTCACGTCTGCTGTTGTGAAGTACATGTATTCTGTAAATGGGTGATCCCTCGAAAGCTAAAGTAGAAATGCAAAAAGAGAAAATTGCAGACTCGATTTTATTGAGTCTGTTCACGAGGAGTAATTAAAAGTGCAACACTACTCTATAAAATTAGGGAATATTCAAGAAACTAAGGGGTTTTTGTAAGCTTCTTCGTTTTCCTTTATGAATATCAGTCCAGATTCTTAATTTCTAAAACGTGTTAATTAAAATAGCTGCATGCCATCATATTTCAAAACTTTTTTCTTAAACAATCTATTTTATAATTTATACATAAATATGCATACCTATTTCACATGCATACTATGAACAAGCTAACTGCCACCTGTTATACAGCGTTTTAACGGTGCATTTATGTTTTATAAAACCGTATATTTAAATAGTACACATACAATAAGTACCGAAACAGACACCAAGTATTTGTGTAAAATGAAATCATCTTTTGCTGACATTTATCAATCACTGCCTTTCTCGACGCCAATACAACCCAGTAATAATTCCAATACCATTTAGTGCGGTGTAACATTAAGTGTGGTTTGGTTTTGATCGTGTTTTACGTGCTTTAACAGTATGTCAAGTCATATCAAGACGTCCATCTAATTACATGTGGAAGAAGACCCAAGATGTTCTTTTGTGCACGAAAGAAAGTGGACTGTTTCATGCACAGAAGAACCATCGGCCTATCGGAAGCCAGCTAGAAGGCTTCCTCACATGAACAATTCCAAATGTCCAGACCGGGATTCGAACCACACCGGTCAGTTGAAGACCATAACCACTCGGCTACGGAGGCCCCGTAACAATTATACCCCATTTCCACCCACCATCAAGCGTTATCTCTATAGGTACTAGTTAAACTTAGAATGCTAGCGACGGTCATGTAATTACATATGCAAATATGTTGATGCAGTTGAGATATTCAAACAGTCTGAAACACTGATTGCATGTTTCGTTCCAACAAATGTCATCTTCATCGTCTGCTGTATGTTTCAAAGTGGCGTTTACGTTACAAAGGTATAGTCAATTTCAAACAGATATCCTCTGGATCAGACATTTTACAAATGTTACCACGGACACGCCTATGGTGGCGAATGAGAATGAAATAATCTTTTTCAGAAATTACAGCGTAGTGCTATTATTTTCAGCCGATAAGTACTATACTTATTTGATCCTATATGACCGTGAATTTCTATTTGGAGACTCATGTTGGACGTCGGATATATTTATTCATATTATGCGCAATCCATAGAAGAAATAAGCAGCGTTAAATATATGCAAGGAGCAATTCAGAAGTAATGCAACGCGACCTTTTGATAGGTTTTTAAATATTTACGTGTCATACTTTCAAAGTATTGGCCCTTGCTACGCACATTTAAAGGTATTCACAGCATACACTATAAACAACGGGTCCTATGGCCTGTCTAGACCTATAATGTCCAACAGCTAAGAGTTGTGTGTTTTTTCAGCCTAGGAACAAGAAAATAGTCCCGTGTGGCTAGATTTGGGGAATAGGGTGCACGAGGAAGGATTCGAACCCTTTCCTTCAAAACCGGGGTCACAACAGCAGACTTATTCACAGGGACATTTTCATGCAGCAGGGATAGGTACTCAAATCTCAGTGTGTGGACGTCGTTTAAATATGGTTGTTTAAGTTTCTTCAACACTTTCTTTTCACACAGACATTCTAGTTGGTACAAGTTGCATACGCGGACTACGCATATGCAAAGAAAATAACAAACACTGCTTTATTGGCACAAATAATTATTTTGGAAATTGATGGGCGGCGATAGTGTTTGGTATCGAATATGTGTTGTTAATTTTCCTGGTAGGCTCGGAATATGTAGCTATTTCTAATCTCTAGTAATAATGTCAGAAAACTGCTTTCTGTGATATTTTGGAAATATTTCAGCAGTTGTCTGGCCGTTTCAAGACGGGCAGGTGTTTGATTTTCCGACAATAAATAGAGGATCTTACATGAGTGTTCATTACACATTGTTTTTATGAAACGAGTTTACTATAATGATATGACGAGAGCTTGAGCGAGTGTCATATTCATAATAATAAACGAGTTTTATGAAAACAATGTGTAATGAACACGAATGCAAGATTCTTTTTATCACATAAGCCTTAAAATGTCAAAGAAAATTAAACAGGCTATATAGCTGACGGCTGTTTCGGCCATTCCTTACAAACAGCGCAGTAGTACAACGGACGGCCCACATACGCTTACATGAGTGCTAAGATTGGCTAACAATTGCTAATATGCATAAAATATGCACTAGTGCATTTCCGATATTTACGGCACTCAGTTACGGCACTCCCACAAGGTAGACTATGTGATAAATGAGGGATCTTGCAAGCTGCAATGCGTCTTGCACGCGGAATACACTTGACCACATCGCATACTTCCTTTTCAACCATATTACTTGCAGAGGCACAACGATGACGCCCTGTGTTTTGTGCATCAAAAACCCGTCTTTAGAGTGTGGCATACGGTACTTCATTCTGCCCATGAACATCATACAATTCATTAACAATCTACTTCACAGATATACCATACTGACATCGAATCTTTACGACCGTTTTCACCAGCGTCAATTATTGTTTTGTATTTGCCTATTTTTGCAGCAAGCATACAGCATGTACTCACGCAAATGTTGTATTTCCGTGTAGAGAATGGATGGCTCGTTACACTGGTACACTTTTTAAGCGAATGCCATGCACAACGATGCGCCATCGTGATAAGTTGCATTACTTCTGCAATGCCCCTCGTATATTTTAAAAATAGACCTGAAATGTTTTGTTTTAATCAGGGTCCAGACTGATTTCCAAATATACAAACAGAAAAAAACCAACTACATTGTAGGACATGCAGTTATGTCTGCATGCGATCTGAATGTACACTGAAACCTCTATTTTGATATTACTTGTCTGCTAAAGTTCGTATTTGGTATTACTAGTCAGCTACTAGAAATAAGTGTCCACAATTACGTTATATTTATCCCATGAATTGCATGTTTACGGTATACGATATTGTAGTGATATTTATGTCTTCCCCATTTTATGGTGAAACATATTGTTTTTGCCAGAGTTGTCTGCCTGTCCGTCCGTCCGTCTGTCTGTCTGTCCGTCACAAACTTGTGTCGCGCGTATCTCTGAACCCCCTTGTACTAGAGTCACCAAACTTCACAGGAATGTTTACCAGCATGAGTTGTTGTGTACCAGGTTTTGTAATTGTCTCCCCCTGATATCTTTCGAGTTATTGCCCTGATGACTTAAAATTAGAAATACTTTGTGTCGCGCGTATCTCTGACAACCCTTGTTCTAGTCACCAAACTTCACAGGAATGTTTACCAGCATGAGTTGTTTTGCACTTTGGGTTTTTGAATTGTCATCCCTATTAACTTTGGAGTTACTGCCCCTGATGACTTAGAATTAGACAAATTCTACTTAGTGTCGTGCATATCTCTGAAACCACTAGGGCTAGAGTCACCATATTTCACAGGAATGTTGCCAAGCATGAGTTGTCTTTTGAATTGTCTCCCCCTGATAAATTTGGAGTTATTGCCCTGGTATGATTACTTAAAATTAGTGAAACTTTGTGTCATGCAAATTTATAAAACCACTAGGGCTAGAGTCACCAAACGTCACAGGAATGTTGAACAGCATAAGTTGTTGTGCACCTAGGTTTTTTAATTGTTGACTTATTGCCCCTGATATGATAACTTAAAATTAGAGAAACTTTGTGCTGCACTTATCTCTGAAGCCAGTAGGGCTAGAGCCACCAAACTTCACAGGAATGTTCACCAGCATGAGTTGTTGTGCATCTGGTTTTTATTTGTCTCCCCTGATAAATTTAGAGTTACTGCCCCTTATGACTTAAAATAAGAGAAGCCTAACTTTGTGTGGCGTGTATCTCTGAAACCACTAGTACTAGAGTCATCAAACTTCACTTGTTATGATCCTATTATATTGCAACGCACTGCATGTTTGGTTATCGACCCTTTTACAGTCGGTAGCTACGCTTCCCTCTTTGCTTGCGCGATGACAGGCCGAGGGTAGTACTCTATGATGGTATACTCTTAAACTTGGATACAGGATGAGCTTACCAGACTCACGTATTACTTTTTCCCTGTCGTGCCCTTAACGGCTTACCTGCAGGTGCTCTGACTTCAGCAAAGTCATTGAGTACATATTTGACGGATTGTCACAGTTATTATGCTATGTTTTACATGTTGTCCTGTGTTCACCGTCGTCTATGTTGTGGGTAAGTCCAGCGGGGATACCTTTATTTACAATATTTGTAAAGCTAGGGTGACTTTGAGAGACGTGTGAGGTTAGGACGTCCGTAAACCGGTTTAAACCCCCAGTGGTGTTTTTGCTACTGACCGTGCCAAGGCGGTACTCTCTTTGTCACCCTTCCTTTTGTTTGCCTTGCGTCTTTGTGCTTGTGATTTTGTTCATATGTGGAACGTTTGTCTCTGGTTCTTGTGTGTCTTTTGGTGTATTCTGTGTTCATTTCGTGTGTTTGTGTGTGTGTGTGTGTGTGTGTGTGTGTGTGTGTGTGTGTGTGTGTGTGTGTGTGTGTGTGTGTGTGTGTGTGTGTGTGTGTGTGTGTGTGTGTGTGTGTGTGTGTGTGTGTGTGTGTGTGTGTGTGTGTGTGTGTGTGTGTGTGTGTGTGTGTGTGTGTGTGTGTGCGTTTGGGTGTGTGGTTGTGTGTGTGTGTGTGATGCTGTCTATCGGTGTTTTGGTGGTGGTTGCGTCTTGTATGTGGCTTTGCCTGATTGACTTTACTACTAATGTTGACCAGCATGTGTTGTTGTGTATCTGTTTTTTTAATTGTCTCCCCCTGATAACGTTGGAGTTATTGCACATGATGGCTTAAAATTATACCCTGGTAAGTTTTGAGTTACAGACATTACACCTGTGTATTGAAAATAGGATGGGAGGTGGAGACATCTGTTTTTGTGACAAAAACAAACCTCTTGTTTGATTTAGTAAACTTAGTGTTGTTATATTTTCTGGTCGTTCTGGATCAAAGGTTTTGATTTTTATTTGTTTTGAAGATTGAACATTGCTAACGCCGGCGCTAGCGGGGGTGGGGGCAAGAGTAGTGTTGCACTTTTAATTACTACTCCTGAACAGACTCAATAAACCGATTCTGCAGTTTTTCTACTTTTCCTTTCGTAGGATCACATAATATATTAGTTCTAAAATGCGTGTTTACATTTGGACTGTGGTCCGATAATTATACCCTAGCACTTTCTTATAGTTCGAGTAGTATTTGGTTATTAAAGTTTTCATTTTGTCTAAAGATGCATACCAAATTTAGTTCCACGTTGCTACTCGTGATATTGAACTACCATTAATCTTTCTGGCGGTCTATTGATATTTTGTTTGGAAAACTAAACAATTGTATGTATATCTGTTTGCATGTTTGTACTTATTTAATTTTTCTTTCGTTCACCGATACATCAGTTGTCTAATATATATCCATCTGCATACATATGCATAAAATAGAATAAAAGTCAGGCAGAACATTTGAAAATGACATATGACAGTGCACAGTAACACCTGAAGCACAAATGAAATGCACGCTTAACCATGACTTTCACACAATAACATCATCTAGGGCACTGCGACACTAAAACAGATACATCCAAAACTCCTGTCCCCAAGCCATATAACAAACAGTTCTATCCCGCAGCAAAGGCCAATTCTGATTTTATCTGCATTTTTATATGTGTTTGTCATTTATTTTTATCAAGGTTTTTGTTGTTTAAACACTGTTTTAATAAATCAATGAAAATAAAACAAACGAAAGTAGCAAATGACAAATGTTTCAGAACGATCGGATTAGTAGTTAATATGCTGTATGTTTTATTATTTTGAATTCAGTATTGATCTAACATCGTTATCCATCGCAATTATTTCGTCGCACATACTCGTCTCGCTAGCATGTCAATGGACATTTTACCTAACCATTTCATAAAGCAAACAAAACAACTTCAAATCTCATTGCACTCAAGTTCTAACCAACAGCCAGATTAATAAACCGTCGTGCTACAAACTTATCTATATGTTTACACGATCGAGCAACTTGGTGTAATTGACAGAACATTAGTCTAATCGAGATCACTAGCTTGCAATAACACCATGTGGCAGGATAACTAACTCTTGGGTGTCTTTCTGTCCGTTTTTCCTTTTCAGCAAAAGAAAAAGTGGTATATGTTGTACAGATGTAGTCGTAACACATGTGTCAATCCTTTCAACCTTGTGCACGTATGTACCGTCATTTTCCAATTGTGTAAATTCTGAAAGTAGGATATCCTTTGATTAGCACTGTGAAAAGGGAAACCTGGGTCCTTATAAAACTTTTAGTTGAGTCTGAGTTCGTTCTCAAGTTTTTGATTGGTCAGATTTGAGCCTCTGGCTCAAATCGGACCAATGAAAAGCTTGAGAATTCAAATCTGACCAATCAAAATATTGAGAACGAACTCAACTAAAAAGCTTCATAAGCATGGACGCTGATCAGAGATCTCTTACTTAAGTTATCTGGTCAGGATTTGTACCGCTTGTCATTCATGATCCTCTAGCAAGTTTACGCCTTTCGTATTGTGCAAAATCCATAGTTGCATACTGATGGTCTTTTTTCTATTTTCTCTTTTCGCGTGGCTGCTTTTACATTTGAATGATCTTTCAGATTTATTTCAATGTTAATTAATTATTTACGTGCTTATTGTACTAAATGGTGTATTCACGTCAACAATGACAAATGAATAGTTTTGAATTTTAAACCTGGAACTTAATACAGGGAATTGGACATCTTGGCATATCAAGGATTAACCGTATCATTTAGTTTTATATATGAAACAACAAAACATTTTACCCTCGTCTGTGGCGATGTTCATTCTATATCAGAAGTACTTAACTTATGGAATTCAGATATCAAGCAGATCAGGTTCATTGACGCATATATTTCTAAAACCAAAATTATGAAAGTGGGAACTATTATGCAGAATAGTGTATTAATACTAAGTGTTCCTTAACATTGAACTCATATAATAGTTAACAAACTTAACAGTACAACTAATCAGCATTGTCAAAATAATGTATGGCAATTTGTCCAATTTGTATTATTAAAACAAAACTTTGAAGCAACTCAAAATAGATTTTCAGCACGTACTATATGAGAGTGTATGCTTCGAATGATAGAAAACACTAGTATTTTCTTGGCCAAACCCAATCCAATGTTTAACAGACAAAACTTACATGTTTGAGTAATACAGGAAAGAAACGAAAAGCAAGTGTTCATGCCTATCAAGACAAAACGAGACACAGAAAGACATAATAAACAAAAAAGGGAAACAAGAAATCCCAAACAAGAATAAAAGGTTTTTGACTATGTATACATTACGTTTACATTCCTACTTAACCATAGATAAAACTACCCTACCTACACATTTCTTCTTGTTGATAAAGTTAAAACATTTACATCACTGATACTTATCTGCAACCATTACATGTCTTTTACCGTCTTGTTGTAGCAGAAGAAAACATCGAATACATTTCGTATTATTATACTGCAAAGTAAAGTGTTCTATTTGGACTGGTCAATTAGCGATGTATAAAGAGTCATATAACCCTCAAAACTGATGTATATACGGAGTCAACAGTAACAATGGAATTCCATCCGTCGAGGTCCTCGCTTAATCGCTACAACAACAAAAAATGGCCGACCGGCTTCACTTCGTTGATAATGGGCCCGTCACACCATGACGTTCTGGTCAGCGTTCTCTGGCGTTTGAGGAAACGTTGGTAGTCGCCCACGGTCGCTGGGATAGCGCCAGAAAAGCGTTGCGTGACCGTTTGTGAACGCTAGTGAACGTCGGTGATCGCCGGGAATCGGAGGATAACGCTGGTCCGGAAAAAAAGTTTTGAACATGCACAAAAGTTCTCACTGAGACCAGCGTTCTTCAACGTTTAATTTTAAACGCTGAAGAACGTTTAAGAACGTTAATGGAACGTTTCACTAACGTTCGATGAGCGTTGCACACGTTCGGATATCGTTAGTCAGTCGTTACTCTAGAGTTACTTGGTTGTTACTAATCGTTTGCTTTGCAGTGAACGACTCACTGGCGACCTTCAACGACCGCTGAACGGTCCTCTAGTGCACGCAGCGTGTGACTAAAGTCAAACGAACGTCAAAACGCTATTCTGTCGTTATTCACACGCTCAACACGCTCATCTAACGTTGATTGTGCGCCAACGGCACGTTAGCACACGCTAATGGTTCTCAGCGATATCTTACTTGGTCGCTGTTACACGCTTCTCGCGCGTAAGACACAGGCCAGTCATGCGTTAGGTACACGTTTGTTACACGCCACATGTGTCATCCTCACTCTAGAACGCTAAACAATTGAACAATTGAAATATTCAGCGAACGTTGACAAGAATGTCATGGTGTGACGGCCCCTTTAGATTCAAACAACCGCTCTCAAACGAAATAACAAGAGTTTAGGGCGGAAAAAGGTTTCCATTGAGAAACAGTTTTGTCAAATTGTTATATAACAATGTAAATAACCCGACACGTGTCGAAAGTCTTATTTTGCTCTGAAGCTGCAAATGTTGTCAAAGTGCTTGTGCACGTACCAATAGGTCCCCAAACCCAGACAATCCATGCCTTATTCGATTGAGAATCTATATATGCACATGCACAGTACACGTACCTGTAAATTGCAGTATAGCCGCCCTCTCTAACGCCCATTATTGAATACTATAAAATCGTCATTTTGACGTCATCCAAACGACGTCGGAATTGCGCCATTCCCTCAATTCAGTTCAACCGTCCTCAGCAGAAACAAAGAGTATGCTTAATCTCTGATTTGCTGAAGGTTTTACTGTCTGATTCTATCAATCCTGTGACAAACTAATGCACTTGAAAGATTCCGTTCTACCCACAAATGTACTAAGCAGGTTATTATTATACCGACCGTTAACTAGGGTCGCAGAGTGATACAATCCCTTACCTTACGGAATGAGGCCCTTGAGGGGAAGCAAACGACGCCTACATTAACAACGCTAATTAACTGTTACAAATATTAAACTTTGCAGTATAATAAAATCGTTATACAGATCTCGGTGGGGTATCTGACCCTTTATTCCCTGCTGATGACAATAGATGTAACAAAAACTATTTCCTCAGCAGGGAATAAAAAGTCAGATACCCCGCCAAATTATCTGTATAACTAATAATGTATTGAAAAATAATGTCTGCGTAATCTCTGATCAGCTGAACAATTTACTAACGTCTGATTATTTCAATATTTCGAGAAACTAATCTACCTGGAAGATCCCTACCTATCCACAAATGTAATAAGCAGGTTATTTACAAGGTGAACGAGGTTCGCAGAGTGATATAAGTCTTAACCTTATAGTATAAGGCCCCTGGGGAGCAAAATGACGCCTACATTAACAACGCTAATTAACTGCTACAAATATTAAACTTTCCAGTATAATAAAATTGTTATACAGATCATTGTCGGGATATCTGACCTTTACTTCCCTGCTGAGTCAAATAGATGTAGTCCTCGCCAAACGGCTCGGGCAGCATGAATTTCCTCACTAGAGAATAAAAAGTCAGATATCCCGCCAATGATGTGTGAATCTTGTAATGTATGACCCGTGATTTAATTCAGCTACCTTGCTTTTGTTTTGAAATGGACATTTAAGCAGCATATAACCATTACCTCTTATCCTACCAAGTGCGATCTTATTTCATTGTGCAGCCTAATAGTCCTGATTAATTCAGTCTGTCAGTAGGATAATGTGTCTATTTTCAAGTAGGGTTGCCCTGTTAATTACTGCCAATGCACAGACTCAATAAAACTGAGTGTGCAAATTTCTCATTCTTGCATTGCTGCTTTTCTTTCGAAGGATCTCCTTCTTTCAGAATTTATATAGACGTTGACCAGGCAATGTAGTAGTTGATGTATCTTACATCTGTTCCATACTGGCATTTGGAGCGCACCTCAGATGATATGATATAATGTAATTATGTTCTAGTTGTTTTATCAATTAGTTTCTCTACACCACTGTAAATGCACTGTCTGCTCGTCACACACCCAAACCATTGCAAATGGGTTGTATACTCAGATAAAGTGCAGATTAACCCTTTACTCCATAAATACGCGTTTCTTAAGCTTTGGAAATATGTTAGTACCAGATAAGATGTCCCCTGTTGGAGCCGTCTGATTAGGATCTGCTGTTTGCTTATATATGGGTATACTGTTTATACCATGGCTATGTGATATTATAACAATTAATCTAATCAATATTGACGAAGTCATTATTTCTTACATGAATATTCATGAAATAAGACTGGTAATTAGAATGTCTTAGTACTTTGAACGTTTGTATGTAAATTATCAACCGAACATATACAATTTGTAACACGTTTTGTAAAGGTTCGCTCATGTAGGGCTATATGCACCATTGTTGTAATTTGTTCTGCTGTTCGTTTGGTTGATATTCGATGAGATTCAAAATGTTGGCCAATACCTCCGTTAAATTCAATAACACAAAATTTAGAAACTATAAGGGTCAACATATACAAACTTGTATCATGTCTAATTCCTTCTAAACACAAAGAAGTAACTACACTAGTTATATTACAAACTTAATATACGAGTAACTTTTTTGCAGGTATCTAGAAGTCAATGGAAAATATGGAGAACCTGAAACTTATTCTGCTCATGATACTTTCTTCATGCAGTAAGTGCAATACGTGTCTTTGTTTATGCTTAAAGTTACATTATGTCGGTATTTCGTATAAAACAATTAAAACTTGAAATTGGGTATATTGATGACACTTCCATTGTTCCAAATATTTGTAAAAGTAACTGTAAAATTACGAGAGTCACATTAGTTTAACCCTGACATAAGTGTGTGTGTGTGTCGGGGGGGGGGGGTACTCGGTGAGGGAAGTATTATGTTTAATTAACACTGAACATACTCAAAACATTGTGGTGAATCAAAACACACAATTACGGTAAATAACACAATTAATGCATTCAAGAATATTTAAGCTGTAAATCATAAATACTTGAATAAGGTATCAGAAATAAAACTCTGGACATATGCTTAATATGTCTTCAAACTGTATAATTTGCATTTTACACACACTAAAATGCATCATTTTAACATTACTAAACTGTATCGTACAATTGATAATCATTGTAAAATTATTTCATTATAGAACTGTGACCACAGGTCTCCACTAAAATGTAAAAACTCCAGACTTATAAATGCGACACACGTCTTGCTTATGGGGCGAAATAAAATGCCTGCATACTTGTATAGATCTTTTCTCAGAGATTTAACATTGTCATTCCAATGACACACTGCCAAATTCGTTTTCAAATGTAACTCGATACGTCGTTTATCACAAAATATGTTTATGGTATTATTAAAATGCTGAACATGATATGTGCCCATGGTATATCCGTAATTATGAAACACCAGATACCTTAAAAGTCCAGTATTGTCATTGCAACGCTATGCAATATTTCTGTCTGAATTAACTATTGTATGGTCAATTAGCCTGCCAGATATTTTACTACCTATATGAAAGGGCCTGAATGAAGTGGCTGGCTAAAAGTATGTGAGTAAAACAATTGTTGACACAGCTTTGTAACATTTCAGTACTACTGGATATCTTTAATACCTAAAGCTATATACACATCATTACAATGATGTTTACAACCCAACAACCGACACTTAAGAGACGGAAATCTGCTGAATTCAACGGATTTATTCGGCGAAGAACCGATTAACTTCGAAACGATTTCGGAACAATATACATATGTATTCACACCAAAAGCTGAAATGGATCATTCAAAACTTATAAAAAAAAGAACGGGAACGATTATAATGTGATAGTTTACCTACATCCAGTACACACAAATTATCTTTACGCCATTATCTGTTCACTGGTTACCGCAGCACTCGAACTTTTTCGGGTCAAAAATCACTTTCGTCAACTTAGTTCTAAGCACTCTTATTATACCAGTTAGTAAAAAATCACATAGTTTCAGAATCTGAAGTCGTTAATATACTCAAAATTTCGATAAAGGATGAGCCTCTTACACAGTACCAGTGTAGTAATATGTGCTGGTCCTCCGGGATCATTACTTTCGATGAAAATTAAATACAGCTTAAGCTGGTGCTAGGGGCGTGAGTAGTGTTGCATTATTAATAACTGTTCATGAACAGGCTCAATAAAACGGAGTCTGCAATTTTCTCTTTTCGCATTGCTCCTTTTTCTTTCGAATGTTCACCTCTCGTTTAATAACGTCTGGACAATTGCAGTTCAAAGAAGACCCCGTGCGTACCTCTGCAGCAGATTTAAGACGAACATCGAATATGTCTTTAAGAACAGAAAAATACATCCGGGTACAACCACCCATTATATGCCTAGAGTGTCTCCTCATGTGACTATTTTTTCCTGGATATTTTGATATTTTAGCATTGCATATTTCACCCAAATAAACTAAAATGTAAAACTTATATAAGTCCCTACCCGATACAATTTAATTGTGGTGTGGCGACAGATCAGGACAAAATCGGTACGATGCACAAATTACACGTATATTGAATCAGAGCTATAAATAACTATATGCACACCCGTTTGTTGTATATCATATATAAATTTCGCTAAGAAGAGTTAAGCGATCGTTGTCTATTTCTGAAGCTGTTTATATTAGTACATAACGTTTATCGACATTTTGTGCACAGTGTTCTGGTTTAACATGCTTTTTTAAAACAAAGATTGTTTTACGGAAAGGTATGCGCATTAATTATATCGATTAGTATCTGCTTCTGATATTGACTTCAACATTGGAGGAATACAATAAAAAGACAAACTGACAGTTACTAGCGAAAATGAAACTGTATTGCTTTCCAGATCAGCATATACGCCCTTACCAAAACAATATCCTCTATGTGCCATTATATTCATTTACAGCCCGGTTAGAACAGCAGTGTAATAAATATATAATCCTCCGCCCGACTGCTACACAACAAAGGAAACAAACTTCCGACCTGAAAATCTATTTTAGATTTTTTCATGTGGACAAATCTGACGAAACTAATCGTAGATTTTTCCGACCTGACAAATCTTTCATATTGGCACGCAAATGCCGTTTGTTGTCAAAATGTGCATACAGTTTTGTAAATGTCGTTTAAACTGACTGACATACAGTAAAGATAAGTATGCGGCTCTGGTTGTATTAGCATACTCATTAAGTCAATGGTGCAAAAACAAATATCCAAGACGCAAATGTTCTTCTGGTAATCAGTTGTTCATTGTTGCATATAGAAACCTGATTCATTAAAATAGAACCTGAAGTACACCAAATAATTCCATGGATCTTGTCACTCGTTGACTTTTATAAAATATATAAGAAATTGTACAAAGGCCATACAACAGAAACAATACCATACACATAACCTCATTTCGTCTCCTGTTATGAGAGTCCATCATCATAGAGTACACTCAAAGAGGGAAGCGTGGCGGTCGATTGTGGAAAGAGAGACCAACAAACAAGCCATGCGTTGCAATATAATTAGATTTTGAATATATCATGAATGAACAACCTTTAATTGCATTTGTATTTTGCTAATAAAGGGAATAATTTGACAATAAAATATAGAGATTGTTTTACGATGCTTATCATACTGTACTGAAGTTTGTTTTAGTAACGATTTCGATCATCAAAATGTCCTCAAGACTTGAACAAAACGAACAGGTTTAGAAATGTAAACCAGGTGTAGCACGAGGAACATCTCAATCTAGTTTCAGATCAGCTGCCATAAGGGTATTTTGTACTATGTATAACAGTTTTACACTTTCTTATAAACCTGGGAGGATTGGTGCAAACTCTATATGGACATATGCTAACCAAGGCGCTGACTAAGCGTATTACGGTATATGTAAATAACACGTATTTACCTTTCAAAATAGCTTCAACTAGTATTCGTCAAGTTTCCATTTCAGTGACAGCATTCAGTCAAAATACAACAACTGATATTTCGACAGTTGCAGGAACACTTACAGATGGCGAACCTACAACTGATGTTACGACAGTAACAGGAACATATAGTGAAACTACAACAACTGATGTTACGACAGTTACAAGAACACATACAGAGACCGGTTCTACAACAACTGATGTTGCGACAGTTACAGGAACACATGCAGATAGTAAACATACAACAATTGATGTTACGACAGTAACTGGAACACATACAGGCAGTGAACATGCCACACCTGATGTTACAACAGTTACAGGAACACATACAGATACCAAACCTACAGCAATTGATGTAACGACAGCTACAGTAACACAAACATATAATAAACCTACAAAAAATGATGTTACAACAGTTACAGGAACACATACAGCGAGCGAAACTACAACAACTGATTTTACGACCGTTACAGGAACACATACATGGAGCGAATCTACAATATCTGATGCTACGTCAGTTACAGGAACGCATACAGGCAGTGAACATGCAACAACTTATGCTGGGACAGTTACAGGAACACATACAGGCAATGAACATACAGCAACTTATGTTGCGACAGTTTCAGGAACAAATACAGATGGTGAACATACAACAGCTGATAAAGGTACAACAGTTTCAACAGGGACTAGAAATACACTTAAACCTACCATGCCTACTAGTGCGCATACAGGTAGTGGGAATATGGTAACATCTGTTTCATCATCTACACATACACCAACCGGCAGTGGAACTACAAAAACAACGTCTGATAGCGGTAGTGCCTACGCTCCTGTTTATTCATACAAGTTGAATCTAGGTTAGTATCATTTAAAGACAATGACTCATATGAAACAAATATGAACTAACAGGAAAGTCCGTACCTTTATACATTTGAATATTGTAACATGACGTATGTCGTTGTTATTTAATTTCGTAATCATACATGAACAGCATTTTATTGTTAAGGAATATAAGCAGGTTGTCAATATTGGAGACTGTTGGATCTGTAGCGAAACACTTACTTATATTATAGTTTGATATTTATTTCAGACGAAGTGCTGGCTCCAATCGAATTCAACGTTTCGATTGACCAGATATACAATGCAAGTTTATCAAATAAGACCTCCAAGAACTTCATTGAGTTAGCAAACCAGTTTAGGCGTGAGGTAAGTAGTACATCTTTCGAGAGGGTGAGCAACTGAATTGTTTACACAACTTGATTCCAGAACTCTCTGATCATTCGTGTGTATGTTTGTATACGTGTGTGCGTGTGTATGTATGTGTGTGTATGTAAGTTTAAATTTGATAGCTAACATAAATCTCTAAAAATGCCATTATCATGTAATGGCCTGTGTTTTTTCCTCTTTGGCAATTTGATTGTACCTGAAAACTTAAGTTGTGAAGACCAACGTGCTTGAATCATGCATCTGGTTCACTTAATCCAACTTTAAAAAATGCCAGACGTATCTGAATTATTCAACAACATTCTCATAGCGAATCTAATAACAATTTCTAAACAGCAAAAGTTAGCTTTAAATGAATATAAGCTTTTGATATTTGTTTGATTACTTAACAATAGGACGCTAATAGTTGAGCATGTCAGAGCAGCCTTTAGGATATTTACATTTTAGTAAGATGTAGTCAATCTGTCTATTTCAGTTACTAACGGCATACCAGAATATTTCAACTTTCAGATATATCAACACCATATCGTTTCAGTAAGTATTTTTACACTAAATCTCTATTTATATCACCATTTACAAAATATCGAAATATATTGGTACGTCATTGACCCAAAACTATTCTATTATTGCAAGGTTGTACATTGCCTGGAGTATGAAAGTAATGTTGATGTTTTTACACTGTTTGTCCTTTAGGGTGGAGATGAAATAAATGCGAGGTTGGGCGCCCATAACCGGTTTAAACCCCAAGTGTCTATAATTGTCACTGATCCAGGGTGTAATAATGCGGTACTTCCGTCTTCACCCAGTTGTTTGCGTGTTTTGTATTTGTGCGTCTTTTTATGTTTTGATAGATATGCATTTGCAGTGATTTCTTGTTGTGGTTCTGTTCGGGAGGATGTGTGTTTTGTATGTGGCGTTTCCTGCATGACTCATATCTGCACTTTCTAATGGTGCACCTTGCCATTGTGATATCATTGAATACGGTTCATATATGTTTTCCACAGCCAATCGAAAATATGGTTCAGCATGTGTTAAGTGCTTGTCTAGCGGCCGTAAAAAGTCGCCCCGTACTTCAATCTCGGTGTTGTTATATTTTCTGGTCCTTCGGGATCATTCGTTTCGATATTATTACTTATGAAAATTTAATATCGCCTCAGCCGGTGCTAGGGGTCGTGAGTAGTATTGCTAATAACTGATCTTAAGCAGACTTATTAGAACCGATTCTGCAATTTTCTCATTGTGCATTGCTGCTTTTGTTTTCGAAGAATCTCCTACTATCAGAACATTATTATAAAATGCTTTATCATACTATTGTTTTTTAGGAATGGGAGTATAGTTTACGTTTATGAAGCCGTCTTCACGGGAGCAGCACTAAGTCCCGATCGTACGACTAACATTCAACAGGAAATTACAACAGCTGAGCAAATAATTACGACGTTAAAGATAGGAAACTATAATATGACGCCACCTAACATGACAACGATGTTGGCAACAGGTTAGTTTTGATAGTAATGTTAAACTCATTATTTCAGAATAGCATATATCAATAAAACAATGTGATAACTTTACCTAAAATCTAAATAAGATTTAAATATTATTTTGTTCTGGTGATACAAAATCCTCGCTAATATGGCACTTAAAAGGAGTCTTATTCATGATTTTTGAACAGGTTATAGCTTAATGCTAGACACAATGTATGCACAATCTTCTGTTAACAGCTTTCTACGTTAGTTTTGCACAGCATTAACCCTTACCCTGATGAATATTCATGTAGGAAATAATGACGTCATGATTATCAATAAGATTATGTTTATAACGGCAAATGAACACAGGACATTTCGGCTCAGGCAGAAGCTGTGGAATCAGATCAATATTACAACATTGGCAAACAGATCAGACCCTGATCAGACGGCTCCTATAAGAGTCATCTGATCTGGGTCTACTCTTTTTGCAGATGCGACAAAATGTGTTAAAATGATAACAAACACTTATCTAATGTTATAATAGCCTCATTTAACACACGTTCATATTGAATAAACTTGTTTGAATATTACAGCAGAAAACCATAAATGCATAACAGTATTCTGCCATTGATAATATTGTTATAAAGCAGGTGACTGCATTGTGTTGTCAATCAATTTATTATGTAACCTTACAGTCAGCTAATTTGCATTTAGTAAGCGGTTACTGTGTTTGAAAACAGTTAATAACACGAATGTGCTGTACGGATTTATGCCATTGCAAACTAACCGTCTCAGTTAGTTCCGGATCGGGAGGTAACAGATTCCCGACCGAAAAATTAGTTGTTAAAATGAATGTAGCAGCTTTCTTGCTAATACTTCTTTTGGGCTGACATTACACACGCGCACGCACGCACGCACGCACGCACGAACGTACGCACGCACATACACACACACACACACATCACAATACACCACCACGCAAACAGATAAACACACATACATACACCACAAAAACCAAACACATACAACCCACACGCACAAATACAAACGCAAAAGAGAACACGCGTGCACACACATTTCAAATCATATCTATAAAGGTATTGTATCATATGTCAGCACATTGTTAACCTATATTCAAGCACATCGGTGGAAGAAAATTCTCGATTATTGTTTAGAAGTTTTGTTATCCGGCTTGACATATTTTAGAGTTGAATTACACAGTTCGTTAAGATCTGTAGTTTCAGTTTATCCAAATGCGTAAACGGTAAATTTATTCAGTTAAATTTCGATGGTCAGAAATTAAACCTGTGAAGTGTTTAGGCAGGTGTCAGCTTATTACAGTACGAAAGGCATGCGAAATGTTTCCAAAGGAACCTTCTGCATGGTTTCTGCATGACTTTTTATCCTGTTTTAAGCTACTGTGTACTTAAAGACCTACACTTATACTGAATTTAGTTATCGAACTTTTCACCGTGAGCTACCCGAGCCTTCTCGTTTTACAACCCTTCTATAAACGGACTCTAATATTCATATACATGATTGTATGTTTGTTTATGAATTACATCTAAATCTGCATTTCAGCGCTGAATAGGGCGAGTGCTAACGGGAGATGTAATGCATATATCAACCCATGCAAGAGCGGATTCTACTGTGAAAATGCTGGTAGTAGTCTTCATTGTATGTCGTATTGCCTGTTACTTGAGAATAAATGTAAAAATAGCGGGCAGTGTTATCATGACTCCGTGACAAACACAACCAATTGCAGGTATGTAATACATATTTAAGTACTTGAGAAAAAATTCAACATTCAGACAGCAATGATTGGCATTTCTCGTCGACTTAAAGTTATGATATAGTTAAGTGCATAGGGAAAGGTAACAAGTCACGTATAATTTACAACCATTTATTTCTGTTTGTGATAAATGATAGCATGAAATAAATAAAATCAATTCATTATTGGAAGATTCGCTTTTAAATGCCAGGACCCGCGTTAAATTGACAATTATGACAATTATCGCTGTAATAATAACTTTATCATTTTGGAATTATTGCAGCATTTTCCCGTTTTGCTAATATACACTTCTAATCTGTTGATTAAATATAATGCATTGATGCTCGTTTCAGTTCCCGATAGACTAGGAAGTAACATACGAGTGCACAGTGTATGGATACTTAAAGGGAACACGTAAAGTGATAGCCTTAACAAGATTGTCAATTTGAACTTAATTCAAATAGAGTCTCCCCATGATAGAAAATAAACGCTTTTTATCGATAACATCTGACCTTTGATATGAAACACATATTTCGGTCTTCTCTGGCATTTATTTCATTCGTTTCTTGTGATAAACATCAACTATAAATGATTTATGTAATTGCTAGACAGTTTAAACACTTTGCAAATAGAGACTATCACTGTAAGAATTAAAACTGAAAGCAGATTCACATGTTAAATATATTGTTAACCACTATATTAGCCGCAAACACAGACACTCTTGATATGGTCAGCTTCATATAACATACCAGTCTCCGTAAGCTTGTACAGTATGGTAACTAGATGTTTTAATGCATATATTATTACATGGACAATTATCATAGATAACTTCAAATCAACTATTTAACCCTCTGTTCCATAATAACCCAATTCTGCGCCTTTCTAAACTAAGTAGACCCAGATCAGGAGCCGTCTGATCAGGGTCTGCTTTGTTTGGTTATGAAGTACTGTAGATATACAATCCACGTGTTAATAACACAATGTAAATTATACTGTACCGTGGTTCACATTTACATAAAAAGGCCTCCTTTGGGTAACAGAGGGCACTTAATCTAGTTATTATTATGTCGTTATTTCTTTCATTGGTATTCAGAAATGGTAAATGATTAAATTTATTGTCAGCAATGCAATCATATTATATATAAAAAAAATGTTTTTATAACATAAAGATGTGCTGAAGGCGACGACTCCATCTATAGTGGTCGCTATTGCCAGAACAAGGTGGAGAAGCTCGCCCTGTCATCCACAAAGATCATTATAATCAGTGTCAGTGCTGGTGGTGGAATCATTGTCTTACTCGTCATCATTATAGTGATACTCGTTGTCAAACATTGGAGGCGGCGTAGAGACCAAAAACAATCCACGTAAGACTGAAACCTTTCTGATCCTATTTCATTAATGTCAGTGTCACATTCCATGGATTGAGGCTTAATAATAAACTGTCTTCTAGAAAAAAAACCCGCAAATAACAATACAACAACTATAAAGCACCCAAAGGTATCCACTTAAACATGGCTAACCATTTAAGAATTAGCCTGCTGAATTTTAAAATACATGTCTCCTTCTTTACCCATGCCCTGTTGTATAATTACATATTTCTTCACTGTGTACAAGTAGTTCGCTGTGCAATCACTGCTATGGAGTGCACTGGTTGCACAATCAACTTGTAAATAGTACAGACCCATATGTGACAGCTTCTGTAGGAACTGTCTCATCTGGGTATTCACTATTTATAGGTAGGTGTATTGACGTGAATAGCAAGCGAAGGGTTAAGAATTAGTCCGTGATCGACAAAACATTCTGGCAAATATACTATATGTTCTTGTAATGAACTAAAGGGTTTGTTACGATTCTTACATCTTATGCAGTCATTCAAATATTAATATTTACGTAATAAGTTTGTGTCACACAATTAGTCACATCACTTAGAGTTTATGAATTCTATAATCTAATTTAAACTACATTATTCGGTTTCTTTAAAATTCTATATACATGGTGTTATTGTTTTATGTCCGTTCAGTGATGACAATTTTGATATCCATCGTTCTATAAGCATGACATCACTTAACATGGATTGTTGGAGCAATAAAAGCATGCAGCAATCACGTGGTCATAACGAGTACCAGAGTGGACTACCTGGCACCAAATTTGTTAGTGGTCGAGAACACATGGTACTAAAGGATAACATGGGGTCAGAGGTACATTGTTGTGATAATGATGTATAAACAATTTTATGGCATTATTTGAACAACATAAACATATTATCTAACGGTATACTTAGGGAGGTTTTAAACCCTTCTCCCTGGAATTTTAAATTTACCGTTAGATGTTGCATAATTATTTTACAATGGAGTCATGGAAATTGTTTCTATAATTTTATTCTGAGCTCTCTGTTGTTTTTAAGCACACATGTACAACATGTTTAAAGACATATTTGGGGAACCATCTAATTTGCAGTATGTTTATCCTCTCATTTGAAAGTATCCATTTAAGTATTAGTATTAGCCATTATCTCCATATATGTTTTATTATGTGGTGTTCAAAATGTTATATAACTATGTATTATACAGTGAAATGTTTGTTTTCAGACACACGTTCTGTTATAATTCTAATAAATCTTGAAATTTTAATTGTTTAGCACACGTTTGAAATCTAAGCTGACAATGAGAAACGCTAATCTTTGAATTTTCATATGTAACATTATATGATTTATGTGGGGAATATGATCATTGCGTCACACGAATACACTCGCTCTGTTATATACGGATTTTTATACATACTTTTGAAAGCTGGTTTAAATCGTTGTTGTTTAAATTAAGATGCAATAGACTCTGTCTTAAGCGATCATTCAGTTATTGAACGCGTGTCTTAAAAATGCAGATGATTGCTTAATGCTGGGTAAAACTAATGGAATAAGATCTGAATTATTTTTGTCCAACAGTAAGCTATACGTATCTTACCTACCAATACTTTGACCTCTGTTCGATGGCAGAATGACAGTTTCTATTGTAAATATACATTTTAGTCTTTATCGTGTCATTATAAGAAAAATATTATGAAATAAGCTTACACTGCCATACAATCATGTTATTTCGCAGACATATGTGTATCAACCTCATAAACGGTCAACTCAATCAAGGCTTAATCCATCGTCGAGCCCTGATTCTGAAGCCTGGTCAACAATGGCAAGTTCGACGTACGACTACATTGACACGGAAATGAATGTAAGTTTGAACGGTTACTATAAATTATGTTTGCATTAATATGGTAAACAGAAACCCTCAAATCTACAACTAAATCGTGCGTGCATACTTATAGTTCTAACCGGAATTATGAATTATGAATGAAAACCCACTCCAATTTCGGCTATTTTTTAGACCAAACCTCTCTATAAATCAACCGAAAAAGAGCATTCAATAGAAAATAATGATTAATGTAACACATTTTACTTTGTGTTGTGTTTGTTAATGTAACGGTGTTTTTATGTTTCAGTATCATATCAAAAGACCCACTGTTAGCCTAGGGTACCGAAATCAGATATAGGACAGGGGAGGTAACGGGGAGCCAGAATATCGTTCTACATCCTAATATATCAGCAGACTTAACGCTATGGTCCATCCGTGATTGGCACAGCGCTGTTGAGTTAAAACTGTGTGGCATTGCATGACCAACAAATGTTCTAATTTCGATTTTTATATATTTTACCGCGAAATATAATACGGAAAGACACGTACGATCTGAACGTGCATTTGCGAAAACCTTAGACTTAACGACGAAACATTGACCATGTTTCTGATGCGACGTGAAGTTTGAAACAAAAACATATCATTTCTAGTCTAACCTGTACAAAATTCCACATATCTGGCATAACTCTGTATTACATAATAATAACAGTCTAATTTCTTCAGCATTAAAACATGTGCTTTATTTCCACTTTGGATGAAATCGGCAAATCAAACCAACCAAACAGATAAACAATATTTCATAGCTTAGATACGATAAATGAAACATTCGCACCTACGCTAAATGTCGCAACGATCCGCAAATCAATGTTTAACAACAATTAGGTTAGAGGCAGACAGTTCTAACACATTATCGAGGTCCGTCTCTTCCTCAGACTAAATCATATTAAATGTGATGTTATTTTAATATTCACGGTTCACCAATGATCTTCACTATATAAAATAGTTAATATGACTTACGTTGGGAGCTTAAACCTAAACAATAGTACTACGAGATAGTGTTTATAAAGGAGTCTGACATTTAGCGTTGATGTTGCGACATATAGCGGTAGTACAATTTGTTGAGATATTTGGCGCGACAGATGCGACATACACATGTATGGCATTTGGAGGTTTTATGACATTTAGCGTTGGGTCCGAAATTGAGCGTCAGCCTTGCGACATATAACATCAAGTACGTTAGCATCTGTGCAACATTTAACGTTGCTACTACCATCAAAGAGAATTTGCAATTGTTTTTCGAATTCAATGATATTGTTTAAGTTCATCAAGTTCTCTTTTTCGTCGAATTTTTCATGTGTATGATCTACATACATTTTCGTTTTTATATGTCATAATTCCACTAACGAAAGTCTTATTTGTCAGGTATGATAAAATTACGTGGTAATGTTGAACAATTACAATCGGTTTATTTCACAAGACATGTATACATTGAGACGAAAAGTAAAGGCACTGCTATTTGGCAAGTGTTCTATAATTATGATAGTGTTTGTTCGAAAGTGCTTTTTTCCTTGGAACGTCAGGTAATCATACAAGGGTGCCACTGTGTGGTACAAGTTTTACCTTTAATTCAAGTCAAATCATTTTAGATGAATGTTGAAGGAGGTTTTACGCTTTCAAACCTCATGGTGTCAGAGATAGTTTCGAAATTTCAAATGAGTGTCTGTTTGGCATGTTTTGCCTTATCTTTCTTGTACATTATTTTAATACTATTTCGTTGGGAACTAACATAAATAATCGATAATTCTAGCAAGGGTGATTGTACTTGATGAACGTAGTCATTTAAGGGAATGATGGTGTTGTTTTGAGAATTGTATTCTCATCAACAAACGTTCTGAAATCTAAAGTACAAGTGCCAATGAAAATTCTAAATTATTTTTTAAATTATTTTAAATTATTTAAACAGGAAGCATTTAATGATGATTTTTAAGTAAGTCAACATTGATCATGTTAAAGGAAAAATTCTCTGTTCGTATTTAGTTCCATGCTGTCATCTATAATAATCTAGTAAGTTTACGTGATAATATGTTTGTGTTTACTTTCCTGTTTGATGAAGTCTATTTCATTGTAAAACAATACTATGATAGTGTATATCCAATGTGTAACCGGAAGCATACATAACTGTGCAATTAGTATTTATATTTAACATTTTAAATACTATGCACATGTTTTATTTACACACCTTTTCGTATTTTTTAGACTATTTAGTGTAAAGTAAAACCTCTTTCACACGGATGTTCCAATTATTGTCAGTCTGTAAGACAGGTGGCATCTTAATACAAATTGAAAGTCTTGCAGAAGATAATACCCATTAGCCTATAAAGATCTAATTTTTTCTTCACTAAATGTTCGGTTTAAATGTGTTTACTGTATGTTAATTCCCTTCCGAAATGTAGCCATGGTCTAAGGTTATAAAACTTTTGAGTCTGAGATAATTCTTTAGTATCTAATTTTGCAAATCAGATGCTTGAGAATGATCTCAGACTCAAACAAAATGTTTTATATCCTGGGGGACCAGATTCAGATTAAAGACGTCCATAGTATTCATCTAACTTTAAACTACAGTAAACATACGATAGTTCGAAATGTAAGTACAGTAAAACCTCGATACTATGAATTATAGTAATGCAACATTTACGTCTTTGTAGGCAGGTGGCTGCTTTATGCACGGTCAAAGTCATACAGAAAGCTCATAGAGGAGCTTTCTGCATGACTTTCAACCTGTATTAAGCTGTCACTTGCGTTAAAGATCAATAATGGTACGGATTGGAGTGTTCGTAGTATCGAGTTTTTACTTTAACCCTTTCATTGATGATTATTCATGTAAGAATCAATTACGTCATGAATATTAAGAAGGTTATTTTATATAATGACATATGAACACAGGATATTTTGCCCCAAGCAGTAGCTGTAGAATTAGATCTATATTATACCATAAGCAAACAGAGCAGATCCTGATCATACGGCTCCAATAGGACTCTGTTTGCAGATGAGTCAAAACGTGCTTACATAAGGGAAATGATTAACAAAGAATTAAGTACTTTTGCAGCAGGTGGCTGCTTCATACAGAGTTAACCTCCGCTTGCTATTTACATCAATATAGCAACCTGTAAATAGTGAAGACCCAGATGCGACAGCTCCTGCAGGAGCTGTCTCATCAGGGTCTGCACTATTTACAAGTTGATTGTGCAACCAGTGCACTCCATAGCAGTGATTGCACAGCGAAATACTTGTACACAGCGAAGATATATGTACTTATAAAACAGGGCATGGGTAAAGAAGGAGATGTGTATTTTAAAATTCAGCAAGCGAACGGTTAACATCATACAGTAAGTTCATACATCAGCATTCTGTATGACTTTCACTTCGCATAAAGCTTCCCTGCCATCCGTCTTAAAGATCAACAATCATACGTAGTTTGGATATCTCACATTGCGTTCTGTAAATGTGTATATAAAATTCATGTTGCCTTTGTTAGTTTGTAGATTTATATTGAATTTTGTTTGTAATGTTTTATCATTTTTTCTCTTGACATATTTACGTTAGAAAAGATTTTCATTTTCTTGTTGCATTTATTCAGAACAATAGACTTTATTTTTTCAGTTAGTGTCGATTTGTTATTTAATTTCCGGGACAGTTTGATCCACTTCCCTGTGATATTCGTCATGAAAGAAGAGTTTAGATAACATATGTAAGGTTTTCAGATGCAATGAAAAACACTTTGTGGTTTATTCATACACAATAAGAAAGTTCTGGTCACTTCTTGAGGAATAATAAGAAACACACTGTCTTGTGTTTGGACGAGATACGATATAAGTTGTCGTTTCGGCAGTCACAATAGTACGCATGCTGTCCTATAAGAAATATATTGTCATGTTCAGACGAGATAAGACACATTGTGGCGTGCTTTGTAGATGGTAGGAGACACATAGTACCGTTCCTACAGACAGAATAAAAAACGATTTGTCAATTCTCATACATGTACTACATGTAATATGACACACGATGCCGGTTGTTACCAATGTAATGAAAATACTGTTAAAATAAAACAAAATCTGACGAAGAAAAATCTGGGATTGTAACATAATTTCTGTTTAAATTATAATTATATATTATAAAGCATGCCCATTGTCGCAACATACAATCTAACGTGCAAAATAATGACTGATGTGTCAATTAAAAGGATAGTTCTGATTTCTTGTCAAAACACGAACCAATGAACAAACATTCTCGATTTGGTATTATTTAAACAAACAATGACAGTTTCTTAAAGATTACGCCAAACATGCTACAAGTAAAAATGTTGTAAAATTGTAAAATCTTCATAATAATAGTCTATGTGTTTGAATGTGTGTATGCATATATGGTGTGTTTGTGTGTGCCTGAAATATGGTTGGCGTGTGTACATGTACGTGTGTGTTGTGTATGAGATATATGTGGTACGTGTTGTCTATGTGTACGTTTGTGTAATTCGATAGGTATGTGTATGTGTATTTGGCTATTTTTGTGTGGTGTTTGGAGGTGCGATTGGTGCGAGAAATACGTGCGTGGTGTTTGTAGTGTGTATAGGCATGTAGCGTGTGATGTGAATGTGTATGTGTCTGTCTGTCTGTATCCAATTATTCTTGAACATGTTTCAATTCACAAATCTTACCTGGTCCTCTAATGACATGGCACCGCTCTGAGACTCTACACGTTTTACATTGTTGTTCAACTAATACTCACATGCAGCATCGTCATATCTCATATCTCTTTATTCTGCTGTCACAAATCAGATGGTTTCATTTTATAGTAGCTGTGAAACATATATACCATATGCCATAGACAATTTATATGAACACATTTGATAATATATGGCATGTATGTGTGTAACGACAATCTACCAGGGTGATACCTTAGGTTGCCAACCAACAGCAAACAAAAAAATAAATGTAACAAATAAATTTATTTGCAAATAATTACACAAATAATCAAGAAGAAAATTATTTCCCTAATTGTCCGTGGCCACTAGTACACTGTATATCACGGTCTCTTGCTGTCTTAAATGCACACTAATCGCACGCACACATAAACATACACACACGCAAACACACGCACGCACACAAAGACACACACACGCACGCACGCACGCACGAACACACACACACACACATACACACACCGCCCCCACACACACATACACACACACAGAGCAAAGAGGGAAGCGTAGCAATCGACTGTAAAGGGGTCGATAACCAAACATGAAGTGTGTTGCAATATACTAGGGTCATAGTCTTTCTTCCTAAAAGTTTTAATGCGTTAAATAAACAAAGCGTGAAAATGGATATGACCACGAATTTTCCTAAATTTGTAGATAACACCACTATGGATGAGAAATACCTTGTTGCAGTAACGTCCGTAAATTGCAGTTATATTTATTATTGAGTTGACCATCCACACTGTTCAAATCGTGGTGGTATAGACATATTAGCATATGTGTATAGCGAGAAATTAACCTATGTCAAACTATCAGATACATACATGATTTAAAATCGAACAGGGCAAATTAAAGGCTAAGCTTAATAGTCTGTGTTTGAAGTAGCAAAGATCAACAGAACTTTATCACAACGCCTTAAAACAAGGACGCATTTTTGCAGAGTAAACAAAATCAACAAAAGGAATAAGCTAAACAGCGGAGCATGCAAAACGCCACTGAAGAAGCTCTCTGCGCGACTGTAATCCTGCATTAAGAAACAAACAGCATATAAATGATAAAATTGTCTTTACTGAACACCCGGTTCAGAAGATACTTACTATTATCGTTGTTTTATTATGAATGTAGCAAAACATTACATTACAATTTGCACATATTGGTTTTACACAAATATTAAGGGTCAAGAGAAGATAACAGTATAAAAAAACAAACATATCTACTAATAGTTCATTTCGGTTATTCCCCTTGAACCACTCACACTATGAAACGTTGATGCTGTATTCATATTTATTCAGGTTGTACTATTTGCCATCGGCCAAACATATTACAGTGAAACCCCGCTAATACGACCACTTAATAAACAACCACTGATGTCGTTTAAAGCAGGTGGTTGCTTAATGCAGGACGAAAGTTATGCAGGAGCTTTCTGCATAACTTTCGTCCTGCATTAAGCTACCACCTGCCTCTGCCACCCATAATTATGCCCATTTTTGGTGGTCGTATTAGCGGGGTTTTACTGTACATTGTACAACCGAAATTAGTAATCTATCCATGGATATCTATTTAAACAACCGCGATAATCAGTGAATCTACGAGGGAGGGGTATCGTTAAGGAGCCCTTTCCTCGGGGTCTACACTGTTTGTTAAGGACATTAGTGACTCATTTCCCACACTAGAAGGACAGAACGCAGATAAAGGCTTAAAGTTATACAGACAGGTATATCAGAAGCTCTCTATACTATGTCCAAGCTGTATAATGATACCATCTGTTCTCATAGACCCCTATGCAAATTCATAAAGTGGTGGATGTAAACCGGTTTTATTGTATTTCAAATTTTAACTTATACATGATTAATGGAAATACATGCCAACTCTTTCTACGATATATAGAAACATATGGCTGCATTACGTTCGATCACCTGTCTTAACGACTAACATTTAAAACCTCTCATTTAGTGGCCGTGTAGCCGGGTAGAGATTGTGGTGAAATAAGTTGATAGGCATTACTGTCTGACTTGGTACATGTAGCTCAGTCGGTAGAGTGTTGGCATGGTAAGCCAGAGGCCCTGGGCTCGAGTGCCAATCGAGTCACAACTTTATCACCATGTTACATTTGGCGCCCAACGTAAATAACCCACAGGGTGATTTATATGAAGATAATATGAAGATTATATGAAGATAATGTGTAATAATAAGAAACTCGTGGAGTGTTCTTTGAGTAAGAATTCGGGACGAATTCTTGGACGAATTCTTGTGTAGAGGGGGTGTAGCCGGGTAGAGAAATACGTTGATAGGCTTTACTGTGTGGCTTGGTAGCTCAGTCGGTAGAGTGTTGGCATGGTAAGCCAGAGGCCCATGGTTCGAGTCCCAGTCGAGTCACAACTGTTTCACCATGTTACAGCCGCTTAGTGTCTGTCTGTCTGTATGTCTGTCTGTCTGACTGTCTATCGGAGCTAAAAAAGGATACATTTCCTAAACTTCCTGGTTTAAGAGATGAAAGCAAACATGCCTCTTTCTTATCTGCTCTCAACAACACAAACGAAATATCGTTATCCGTCGTAATACAACGAAGTCCCACTAAAGCAACGGCATACTTTATTAACATATCACTTTTAAAAGCAGGTATTTTATAATTGAAGGCTGTTGTTATACAGAAAATTCCTATAGGCGCTTTGTTACAACCCGTTTTGTAGTAACGTTGCAAATTGTAGTAATTACTACAAAACGGGTTACTACACTTTGCGTGAAACCCTCCCAACCCGTTTTGTAGTAACGTTGCAAATTGTAGTAATTACTACAAAGTGGGTTGGTATGCAAAGTTCAATATGTAGTAAACTCCTATTACACCGAGCATGGTTGTGTGACTGCAACCAAATTTGGGGTGGTCCTTCATATTGACAATATCCGAGTGCACAGTAAAAATCTTTTCGATACCTTGCCTACTTAAGGAAATAGAGTCAAAAACAGTTTACTACATTTCGTATGGGACCTTGCGACCCGTTTTGTAGTAACGTTGCAAATTGTAGTAATTTCTACAAAGTGGGTTACTGCAGTTTGTTTAAAAACTTGACAACTCATTTTGTAGTAATTGTGCATAAATATGAAATGGTATAGTATAAAATGATTAAATATTATATAATATATAATATAATATATATAATATATAATTTTTATTTTTTTTATCAATTTAAAACAATACCATGAAATAAAATGACTTTTTGGCATATGTTCATAATATATAATATTATATAATATAATATATACTATTTTACTACAGTTTGTGTTAAAACTTCACAACTCATTTATAGTGCATGCATATGAAATGATATCATATAAAATGATTAAATATTATATAATATTATGTAATATATATATTTTTTAAATTTTCATATTTTTTTTATAATCGATTGGAAACAATACCATGAAATAAAATGACTTTTTGGCATATTTTTATAATATATAATATTATATAATATAATATACATTATTTGTATTATGTATAATAATACTAATAACATATAACAAAATGTTATAAATAATAATTACATCGCTGAATGTAGTAATTACTACAATTTGCAACGTTACTACAAAACGGGTTGGGAGGGTTTCACGCAAAGTGTAGTAACCCGTTTTGTAGTAATTACTACTTTCAGCGATGTAATTATTGTTTATAACATTTTGTTATATGTTATTAGTATTATTATACATAATACAAAATTTTATATATTATATTATATAATATTATATATTATAAAAATATGCCAAAAAAATCATTTTATTTCATGGTATTGTTTCCAATCGATTATAAGAAAAATTATGAAAATTTAAAAAATATATATATTATATAATATTATATAATATTTAATCATTTTATATGATATCATTTCATATACATGCAATATTACTACAAAATGAGTTGTGAAGTTTTAACACAAACTGTAGTAAAATAATATATATTATATTATATAATATTATATATTATGAACATATGCCAAAAAGTCATTTTATTTCATGGTATTGTTTTAAATTGATAAAAAAAATTTTTTAAAAATTATACATTATATATATTATATTATATATTATATAATATTTAATCATTTTATATTATATCATTTCATATTTATGCACAATTACTACAAAATGAGTTGTCAAGTTTTTAAACAAACTGCAGTAACCCACTTTGTAGAAATTACTACAATTTGCAACGTTACTACAAAACGGGTCGCAAGGTCCCATACGAAATGTAGTAAACTGTTTTTGACTCTATTTCCTTAAGTAGGCAAGGTATCGAAAAGATTTTTACTGTGCACTCGGATATTGTCAATATGAAGGACCACCCCAAATTTGGTTGCAGTCACACAACCATGCTCGGTGTAATAGGAGTTTACTACATATTGAACTTTGCATACCAACCCACTTTGTAGTAATTACTACAATTTGCAACGTTACTACAAAACGGGTTGGGAGGGTTTCACGCAAAGTGTAGTAACCCGTTTTGTAGTAATTACTACAATTTGCAACGTTACTACAAAACGGGTTGTAACAGCGTTTTCTGCATTACTTCTGTCCTGCATTAAGCTACCACCTATTTTAAAAACAAAACACACTTTTTGAGTAATCGTTTAAGAGAGACTTTACAGTAATTCTATCAAGACACGTTGTTCCCGTCAAGTTGTTAATGGACTTCGCATTGCACCATCGTTGGAGTTTCATAATGCAAACAAATCCGCACCAAACACTTCTATTCAACTGCCGTATTTTGAAATGATTAATCTCCACGCTACAAAGCTATGTTATCATAAAATCACCATGATCGATCTGAAAGCCGGATTCAAGCGATGGAATGTGAGCCACGCCTCGATAACGTGGCAACATACATGTGAACAAAATGTTATATCGACCCTTAGCCCGTTGTAAAAATATACAGTCTGTTCAAATATGAAATGCACGCAATTTTGACTATTTCCGATACAATCAGTCTTTTAACCCTATGTCACGTATCATTCACGTATTAAATGCATTTTCACGGATTTAAAGGAGCCATCTGATCAGGGCTTGCTTACGAAATGATATACAATAAAAACCTCTCTATAACGACCACAAATTTGTGTTAACTAGTTGGTATTTAGGGCAGTAGGTTGTTTAAAACAGGATGAAAGTAAAACAGAACGTTCCTATAGTAGCCATCTGCCTTTGGCAGAAACTATTTGATGTAATTTAGTGGCTGTTATAGAGAGATTTTACTGTAGATCTGATTCTATAGTTTTTGCCAATGTCATACATTCCTGTGTTCATGTTCCAATATAAACCTGTAGTATTGTTGCCGTTATTTCTTACATGAATGTTGAACAGGGAAATGGTAAAGCGACTATTGACCGAGTGACAAACACCTTGAATCCAGATGAGACGCCCGGTTATTCGGCGTCTCCTCTAGATCCAAGTTGTTTTCAAATGCGAGCCAGGTCGCGGATAGCTTGATAAGTGTTCAGACATTATCTAGGACTGTTTTTTCTTCAACCACAAAATACGGGCGGCATGTTTGTTTCTAAAGATCTAAGTGTGAAATAATTCTTAGAATAATCCTTAAAACCATCGAACTATTGTTCAACAAACAATGCAGACTTTAGTGTGCATTCGTTCACAGGTTTTATTTAGAACTAATTTCAAAACGCGCTTGACTTTTAGGAGCGATGGATGTAGGGTCCAATAACATGTATATAGTCGGTATTTGCATTACCTGTGTTGCTTTCTTATAACTTGTATTATAAACAAAATTCCACTAATTGATTTAATCTGACACTAACACGCCACGCACAAAGGGACGGGCCGACTTCTAATGATGATAAAACCTGTCGATAAAGCCTTTAGTACTGTCATCTTACATTATATATATATATATATATATATATATAGTAATCTATTATCGGCAAAAGGCAGACCCAAAGTATCTAAAAACCAGTAATAGGCAGACGCTGAACATAGGCAGACGAATCCGGGTCTGCCTTTGTTTTGTCGATCTGTTAAATCACTTCAACATGTAACGTCATCTAAAATATCGCATTGTATAGGAGATTTGATGTTATTCTACAGGTTTATGTCGAATATGGAGTCTTTTCATAATAAAAAGTGGCGTTAGATCAGATCAAATTTTGACCGTGTATATTTCGCGTTAGATACAAACCCAGCATTGGGCAGACTATTTAAAATGGTGCCCTGTACCATTAAGTGGCGATATATTTTATTTTTTTATATTTTTAATATAATTTTATTTACGCTTCTTTCATTAAATGCAACTTTTGTTTGAAAATAAAAAATAATAAAAAAGTCATATATATTGGATACCACTAAATTTCAAAATCTGTCCTCCGAGATCAAGCTGGAATGGTATAAACCCGCCACATAAATCCAACACATACGGTACAGACGGATTTTGAAAAATAAGAGGCAATGGTTATTTGGAAAAAACGTACGAATATGTTCTACATCTTTTAGGAATATAAATAATATTTAAGCATCGATTTCTTGCTGAATGATATTTAAATTAATAAACCGCGACTAAATATATTCTCAGTTTATGCGGAGTGCGCGTGGTTTATGCTCTCCCAAAATGGCTTCGTTGACCTACGGAAAACGGAAGGTAAGTCATTTGTTTAGCTTTTTATACGTATCAAAATGTGTGTGTTTGTGCGTATATCATATTTATACAGCTATTCTCGTTTGTAGAATGTATCGGAAGTCGTAACTATTTATTGAAATTAGTTTATTACTACTCCACTGGAATCGTCTCCAAGGTCATACAGCGTAGATTCTACGTAGCGTATCAGGTCCCGCTCATCTTTTCGGTTCACTTAGCAATCAAACTGATGACGGTGATTACAAATCTTAAAATTGTATGAAAAAACTAATATTTACTTTGTAACTAATAGGTCTTCTAAGTTAAATCAGTTTAAATGAATTCCCAAAATACATATTTATCGCGGTTGAAACCTTTTTAATGACGTAGCCATTTTGTGCTATTTTGTGTTTCTCTGCTCTATTTCGGTGCAGATTATGTTTTATCCAAATACAGTGTTCAAAAAAGCGTATGACTACATTTATAAATTAAAAGTAGTAGATCTAGGTCTATAACTTAAAGGTCAAATAAACAGATTTGATTTTCATCAAATTCTGATAGTATGCAGTTAGTTAAACACCAAGGTTTAGAAAATTCTGACCGTTTTTATCTAGTTTTGATTTAAATTGAGTTTTTATTGTACTGCTAACCGTGCATTTTGAAAATCGATACATGATTATCTCCCTTGCGTGACATCACTTGTGATGCTCGCCAGTCAGGGATCCCATTGAGAGGGAGGAATGTACACAGAAAATTAACCTTTTCCTTTAAATTAACACCTCTGCAAACAAAGCAGATCCTGATCAGAGCCTACAGGAACCGTCTAATTAGGGTCTGTTCTGTTTGCTTACAAAATTAGATCAAATCCGACACCACAGTTTCTATAAATACCCACATTATTTTCACACTTTTCCAGACATTACGTCCATGGATTAGCCATATAAAGTGACACTTTATCGAGTAGGGGAAACTATTTATGGGATGTTATGTTTATTTTAGGTGTGAAATACAATGATACTTAATATTAACCCTTTCCCTCATATAAACGTGTTTTCACGTACTTGCCAACAGAGTAGACCCTGATCAGACGGCTCCTAGAGGAGCCGTCTTATCAGGGTCTGCTCTGTTTGCTAATGGAATTTGATAGATCTGTTTCTTTGCTTTCTAAAATGTCTACAATGTTTCACTTTCCACATTTTTGTATAACTGTTATGTCCATAAATATTCAGTACGTATTTAAATGTTGAGTAAACAAAGAACAGGGAAAGGGTTAAACACATAATTTTTAATTTTGTTAATCTTAACCCTTCTCTTGCTGAGTTTTAAAATACATTTCTCCTTTTTTACCCATGCCCTGTTGTATAATTACATATATCTCCACTGTGTACACATATTTTGCTGTCCAATCGCTGCTGTGGAGTGCACTGATTGCACAATCAACTTGTAAACAGTGCAGACCCTGATGAGAGCTGTTTCATCTGGGTTTTCACGCTGGACAGGTAGGTATATTGACGTGAATAGCAAGCGAAGGGATAAAACTTACTTTACCTGTCAGTGAATTTACACTATTCATAAACTTTAATTTTAAAATAGTATGAGGTTAGGACCAAGACCATTAGCAAATAGTGTAGATTCAGATTAGAGGGACCATGAGGGTCCCGCCCATGAGTTTAGTCCAAACAACTGTTAGGTAGAACCGAACATCTTTAGATGAATTTCATATGTAGCTAGGCAAAGTGGGTTCAGATGAAATGGGACGTTCTTGTTAAGTAACATAGTACTATGTATGTACTTTAGAAAAAAAGAAAATTCCACCAAAATACAGAAAAAATAGAAAATTATTTATTTATGTATTTATTTTACTTTAACATAAATAGAATCACAGATAGGGAAGTGACCTCGAGTTTAAATTTGCAACATCCTGTAACCCTTTGCCTGTTACGAAAGCTTGCACATGCTTCTTTATTAAAACTTCACAAATTCGCTTATATTTCTTGTAGACATGTTGACTGAGTATCAAACATCTTGGATTCAGATCAGGCTCTGAGTTACTCGGCGTCTCATCTGGATCCAGTTTGTTTGCATACATGACACGACGCTCACGACAAGCAGGTTAAGGGTTAAAAGTGTCATTGATGTCTGGCGAGAAACACCACACCTATTTGTAACACAAGTGAAAAAAATCAAACAAGATCGGTTACACGTTTACAGATGTGTATGTGATGCTGGACGTGAATTAAACACACACACTCATGTATTATTATTATGTCCACGGAATTGAATTGAGGAATACATACGCAACACCAAAAGTCAGTATAGAGAATATTTGTCCAGTTCATTCTTTCTTTCTCTTTTTTTGTAAAAAATGTCTCCTCTTGCTTTTGTCGTAATTAAGTCAAATACGTGTTACATCTAATTTCACATTAGGAAATTCATAAGGATGGGTGAATTAAAACTGAACAGTGCACATATAAAATTATCAAATATTAAATGTCCAAGGTTATTACTATTATTTAGAACACGTAACATCTATTCCATTTATGTGTATTTTATTCCAAAGACACATGCATAATTCTGTTCACTTTTATAATATAGAACCACTGAAATGAAGTTATAAAATCTGGAGAAAAAACTGCATGACTGTCTTATGTGACTACCTGTCTTATGTGACCCTCTTGGTTTTCTCCCACTGAAGGTCACATAAGACAGGTATTTAAGACTGTATTTATTAGCTGGGCTTTTGTAATGGTACATGAACATAGGATTTGTTTACCTTGATAGATACTGTAGAATCACATCTATATAAATCCATAAGCAAACAGAGTAGACCCTGATCAGATGACTCTTACAGGAGCCATCTGATCTGGGTCTTCTCTTGTTTGCAAATGTGTAAAAAGGTGTTTATATGAGGGAAAAGAATAATTTTTCAAAACCACTAAGTACAAAAAAATGCTTAGTGGAAGGTACATACAGTTATTACCATAACCCTTTAATACATAGATATGCCTTTACCTGATAAAGGCACCTTTTATGACTTTGTAAACAGAGTAAACCAAGATGAGCATCTGATCATGGTCTGCTCAGCAGTAGAATGATATAGGTCTGATTTTTAGCTTGTCTGTTTTGAAGAAATCAAGAGCTATTGTCATAACTTCGGCGTCCGCATCATTGTAGTCGTCGTCATTCGAAATCTTAACATTGACCATAACTTCTTCAATTTTTCATGTACAACCTTCATTTTTGGTATGCATGTTCATCTTGACAATGACGACAGTCAAGCGTTGGGACCCGCTTGCGGGGCTCTTGTTACACTTGCTGCCATGGCCAAACTGGTGTTCATTTGCCATTATAAAAAAATCAGCAATTGCTATTCATGTCATTATTATTTACATGAAGTTTCATGGAGTAAAGAGTTAATCCTTAATAGCATAATTAACAAACTGCCTTTTGCAGAAAGTGCTGTCTAAATTAACTGTTAGTATATTATGTACTTTCAAATATGTATCAGAGTGTCAAAGTATGGATATTGATGTGATGCAGAGTTACCTTGTATCTCATCTTAGTCCAAATAGTTTGCAATTGACATCACGGTTTCACCCATAACACTTAAAAGGATAATCCTTTCCTTCATATAAACGTGTTTTCACGCATCTGCAAACAGAGTAGACCCAGATCAGACGTCTCCTATAGGAGCTGTCTGATCTGGGTCTACTCTGTTTGCTAATGGAATTTGAAAGATCTATTTCTTTACTTTCTAAAAAATACCTACTATTTCCGATATTCCATATTTCAATGTAACTATTTTTTCCATGAATATTCAGTAGGTATTGAAAATTGAAATAAACATAGAACAGGGAAAGAGTTAAATTCCAGGTTGACCATACAGATATGTCTTCTCAGAGTGAATCACATGGTCATTTCTTGTTTCAGAGCTTAGATGATTTCCAGTTCTTGAAAATGCTGGGAAAAGGAACATTTGGAAAGGTGATCCTGTGTAAAGAGAAAGCCACAAATGTGTTGTATGCAATCAAAGTTTTGAAGAAAGCTGTGATAATACAGAAGGTCAGTAGTCTTGAACCAAGAACCTTTACTAGTTCTTATCACTGATATGTGGATGGTAGTTTAACCCTTTACTCCTTAAAGCCTTCTACGCTGTTGCAAACAGTGTAGACCCAGATCAGACGGCTCCTATAGGAGCCGTCTGATCAGGTTCTGTCCATTTGCTTATGACATGATATAGATATGATACTCTGATTTCTGCTTTGGCAAACATTTCATGTGTTAATATACCATTTTAAGAAAATAATTGAATTAATATTCATGATATCATCATTTCTTAAGTGAATATTCATGGAGTAAAGGGTTAATGAATCCTAATTAGTCCGCATGAAAAACATTATTAGTTCCACACTGCATGTGTACTCTGCTTATAGTGATAAGCGAATAAGTAGGTTTTCTTGTATACACATACATGTAATGTATTTTTAATGTCTTTGAATATTCAGTAGGTATTAAAATTTGGATTAAATACAGAACAGGAAAAAGAGTTAACTTTGGCCATAATCTTTTAACTGTTAGAGATAGAGACTTCATACTTGGCATGTATACTTATATCACAAATGTGCAACATTTTAGTAGTGCAGGGTCAAAGTTCAAGGTCAGAGGTAAAAATTATAGGTCAGAGTGCTTGTTAGGGACATCGTGTTTCACAAACACATCTTTTTCTGGCTGTTGAAAAGCTGGATGTCATAGTAATGCTATAAACTGTCAAACTCAGATCTCTACATGACCAAGTATTTTGTGTTTGCAGGATGAGGTTGCTCATACGTTGACAGAAAATAGAGTACTGCAGACAACCAACCATCCATTTTTAACAGTAAGTATATTTGATGTCAACCCTTTACTCCATAAATATGTCTTTCCATGCCGTTGCAAACAGAGGAAACCCAGATCAGACAGCTCCTGTACTAGCCATCTGATCAGTGTCTGCTTTGTTTGATTTATATTAACCCTTTCCTCCATAAATACGCCTTTCTACACCTCTGTAATAACCACTTCTTGAAACTGTTGTGATAAATAGAGCATTTGCTTCTATAGGAGCAAATGCTCTATTTATCACAATGGTTTCAAACTACAAAATTCTAAAATTTTACTTTTCTCTAGTAAATGCTCCTTTTGGGTAGATTCATTCAAAGAGGTTGGGTCTAAAAATAGCTTTGGAGGAAAGGGTTAAGTAATATAGACATAATTCTACATTTTCTGCTGTTGCCAAACATTCCTATGTCCATGTGCTATTTTACCAATTAATCTAATTAATATTCATGATGTCATTATTTCTTGCATGAATATTCAAGGAGTAAAAGGTGTAAAGAGTTAGTGCATTAAAGTGATAGTCTTTACAATAAACGCATTTTGAATAAAATCATAATAGATGGTGTTGGTTATGTTCAATTATTCTTATGAAAAAAGTCAGGTCTTCAATATCAAACACATGAACATTTTGTCTTCTCTAGCGTTTCTTTGATCGGTTTTCTTTTCAGGTTAAAAATTGGATTTATGTAATTTTTAGACATTTTTATAATGCGTTGCAATTAGAGATTATCACTTTAAAACAACATTGTTTTGTCATTCTTTCCATTGCTCAGGAGTTAATTTGATATCATCCAGATGCCTTTATTAATGATCTATGTCAAACTGCCAATCTCCTTCAGAAGCTGGTGTTGTGCCTCTTAGTTTTAATGTAGTTCTGTTAACTGTTTTATAAAATACCGAATTACTGTTACCATGTGGTTCATACAGATCCTTTTAACCCATTCCCTCATATTGACGACTTTTGATGACTGTAAAAGTCACTTTGTAAATCCATTGTGATAAATAGAGCATATTGTACTGCGCCATATTACACATGAAATGCCCCACGCAGGGTCAATAGTCTCTAGATGTCAGTTATCATAGTTGCCCTTTGTCAAATACTCGACAGGGGACAATGGTTATAACAAGGCCATGAAACCCGCATCCTTTATATTATGTAGTGATGCATTCCTTTATGTAGCTGTAGTAGCGTATCAAAATAATCAATCATTGTGGTCATGATAAACTTTTTCCCTGATGAAAAAATATGTGTGAGTAAATCATTCCACATGCCTGTTTATGTCAATGCAAACATAGTAGACCCAGATCAAACTTATTGAAACAAATTTACAAAAGGAGTACATCCAGATCAGACAGCTTCTGCTGTAGCTCCCTGATCAGGTTCTTGTCGATTTGCTTATGAAATAATATACCTGTAGGTTTGGTTGGACAATTACTGCCATAGCCTGTGCTCATAAACTCTGCATTATTTCTTACACGAATATTCATGTAGAAGGCTTCTTTCACAATGTTAACTTTTCAAATAGATCATTGGCTCTGACAGATCAATTAGGATTAGATCAACAAAATTTCATAAGCAAACAGAGCAGAACCTGATCAGACAGCTCTTAAGGAACTGTACGATCTGGATCAACTCTATTTGTAAACGCCCGTGACGCCATTAATATAAGAAGAGAAGGACTGGGAGATTGATTTTAAAGCAAATTAGGTGTCTGCTGCCAACAGTGTTAAATCGTGTTTATTAGTCATTTTTTTCTCTTAAGAATATTTATTAAAGATTTCATGACCTCATGAATATTCATTACAGGGATTACAGAGACGCTAGACAACCCTGGTCGAATCTAAAGAGATAAGTCTATGGACTAAGCAATCAGAGCAGAACCTGATCCAACAGTTCGTGCATGATTTGGGTTTACGCTGTTAACAAAACTTTGTATAGAATAATTTTCCATAAAGAAAAAGCCCATTAACATACAGTGCTAGACCTATTACGTCACATTTATAACAGAGTGTAGCATATTATTTTTTAGCTCACCAGAGCATTAAGTGCTCAGGGTGAGCTTTTGTGATCGCCCGTTGTCCGTCGGCGTGCGTCGTGCGTCGTTCGTCGTCCGTCGTCAACAATTTGAACCTTTAAAAATCTTCTCCTCTGAATCTACAGGGATCTCAACTTTCATCTTATGCACATAGCATCATATTCAGGTCCTCTACAAAAGTTATATAAATTATGCCCCTGGGGTCAAAATTGACCCCGCCCCAGGGGTGCCTTGTTTTCAATAGAAACATATAGTAAAACTTTGAAAATCTTCTCCTCTGAAACTGGAAGGTTCTCAGCTTTCATATTTAGCACATAGCATCATGTTCAGGTCCTCTACAAAAGTTATATAAATTATTACCCCTAGGTCAAAATTGGCCACGCCCCAGGGATGGGCAGTTTTCAATAGAAACAAATAGTGAAATCTTTGCAAATCTTCTTCTCTGAAACTGGAGGGCTCTCAGCTTTCGTATTTGGCACATAGCATCATGTTCAGGTCCTCTACATAAGTTGTATTATTTATGGCCCCAGGGTCAAAATTGGCCCGCCCCAGGGGTGGGCAGTTTTCAAAAGAAACAAATAGTTAAATCTTTAAAAATCTTCTCCTCTGAAACTGGAAGACTCTCAGCTTTCATATTTGGCACATAGCATCATGTTCAGGTCCTCTGCCAAATTTATATAAATAATGGCCCCAGGGTCAAAATTGGCCCGCCCCAGGAATTGGCAGTTTTCAATAGAAACAAATAGTGAAATCTTTGAAAATCTTCTCGTATGAAACTGGAAGGTTCTCAGCTTTCATATTTGGCACATAGCATAATGTTCAGGTCCTCTACAAAGTTATATAAATTATGGCCCCGGGGTCAAAATTGGCCCCGCCCCAGGGGTGGGCAGTTTTCAATTGAAACAAATAGTGAAATCTTTGAAAATTTTCTTCTCTGAAACTGGAAGGCTGTCAGCTTTCATATTTGGCACAGAGCATCATGTTCAGGTCCTCTACAAAAGTTATATAAATTATGGCCCCGGGGTCAAAATTGGCCCCGCCCTAGGGGTGGGCAGTTTTCAATAGAAACAAATAGTGAAATCTTTGAAAATCTTCTCATCTGAAACTGGAAGGTTCTCAGCTTTCATATTTTGCACATAGCATCATGTTCAGGTCCTCTACAAAAGTTATATAAATTATGGCCCGGGTCAAAATTGGCCCCGCCCAGGGGTGGGCAGTTTTCAATAGAAACAAATAGTGAAATCTTTGAAAATCTTCTTCACTGAAACTGGAAGGCTCTCGGCTTTCATATTTGGCACAGAGCATCATGTTCAGGTCCTCTACAAAAGTTATATACATTAGGTATGGTCTCGGGGTTAAAATTGGACCTGCCACAGGGGTGGACAGTTTTCAATAGAAACATATTGAGAAAACTTTGAAAATCTTCTTCTCTGAAACTGGAAGGTTAATCTCAGCTTTCATAATTGGCTCATAGCATCATGTTCAGGTCCCCTACAAGTTTTTCTAAATTATTCCCCTGGGGTCAAAATTGGCCCGCCCCAGGGCCGGCTAGTTTTCTATGGAAACATATAGTGAAAACTTTGAAAATCTTCTCCTCGGATTGTCTGGTGAGCGCTTCAGGGCCATTCTGGCCCTCTTGTTATAATTGTAGACCCAAGTCATCCACTGCACTATTTTCTCTAGTATAAATTTCACGGAAACAGCCATCGAGACAAAATATGTAAGCTGACCCAATATAAATCACATCACATTTTCTTGAACTTCTCAGCTTTTAAATAATTCTATTTAGTCTCTGTCGGATTAGGAGCTACACACATAGGCAGGGATACACCCATAGGCAGCACAAATTACCATTTTAGCACTCAAAACAAGCAGAAGTACATTACGTGCGATTCTTTTCTGTACAATATATAGTTCGACATATATCGGGAATGTCACAAGTGATGTCATCACAAGGGAGATTAGCAAACAACCAAAATCAGCCAGTGCTTACTTATCGGTGATATTTGACAGCTGCTATGTTCGATATGACTGTATTTTTAGCTCACCAGAGCACAAAGTGCTCAGGGTGAGCTTTTGTGATTGCCTGATGTCCGTCGTCGTGCGTCGTCAGTCGTCCCGCGTCAACAATTTGAACCTTTAAAAATCTTCTCCTGAATCTACAGGGTTCTCAGCTTTCATCTTTCGTACATAGCATCACCTATAGGTCCTCTACAAAAGTTATAAAAATAATGCCTCTGGGGTCAAAATTGACCCCGCCCCAGGGGTTGGAAGTTTTCAATAGAAACATATAGTAAAACTTTGAAAATCTTCTCCTCTGAAACCAGAAGGTTCTCAGCTTTCATATTTGGCACATAGCATCATGTTCAGGTCCTCTACAAAAGTTATTTAAATTATGACCCTGGGGTCAAAATTGGCCCCGCCCCAGGGGTGGGAAGTTTTCAATAGAAACAAATAGTGAAATCTTTGAAAATCTTCTCCTCTTTAACTGGAATGCTCTCAGCTTTCATATTTGGCACAGAGCATCTTGTTCAGGTCCTCTACAAAAGTTATATAAATTATGCCCCTGGGGTCAAAATCGGCCCCGCCCCAGGGGTGGGAAGTTTTCAATAGAAACAAATAGTGAAATCTTTGAAAATCTTCTCCTCTGAAACTGAAAGGCTCTCATCTTTCATATTTGGCACAGAGCATCATGTTCAGGTCCTCTACAAAAGTTATATAAATTATGTCCCTGGGGTCAAAATTGGCCCCGCCCCAGGGGTTGGCTGTTTTCAATGGAAACAAATAGTGAAATCTTTGAAAATCTTCTCCTCTGAAACTGGAAGGTTCTCAGCTTTCATATCTGGCATATAGCATCATGTTTAGGTCCTCTACAAAAGTTATATAAATTATGGCCCTGGGGTCAAAATTGGCCCTGCCCCAGGGGTGGGCAGTTTTCAATAGAAACAAATAGTGAAAACTTTGAAAATCTTCTCCTCTGAAACTGGAAGGCGCTCAGCTTTCATATTTGGCACAGAGCATCATGTTCAGGTCCTCTACAAAAGTTATACTAATTATGGCCCTGGAGTCAAAATTGGCCTGCCCCAGGGGTGGGTGGTTTTCAGTAGAAACATATAGAGAAAACTTTGAAAATCTTCTCCTCTGATTGTCTGGTGAGCGCTTCAGGGCCATTCTGGCCCTCTTGTTTTGTGTTTTCGAACCTACGTCGTACAAGGTACCCATTTGTCAAATATTTACGAAAAATTAGCCGGCCTGTTTACTTGACCTTTAAAGAGGAAGTCCCTACAATGATCGCATGTTTTCAATAATATCATAAAACTTGGTATTTGTTATGCTCTATCATTATTATGAAGGTTCCCAATTTGAACTTATATCGAAAAATGTCCCTGTGATACAAATAAACCGATTTTATCAATACTAGATAATTTTTGTTCTACAACACAATATTATCGGCCTTTTCCGTTAAATTCTTCCGCGTTTTGCCGATGATCACCCAATCCCTCCATTTTTTACGTAATAGCTTTCTCGGAAGTGGTCGGAGAATCCGGAATAGGTTACGAAAATAAAACCCAACCCGAATAAAACTGAAACTTCGGGTAGTAAAACCAAAAGCGGCGATATCAAACACTTGGATGTTTTGTAATTGGATGGGGCTTTTTGCGATATACTACTTTTCAGCATATAAATAAATTAGTTTTGTATATTTTAAGTGTTTATGAAACGCGTCAAATGTAGGGACACCCCCTTTAAGTTTTAACTTTGAACTGTTAAAACAAAATGAAATGCATATCAAACAAATTATGCATGCTGTAATGAGTTTAAAGTATTTTTTATAACAAGAACCATTTATTGTCAATGTCCTTATACCTTGTTTAAACTCATTTTTTTCTCTGGAATTTGTGTATTTTGACTAAAACATCTCCAGTAAGGCATTGTCTCCAGTAAAATATTATTTGATTAAAATCTAGTAGGTATCTCTCCGGCATGAATAAGATTAGGTCTCTATCCTGTGTGAATAAACTAAAGTAGGTCTCCGCTCTGTAAGGTCTCTCTCCTATGTGAAAAATATAGTGAAAGACATACTTTTGGACATAGCCTGTACAGTGAGCAGAGACATTGAGGTTAAAAATTCTTAGCAGCCGACTCAATCTATTTAGCCAGTAAAATTTACACTGTTGAGGATTTTCTTCTGAAATTTTATTATTTCAAGATGAATAAATGTTTTAAAATATTACTATACAACTAAAAAATACTGCACAACTGTCATACGCATAATATAGTTTGAACTTTAAGAAACACGAATCGCCAGGAATAGAGCATAAATATTGGTGTGTTACAGCGTCGGAAAACTGCTAACAGCTGACTCGATCTGCAGTGCACCCCTAAAAACTTGTTTTCTGGACTGATACTGCTGGTTTCACCTCTCGTTGTTTTGGTTAAAATCTCTAATTTTAGCATCAGATTGATTCAGTTATATTGTAAATTTTGCATCGATTTGCTGAAACAGGTAATAAATCTGCACTGATTCCCTCCCGCCCATTTGACCTCGGTTCATTGTTTACAATCTCATTATCTGCCATTGTACATGTCGACTTCCGGTAGAATTTTGACAAATCTGTCATGCTGAAAGGTATGTTAGTCTCCTTCCTTCTGTATGCAGGCAATGTCACACTCAGCGACTTAGCTGGATGTGCTAATGATTGCAAAGCTCAGTCACTTCCAAGACCCAGTATCGGACCGAACAGCCTCAGACCCTCAAATTTGTAGTCATGTGGGACAATTGTCGCTGCACTGAGACTGCAGCACAAACGCCTACAAACACCACACAAAAGCACATCTTGCCATTTTGCTTTTGTCTATATCCACAGATGTTGAGAGCAACGCTGGACCAGATTTTCCTTGTGGAGACTGTGGCTCTGAAGTGAGAGATTGTGATCCTGCTGTCGAATTACGGAAAACGCAACTGCGTAGCATCCAAGAACCTTCTGAAAAGCATTGAACATGTCCAGTTATTGAAACAGCGGATTTCAAGTCACAGGTAAAAACCTGTAATGTCAAGTATTCACCAGAAAGTTGTCTGTCAATAGCTATTCATAGGTTATGTTAAAGGAACTGGTCAAGATGTATAGATTCAGAAAAGTTATATTTTGTTAGCTCACCAGAGCACAAAGTGCTCAGGGTGAGCTTTTGTGATCGCCTGTTGTCCGTCGGCGTGCGTCATTCGCCGTCCGTCGTCAACAATTTGAACCTTTAAAAATCTTCTCCTCTGAATCTACAGGGATCTCAACTTTCATCTTATGCACATAGCATCATATTCAGGTCCTCTACAAAAGATATATAAATTATGTCCCTGGGGTCAAAATTGACCCCGCCACAGGAGTGCCTTGTTTTCAATAGAAACATATTGTAAAACTTTGAAAATATTCTTCTCTGAAACCAGAAGGTTCTCAGCTTTCATAATTGGCACATAGCATCATTTTCAGGTGCTCTACAAAATTTATATAAATTATTGCCCTGGGGTCAAAATTGGCCCCGCCCCAGGGGTGGGCAGTTTTGAAAAGAATCATATAGTGCAAACTTTGAAAATTTTCTCCTCTGAAACCAGAAGGTTCTCAGCTTTCATATTTAGCACATAGCATCATGTTCAGATCCTCCACATAATTTGTATAAATTATGGCCCCGGGGTCAAAATTGGCCCCGCGCCAGGGGTGGGCAGTTTTCAATAGAAACAAAAAGTGAAATCTTTGAAAAATCTCCATCTCTGAAACTGGAAGGCTCTCAGCTTTCATATTTGGCACATAGCATCATGTTCAGGTCCCCTACAAGTTTTCTGAATTATTCCCCTGGGGTCAAAATTGGCCCACCCCAGGGCCGGCTAGTTTTCTATAGAAACATATAGTCAAAACTTTGAAAATCTTCTCCTCTGGTTGTCCGGTGAGCGCTTCAGGGCCATTCTGACCCTCATTCTGGCTCTGGCTCACCAGAGCACTTTTGTGCTCAGGGTGAGCTTTTGTGATTGCCTGATGTGCGTCATCCGTCGTCGGGCGTCAACAATTTGAACCTTTAAAAAATCTTCTCCACTGAATCTACAGGGTTCTCAGCTTTCATCTTTGGTACATAACATCATCTGTAGGTCCTCTACAAAAGTTATATAAATTATGCCCCTGGGGTCAAAATTGGCCCCACCCCAGGGGTGCCTTGTTTTCTATTGAAATATATGGTAAAACCTTGAATATCTTCTTCTCTGAAACTCGAAGGTTCTCTGCTTTCATATTTGTCATATAGCATCATGTACAGGTCCTCTACAAAAGTTATATAAATCATGCCCTTAGGGTCAAAATTGGCTCCGCCCCAGGGGTGGGCAGTTTTCAATAGAAACATATAATGACAACTTTGAAAATCTTCTCCTCTGAAACAGGAAGGTTCTCAGCTTTCAGATTTGGCACATAACATCATGTTCAGGTCCTTTACAAAAGTTATATAAATTATGCCCTTGGGGTCAAAATTGGCCCGGCCCCAGGGGTGGCCAGTTTTCAATAGAAACATATAGTGACAACTTTGAAATCTTCTCCTTTGAAACTAGAAGGTTCTCAGCTTTCTTACTTGGCACATAACATCATGTTCAGGTCCTCTACGAAAGTTGTATAAATTATGCCCCTGGGGTCAAAATTGGTACCCTGTTTTCTATAGAGATATATAGGAAAAGTTTATTCTATAGTCTTCCCTGAAACTGGAAGGTTCTTAGCTTTCATATTTGGCACATAGCATCATGTTCAGGTCCTCTACAAAAGTTATTTAAATTGTGCCCCTAGGGTCAAAAATGGCCCCTCCCCAGGGATGGTCAGTTTTCAATAGAAACATATAGTAAAAACTGAGAAAATCTTCTTCTCTGAATCTACAGGGTTCTCAGCTTTCATATTTGGCACATAGCATCATGTTCAGGTACTCTACCAAAGTATATAAATATAAATTATGCCCCTGGGGTCAAAATTGGCCCTGCCCCAAGGGTAGCTAGTTCTCAATAGAAACATATAGTGACAAGTTTGAAAATCTTCTCCTCTGAAACTGGAAGGTTCTCAGCTTTCATATTTGACACATAGCATCATGTTCAGGTTCTCTACAAGAGTAACATAAATTATTCCCCTGGGGTCAAAATTGGCCCGGCCCAAGGGGTGGCCAGTTTTCAATAGAAACATATATATAGTGACAACTTTGAAAGTCTTCTACTTTGAAACTAGAAGGTTCTCAGCTTTCATACTTGTCACATAACACCATGTTCAGGTCCTCTACGAAAGTTATATAAATTATGCCCCTGAGGTCAAAATTGGCCCCGCCCCAAGGGTGCCCTGTTTTCTATAGAAATATATAGGAAACGTATGAATATATTCTTCCCTGACACTGGAAGGTTCTCAGCCAGTTCTCAATAGAAACATATAGTGACAACTTTGAAATTATTCTCCTCTGAAACTGGAATGTTCTCAGCTTTCATATTTGGCACATAGCATCATGTTCAGGTCCTCTACAAAAGTTGTATAAATTATTCCCCTTGAGTCAAAATTGGCCTTGCCACAGGATGGCTAGTTTTCTATAGAAACATAGTGAAAAAAGTGAAAATATTCTCCTGTGATTGCCTGGTGGGCGATGTCAGGGCCATTCTGGCCCTCTTGTTTTGCATATCTATACCCTGCATTAAGCTACCAAATGGCCATAATCAGCATCAGTCTGTCACAATTATCAATGTATCTATTGTTAATTCCGAAGAATGGTGAAGTTCAGCTTGATACGTAACAAGTTGAACTGTATACCAGACTGCAGGAGTCACCCGTTCACTCTCTAATTCCCTCTGCTTCAGAACTGTTATATGCTTGAATTTCTTAAAATAAGTTTTGGGCATTTTAACCTTAAATAAATTGCCACACGTTTCAAATAGTTTGGATCTTGATCAAATAAAAATTGTTTGGCATCTGATGATTAGATCAGAAACCAAACCATGTACTTATTTCAGTCTTCATCAACAGTGATAAGGTTAACACTCTGATAGAAATGATTTTGGCTGAAAAATTAAAATTATGCTTGGATTCGACCTAGTGACCTACTTTTTCATTGGACATGACCCATTTTCAAACTTGACCTAGATTTTGTCATGACTATATTTGAGGTAAGTATGATGAAGATTGACCCAAATCTGTGGCCTCTAGTGTGTTCACAGGGTTTTTGTATGATTTGACATAGTGACCTACTTTTTGACCCCACATGACGCATTATCGAACTTGACCTAGATTTTGTCAAAAACAAATTTGGGGCAAGTTTTATAAAGATTTACCAAGAACTGTGGCCTCTAGTGTGTTCACAAACAAAACTAAATGGACGACAGACGGCGCACAACCAAAGCCTACGCTGGACACAGCACGATCACAATAGCTCACCATGAGCACTTTGTGCTCAGGTGAGCTAGAAATTCTTTTGATTGGAGTTTAATAGCGTTATTTGAATTCAAAATATGATCAAAGTTCACAAAAACCTTGAAGTTGAATTTAGTCTGCCTAATGCTTGTTTTAGGGGGGGATAAATAGATGATGTCAATTTGTACAAAGCGGAGTATGACGTCACTTGGGTGGGTTTTTCAGGCATTATTTTCTATATATATATATTTGTCTGATTAAAGTCCATTATGCAGCGAAATCTGCAAAAGGTGTACAAAATATTGAACATTTTTTTAATAAACTGAATTTTTAAAAAATGTTTTAATTGGAGCTTAATTACGTTATTTGAATTCAAAATATGTTCAAAGTTCACAAAAACCTGGATGTTGAATATAATCTGCCTAATGCTGGTTTTAGGGGGGGGGGATAAACAGTTGATGTCAATTTTTTTACAAAGCTGAGTATAATGTCACTTTGGTGGTTTTTTTCAAACATCAGTTTCTATATATATTTGCTTACAGGCCATTTTGCACCAACGTCTGCCAAAGGTATACAAGATATTGAAATTTTTAGCAGACTACAACAGCAGATCATATATATACTTCTAATATACAAAATATTTCACAAAAAATATTTTAATTTGAGCTAAATTGCGTTATTTGAATTCAAAATGTGTTCAAAGTTCACAAAAACCTTGAAGTTGAATTTAGTCTGCATAATGCTTGTTTTAGGGGGAGATAAATAGATGATGTCAATTTGTACAAAGCGGAGTATGAGGTCACTTGGGTGGGTTTTTCAGACATTATTTTCTCTCTCTATATATATTTTGTCTGCTTAAAAGCCATTTTGCACCGAAATCTGCCAGAGGTATACAAAATATTGAACATTTTAGCAGACTGCAGCAGCAGATTGTATATAGTTTTAATAAACAGAATTTTTGAAAAATGTTTTAACGAGCTTATTTGCGTTATTTGAATTCAAAATATGTTCAAAGTTCACAAAAACCTTGAAGTTGAATTAAGTCTGCCTAATGCTTGTTTTAGGGGGAGATAAATAGATGATGTCAATTTGTACAAAGCGGAGTACGAGGTCACTTGGGTGGGTTTTTCAGACATTATTTTCTCTCTATATATATTTTGTCTGCTTAAAGGCCATTTTGCACCGAAATCTGCTAGAGGTATACAAAATATTGAACATTTTAGCAGACTGCAGCAGCAGATCGTATATATTTTTAATGAACAGAATTTTTAAAAAATGTTTTAATTGGAGCTTAATTACGTTATTTGAATTCAAAATATGTCAAAGTTCACAAAAACCTGAATGTTGAATTTAGTCTGCCTAATGCTGGTTTTAGGGGGGGGGGGATAAACAGTTGATGGCAATTTGTACAAAGCTGAGTATGATGTCACTTTGGTGGGTTTTATTCAAACATCAGATTCTATATATATTTGCTTACAGGCCATTTTTCACCACCGTCTGCCAAAGGTAAACAAGATATTGAAATTTTTAGCAGACCACAACAGCAGATCATATATATTTTTAATATACAATTTTTTTCAGAAAAAATCTTTTAATTTGACCCAAATTTCGTTATTTGAATTCAAAATGTGTTCAAAGTTCACAAAAACCTTGAAGTTGAATTAAGTCTGCCTAATGCTTGTTTTAGGGGGAGATAAATAGATGATGTCAATTTGTACAAAGCGGAGTATGAGGTCACTTGGGTGGGCTTTTCAGACATTATTTTCTCTCTATATATATATTTTGTCTGCTTAAAGGCCATTTTGCACCGAAATTTGCCAGAGGTATACAAAATATTGAACATTTTAGCAGACTGCAGCAGCAGATATAGTTTTAATAAACAGAATTTTTAAAAAAATGTTTTAACGAGCTTATTTGCGTTATTTGAATTCAAAATATGTTCAAAGTTCACAAAAACCTTGAAGTTGAATTAAGTCTGCCTAATGCTTGTTTTAGGGGGAGATAAATAGATGATGTCAATTTGTACAAAGCGGAGTATGAGGTCACTTGGGTGGGTTTTTCAGACATTATTTTCTATATATATATTTTGTCTGCTTAAAGGCCATTTTGCCTTTCAAAGTTCACAAAAACCTGAATGTTGAATTTAGTCTGCCTAATGCTGGTTTTAGGGGGGGATAATCAGTTGATGGCAATTTGTACAAAGCTGAGTATGATGTCACTTTGGTGAACAAAGTTCACAAAAACCTGGATGTTGAATTTAGTCTGCCTAATGCTGGTTTTAGGGGGGCGGGGGATAAAAAGTTGAAGGCAATTTGTACAAAGCTGAGTATGATGTCACTTTGGTGGGTTTTATTCAAACATCAGATTCTATATATATTTGCTTACAGGCCATTTTTCACCACCGTCTGCCAAAGGTAAACAAGATATTGACATTTTTAGCAGACCACAACAGCAGATCATATATATTTTTAATATACAAAATTTTTCACAAAAAATCTTTTAATTTGAGCCAAATTTCGTTATTTGAATTCAAAACGTGTTCAAAGTTCACAAAAACCTTGAAGTTGAATTTAGTCTGCCTAATGCTTGTTTTAGGGGGAGATAAATAGATGATGTCAATTTGTACAAAGCTGAGTATAAGGTCACTTGGGTGGGTTTTTCAGACATCATTTTCTATATACATATATATATTTGTCTGCTTAAAGGCCATTTCGCACCGACATCTGCCAAAGGTATACAAGATATTGAAAATTTTCGCAGACTGCAGCAGCAGATCATATATATTTTTAATAAACAAAATTTAAAAAATATATATATTTTAACGAGCTTATTTGCGTTATTTGAATGCAAAATATGTTCAAAGTTCACAAAAATCTGGAAGTTGAATAGTCTGCCTAATAGTGCTTGTTTAAGGGGAGTTGTCCAACTCGACTTTAAAAAACATATGTAAATTATATGTATGTTTTTTTTCTTTATATAATAAATGTACGTGAATGTTTTATATGATGATGTACTGATGTACAAGTCAATAAAAGTATGTTCTTAACCCTTTCCCTGTTCTGTATTTAGGCCAAATTTCAATACCTACCTAATATTCATTAACAAAGTAGTTATAAACAAATATGGAAGGTGGAACATTGTAGACATTTCAGAAAGTAACATAACAGATCTATAAAATTCCATTAGCAAACAGAGCAGACCCTGATCAGACGGCTCCTCTAAGAGCCGTCTGATCTGGGTCTGCTCTGTTCGTAAATGGGTGAAAACACGTTTATATGAGGGAAAGGGTTAATGCTGAAATTATAGCATGTTTCTCATTTCTTTGTAATGATTTCAGCAAGTGATGAAAGTGATGAGAATGAAAAGCTCATGCCTGTTAAGATAGAAACATCAGGTAAGTTTAATGTTAAATTTATTAAGAAATTACAACCCCTTAAACATTTAGGGAATTAAACAGCTTTTATCAGTGCATAGATTAGGATCGAGACGGGCAGTGCGCACTTTTCCTGTTGAAAATCTTAACTGCGTATCAAGTTTCATCAGTCTGAAATATACTCAAATATTTTTTGCCTATACCAACCTTTAAAATTATAGTGAAAGCTATTCACGTTGAAATCGCATTCCCGTTGAGTATCGAAATTATACCACTACTGATTGGAGTAATCTCCCTTATTTAATATCCATCCATAAAAATTCGAGAGTAACCAAAACCACATCTTATGTCTAGGTATAAAAGGCAGACTTTTGCCTTGTTGTTTGTGATAGCTAGATAGGCTCTGTATTCGATATTTTAACACGCATGTACGCTGTAGCAAACATCTTAAAATATTAAGATAGTGAAACATTATTTAAGAATAAATCTATGCGGAATGATTGAAATTATGTTTTGTAAAACTTTTAACCACTGGTCCCATTTAAGCCTTTCCAGACGACAAATTTACACCACACCAAAGGTTCAAAATCAATAACGACAAAAAGGTACAGTTGGTAGATTTATCTATCTGTCTGAGGCTGAAAAAATGCCACCAGAAAAGCAAATTTTTTGCCAACAAATGATCCAAAGCAGAACATAATGGTGAAATACTTCCCAGTCCCTAAAGTTGTGAACAATAATATACCAGATTTGAGTATAAATACACAAGACCAGTTTGATATATAATCTTGATTCAAACGTTGAACAAGTTGACCCAGGCATTTCTAGTCAATCAACCAATGAATATATTGAAGAGTAGGCTTGTTTGCAAGAAATAGATTGCTTATATATCTTTTCAAGAAATGAGCTTTTCAGTGTTACCAGGGATGTTCTGTTACTGATAAATAATAAGTTTTATTGAATAAAACATTCATTACAGAACTTATATACATGTACTGTACTCAGAAAGCTGCGTACAAACCATGACCATGAAAATCAAAATGTGACCTACATTCGCAGACAACCACCTCAAATTGACTCATCTCAAAAACTTGTTGCAAGGAACATTCATCAAGATTCACTCATTGATGTACTCAGAAATTGGAAATGTGACCTACATTTGCAAACCACGAACTTGAAATTTTACATTCGCAGGCCATGACCTTGAAATTTTACTCTTCCAAAGATTCATTCATTACTGTTCTCAGAAAGCTGGGGAAAAGTACCACGACCTTGAAATTTGAAAAAAGACCTACATTTGCAGACCACGACCTTGAAATTTGACTGGTCTCGAGACTTTGTTGCAAGGAACAGCTGTATGAAGTTTAAGTAAAATCCAATCAGTACTTTGCTAAAAAAAACTGCGGACAATTACTCAGAACACTGTGTACAAGCAACGCACAGACTAGGACCTTGACATTTGTTAACGTGACCTACATTTGCCGAGTACCACTTCACTTCCCATAAAAATATTGCAGCATCTGCAATCTTAACTTTATATATTACAGAAAGGTTTTCTTGGACCACTAGACAAACAAAAGAGGTGGTCCAATACTTCAAAAAGTGGGTGCATCAGCCAAGAGGAAATAGTTTACCAAGTAAGTTCAAATACTTCTGTACCAAAACAAACAAAATATGTCATTCTTTGTTTTTATTTTCCCATAATTTAACAATTAACAAGCAAATCAGGGTTCGTCAGTAACTCTTTTTTCACTAGACCTTCGGGCTAGTTTCCTGCAAACATTACTAGACCGAACCAAAAAGTGACTAGACCAAACAGAAACCACTAAAGCAGTTAAACTTTATCAATCATAACTAAACTTAGCAAGAGAAGTGTTACATGAAGCTGTTCATATGACATCTGAATAGTGTTCTCAAAAGCCAACATTGTGAAAAGAGTGTGCAGGCACTCGCAGGTACCTTTTTTCATTACCTTTACGAATTGCGCTCGAAACTTTCCTTTCTATCATTTCGCTACTTAAAATGTGAATATAACAAGCATCAGTCCAGCCCAGAATCTGAGAGTATCTATTCTAGGATTAAAAAATGATGGGGGAATTTTACTGAAAATTCCGATATTACACCAACTTATGAGATTTTGCCTTTTTTGTCTATATAGAAAAAGCCCCCTCCCATGAAAAATATGGGGGGGGGATTTTAAATAAAGTGGGCAAATCCCCCAATCCCTCACCCTAGAATAGACACTGATTGAATCAATTTTTTTTTTAAAAAACTTTGTTAGATCTTGATGACCCAAGGATCAATCCTGCCAAGTTTGATAAAAATCAGACCAGTAGTTTGAGATGTTGATTTAAGAAATTGTTGACGACAAATGGACAACGATGGAAGGCTCTAAATAAACACCAAAAATTTTAGTGTTTGACCAACTTACAGATAATGTCACAATTTGTCTTGAGGAAACATGTCTAACACATTATTGAACAGTATAGTACAGTCGAGTCCCGATTATCCGAAGTGCCCGGAACCAGCATTCAAAATCAAACAACCCATGGTTTAGAATAATGCAAACCTATCAAAATTATTTTAAAAAAGATTATGATCTGTAACCATCGTAAACAGAACAGTTTTTGCTATCGTTCGAACTTGGCCTTGATTTTGTCAAGAACAAAATTTAGAGCAAGTTTGATGAAGATTTAATCAAGGCCGCTAGAGTGATAACAAACTAATTGTGGACGGCCGGACGCCGGAAGAAAGGCGATCCTAATAGCTCATCAACATTAAAATACAATTAACCAGTACATAAACAGCTTCCATTTATTCTCTGTTTTCAATTGAACTTCATGTGTCAAATGGACTAGGAGGATTGAGTCGAATTAAAGTCTTGATAATAATTAAATGTTGAAATTTAATTTCCAGGCAAAATTGAGATGCAGGATTTTTTAGCAATGCACGCTGAGTGGAGATGAACATATAAACAACTGAGAACAAAAACCATGAACGAGCAAAGGAAACACCAGAGACTGAGGCGCTTGAAGTTGAAGGAGTTGGTCGGATAAAAGTTTATGCTATTCAGTATACCATAATTTAAAATTTGCTATAGGATTCAATGCTATGACTCTATCCCTTTGACATTCGATAACTTTTGATGTTTTGCTTCAATTTAAACAAAATTTGCAGTGGTATTTAAGATTGCTTCAAGCTATAGACTAAAATGGAAATTACATATTGGATGGTCTCGTGTAGTATGCCTGTTAGTTGGAAAATGCAAAATGGTATTTTACAGAAAAATGCATATTTTTTATACCCCCCTTTTGAAAAAAAACGAGGTATATTGCTTTGCACATGTCGGTCTGTCTATCGGTAGATCGTTGGTTTCCGAACGATAACTAATAAACGACTTGGCATAGAATCTTCAAACTTGCTGTAGTGGTTGGTCATGACAAGTAGATGACCCCTATAGTTTTTAAGGTCACTAGATCAAAGGTCAAAGTCACAATGACCTAAAATGGTGAAATAGTTTCCAATCAATAACTTCTCAAGGGTTTGACACGGGATCTTCAAACTTGCTGTAGTGGTTGGTCATGACAACAAGATGACCCCTAATGTTTTTGAGGTCACTAGGTCAAAGGTTAAAGTCACCATGACCTTAACTGGTTAAATGGTTTCCGATCAATAACTGCTCAAGTGTTTGGCTTAGAATCTTCAAATTAACAGCTAGATGACTCCTATTGATTTTGAGGTCACTAGGTAAAAGGTCAAGGTCATCATGATCTTAACTGATGAAATGGTTTCCAATTAATAACTGCTCAATTGTTTGGTTTGGGATCTTCAAACTTGCTGTGGTAGTTGGTAGTTAGCACTAGATGACCCCTATAGTTGTTGAGGTCACTAGGTCAAAGCTCAAGGTCACCATGACCTTAACTTGTGAAATGTTTTCAGATCAATAAATGATCAGTGGTTTGGCTTAGGCTCTTCAAAGTTGCTGCGGTGATTTGTCATGACCACTAGATGACCTCTATAGTTGAGGTCACTAACTCAAAGGTCAGCGGGTCTGGGGTTATACATGTTTTACAAACATCTCTTGTCTAATTTTGATTTTTATGCCCCCCAGATCTGATCTGGGAGGCATATTGTTTTTGCCTTGTCTGTTTGTCTGTTTGTTTATCAGCAACTTTAATATTAGTCCTAACTTTTTAGTCAGTACAGATAGAGACTTGATATTTGGCATGCATATGTATATCATTAAGCCGCACATTTTGAGGGGTAACATGTCAAGGTCAAGGTCATCCTTAAAGGTCAAAAGTCAAATATATGGGTCAAATCACTGACTTTAACATTGGCCATAACCTTTGGACCAGTAGAGATAGAGACTTGATATTTCGCATGCTTGTGTATCTTATGAAGTTGCACATTTTCAGGGGTGACATGTCAAGTTCATTCTTCAGGGTCAAAGGTCAAATTGTCTGTTTGTCTGTAGCTTTAACATTGGTCATAACTTTTGAACCAGTACAGATAGAGACTTGATATTTGGCATGCATATGTATCTCATAAAGCCCCACATTTTGAGGGTGACATGTCAAGATCAAGGTCATCCTTAAAGGTCAGAGGTCAAACATATGGGTCAAATCACAGACTTTAAAATTGGCCATAACAGCAAGCGAAGGGTTAAGAAGGGTTATATATATATATATATATATATATATATATATAATTCTGATACCTACTTTCAGTATACCAATTATGATTTATTATATGGCTTATGCGGACCGCTGGATTATGTAGACATTTTTTGGTCTACTTAATATTTTATGGCATCTGTATGGGTAGTAAAACTAAGTGAAAATTTAATTCCTTATCAAAGTACCTACAGTTAAAACCATTATTTATATTTATCAATTTAATTTTGAAGTTCATCTATCCTTTCATGACAAAAAAACAGATTATTTCTCCACGGACCTATATTTTAAAGTCTCTTAATACCTACTTTATGTGCACCGCAGAAAATATGGAATAACAACATAAATCGGCTATATATAGATAATCTAAAACTGGTTTCGTAATATTCATCTGATGCTTCAAATATTTATCAATGTTTATTTTAGATTTTTTCAACGGGGGAAAAAATCATTTTTTAGGCTTTAATTTTGAGCAAAATTCATATATATGAAACACCGGGTACCCGGATCTGTACAGACGACTTCCGCTTCGGGAACAATCATGGCGGACAAGTAAAGTGTGGTAAGTTTGTCAAAGAAATAAACTCATTTTGAGCGCCTGCTCAGGATCTATCAGATCAGATATTAAATAAATTCCATACATGTTATAGGCTTATAGTTAGGTCCTACAGACCTGTTTACTGCTACGTTTTGGCCGTAGTTTCTACGTTTTGGTATGGAAAACTCGACTGTACTACGATTTAAGAACGAACTTGCTACGGATCTGTTCAATTTGGGAATTTTACTCCCTTTTTGCACTTTTCCGGTATTAAAGTACCTTACCGCTCAATACAAACATGTATATGTTATTTGAACACTCTATCATTAATCAATTTATTGTGAAAATGACGCAAAATCATCTTTTTCGGCATTAAAAGCGTCATTGGTTACCTGTGACGTAAATATAGGATGTGGTTAATATTATCCATTCAGCGAGCAGCTTTTCCGTTCCTCCTTATGAGATGCTGCAAAGCACATGGCGACGGAAAAAACTGACCATCAATGTTTCAATAAAATAATGATATTATAGAATGCACTTGATGAACATAATCATGCCAGAAAGTGTAATCAAGATTGGATTTAGCAGTATTCATGGATCAAAGAGTGTTAGGATTGTAAGTACAAAGCACTCTGCTCGCTATTGTAAGAAAGCCATTGAACGTGAAAGTTGTGTAAAATGGGCGAACTTGGTCCCAGTAAAAAAGTCACAGATAATGTCAATAACTGGTATGGCAAACTGTTTTTCAAGTTACCCCAATTCCCAAATAGATATTTTCTTCGCCGACTGCTGAAATAACTATACCCCACCCACCTCCAGCCCGATGTTGAATTCTGCATGATCCATCATGCATGCGAGCCATGTCGCTAAATGTCAAGTCTTGCCCTAACGAACGATCTACTGATAGGCTTGATAGCAGAACTATTATGGACAATTCAAACCATAGTTTCTCTTTATTTCTATAAATCAATTTACAAATGAAAATCTATTTCAAAACTTTTCCAAGATGTTTTCTGACTGTCAGATTGCTAAGATTTTTTTCTTGTGGAGAGAGAAAGACGTGCATATGTTGCTTTGGTCAAATACCTATGATAACAGTGTTATAGCAGAACATAATACTATTAAAACTATGTTGTTAGATCTACAGGAAATTATAAGCTACTTTGTTCCAGTTTGTTGTACTTTTTAATGAGAGTCTGATAATGAGAATCTAAGACTGTAAAACCATTCACTGATCTTGTTGGACTTTACATTTGGGGGTAGTCTCATTAATGACCTGTAAGACAGCATGCTAATTTTGTGGCAGGTGCCGTCTTACACTCTGCCGGGATATCGTTAAAACCGAAAGTAGCTCGATATCACCATTTAGAGTATACAAATGTGAACTAATTTGGGGGATATGGCCTTAAAGGTCAAGTACACAGATTGGGTTTTCGGCAAATTCTGATAGTATACAGTTAGTTAAACACCAAGCTGTAAAAAATTCTTACCGTTTTTATCTTGTTTTGATTTAAATCGAGTTTTTATTGTACCGCTAACCGTGCATTTTGAAAATAGATACATGATTATCTCCCTTGCGTAGTGACGTCACTTGTGTACATGCCAGTCAGGGATCCCATTGACAGGGAGGAATGTACACAGAAACTTAACCTTTTCCTTAAAATGAACGCCTCTGCAAAACATAGTAGATCCAGATCAGAGCATACAGGAACCGTCTTATTAGGGTTTGTTCTGTTTGCTGACAAAATTAGATAAAATCCAACTCCATAGTTTCTATAAATACCCAAATTATTTTCACACTTTTCCAGACATTACGTCCACGGATTAACCATAGAAAGTGACACTTTATCGAGTATAGGAAACTATTTATGGAGTGTGATGTTTATTATAGGTGTGAAAAACAATGATACTTAATATTAAACACATGTGTTTTAATTTTGTTAAAAAATTTAAAATACAATTTTCCTTCTTTACCCATGCCCTGTTGTAAAATTACATATATCTTCACTGTGTACACGTATTTCGCTGTGCAATCACTGCTATGGAATGCACTTGTTGCACAATCAACTTGTAAATAGTGCAGACCCTGATGAGACAGCTCCTGCAGGAGCTGTCTCATCTGGGTTTTCACTATTTATTAGTGTTGTTCCGATAATCGGTTATAACCGATGATTGATCGAAAAAGTATTTTCGATTTACTATCGATAGTAATTTTGCCATAATCGATTACTGACTGTGTAATCTGTACAGCAGCATCAGTAATTTTCGTAGGCGTTTTAATGGGAATATAACTGTATGAAGTATTTTACCTTTATAATAAGCCTCTACCAAGCTGTATTCTGTGACCATTCATTAAAATCGTCCCTTCGAGACGATTTTAATGAATGGTCACAGCATACTGTTTTGTTGACACAAAAGCTTAGTTAGGTATTAGCTTGTTACATCAAGCTTAACATGCACAGAATCTCTGAAAGTATTTTCGATTAATTATCGATTTTTAATTGATAATAAATGTTCGATTCAATTCGATAATCGATTATGATTTTGGTCCGATTCTCCATCCCTACTATTTATAGGTAGGTATATTGACGTAAATAGCAAGCGAAGAGTTATAACTTACTTTACCTGTCAGTGAATTTACACTATTCATAAACTATAATTTTAAAATAGGATGAGGTTAGATCCAAGACCCTTAGCAAATAATGCTGATTCAGATCAGAGGGACCATTTGGGTCCCGCCCATGAGTTGGGTCCAAACAACTTTTAGACAGAACCGGACAACTTTAGATGAATTTCGTATTTAGGCAAAGTGGGTTAAGATGAAATTGGACGTTCTCATTACTATGTATAAATGTACGTGCTTTCGAAAAAGAAAGAAATTCCACCAAAATACAGAAAAATAGGAAATAATTTATTTATTTATTTTACTTTAATATTTGCAATACCAAAATGATGCATTACTTTCGCAAAATCGAGTAAAGGTTAAAATACCAAAATATGTATTTTGTTGTGAAAATGAGAAAAAGGTGGATCTTGATAACAAATGGTTGTCAGTCTTGAAGAATTACTAATTTTTTTATTAATATGTTCATGTTTCTAAAGCTTGTGAATTATGTTTAAATGACTGGACGCACTACAAATAAAAATGTCTATAAATATATGGTCAACACATTAAAACTGTTGCTACATTTGTTTTTATCATAATGTTACAGAATACTCGTATGTGCAATTTAATTATGTTTTGTAGGCAAACAACAGTAAACATAGTCATTAGAATTTCTCTATGAATGAATGTGTTCAATGGCCTTAGGCCATATCGTAGTATATTGTACTAAGCCATATTACACATGAATGCCCCATGCAGGGCCAATTGTCTCCAGATGTCAGTTATCATAGTGGCCGTTTGTAAAATACCCACCAGGGGACAATGATTAGTACATGACCATAAAACCCGCTTCCTGTATATTACGTATTGTTGCATTCTTTTATGTAGCTGTGGTAAAGTATCAAAAGAATCAATCATTGCGGTCATGTTGCCTCAAAGTTAGTTGGGCATTATGTAGGTAATAATCAGTAACACTATAAAACGCACCCAATGAACAATTCTGTAAATTACAGTAATCCAGAATGACTTTTTTCTATGGATTTATGGTCAAAATTGTCCAAGTTCCAAAATTGCAAAAAGGATCATATTTATGATAAACTATTTCCCTGATGAAAAATTATGTGTGAGTAAATTACTTCACGAATATAAACCCTTCATTCCATGTGCCTGTTTATGCCAATGCAAGCATAGTAGACCCAGATCAAGCGTATTGAAACAAATTTACAACATAGTAGATCCAGATCAGAGAGCTTCTCTTGTAGCTCCCTGATCAGGTTCTTGTCGATTTGCTTATGAAATAATATACCGGTAGATCTTGTTGTACAATTACTGCTATAGCCTGTGCTCATATATCATTAACTTTCCATGAAATAATTATTTGTTACACAAATATTCATAAAGAAGATCTAAAGGCTTTTTCTTCACAATGTTAACTTAAACTTTTCAAATGGATCATTGGCTCTGACAGATGAATTAGGATTAGATCAACAAAATTTCATAAGCAAACAGAGCAGAACCTGATCAGACAGCTCTTACAGGAACTGTCCGATCTGGATCTACTCTATTTGCAAACGCTCGTGAAGCCGTTTATATAAGAAGAGAATGATTGGGAAATTGATTAAAAGCAAATTAGGTGTCTCCTGCCAACAGTGCAAAATTGTGTTTATTAATCAATAATCAATTTTTCTCTAAAGAATATTTATTAAAGATTTCATGACCTCATGAATATTCATTACAGGGATTAGAGACGATAGACAACCCTGATCGAATCTTAAGAAATAAGTCTACGGATTAAGCAATTAGAGCAGATCCTGATCAGACAGTTCCTGCGTGATTTGGGTTACTGCTGTTAACAAAACGTTTGTATAGAATAATTTTCCACGAAGAAAAAACCCATTAACATACAGGGCTAGACCTAAGTCAGATTTATAACAGAATGTAGCATATCCTTTTTTATAATTGCAGACCCAAGTCATCGACTGCACTATTTCCTCTAGTATAAATTTCACTGACAACAGCCATCGAGACAAAATGTTAGCTGACCCAATATAAATCACATCACGTTTTCTTGAACTTCTCGTTTTTTGGTAATTTAAATAATCCTATTTAATCTCTGTCGGACTAGGAGCTACACCCATAGCCAGGGATACACACATATGCAGCACAAGTTACCATTTTAGCACTTAAAACGAAGCAGAAGTACATTACGTGCGATTCTTTTCTATACGATATCTAGTCCGACATTATAGCGAATGTTCATCAGTGACGTCATCACAAGGGAGATAAGCGAGCGACCAAAATCAGCCAGTGCTTACTTATCGGTGATATATGACAGCTGCTATGTGCGATATGACTGTATTTTTTTGTGTTTTCGAAACTACGTCGTACAAGGTACCTATTTGTCAAATATTTACGAAAAAGTGTCCCGCCTGTTTACTTGACCTTTAAAACCCATTAAGTATTGGCTTAAGATTTCTGCATGAACCATGTTTTTGTTTGATAAGTATATAATGCATAAACATTTGCTTGATAAATACACCATTTTACACTTCTTGAAAAAAGAGTTGATACAGATCAGACAACTACTGTTTGCTAGATGCCTGATGTATGATAATAAATGCAACATATGATATTGATTCAGCACTGACCATTGTGGCAAAACAATTCCCTGTTTCTTAGGTCATTATATAGAATTCAGTTAATATTCATGAAGGCATACATTTTTAAAAAAAATTAATATTCATGAAGCAAAGGATTCAATTTTCAAGTTATATCACTTGAGAATTTGTCACATAATGATTACATGTTGACGTAGCAGTGTATTTCCACGGGACCCATATCAGATAGGTTCCTCAGGAACTGAACTGATCAGGATCAGCACTATTTGCTATATGGATAATTTATTTTTCTGCAGTGTCTTAACTCTTTGTATTCTTCTTTTGAATATACATATCTATACTTATGCAGGAGGATAAGTATAAACAAATTAGCAGAAAAAGAGATTTTATAAGTAAAAGGTCTACATGTGTTTTAATGAGGCAAACTATATAAAACGTTAAAACTGCTGATGGACATCCAAAAACTACTGAAAGTCCCTTTGAAAACTACTGATACAGCATACAAGGGGTCTATAAACAGGTCTGCTAGGACATACATTAATTTTTAAAAGTTACATTGCCATTACAGGCGGGAGAGAATTGCAGTATTGAGAATCGAATGTCCGATTATTCAACCACCATCATACAAGTTCGCTGTGATCGTGCTACTTCATAACTGCAGAATTTAAGATTCAAAAGATTATCTAGTAATTTTATGTAGCTTTGTCTTATTTACTGGTATTTTGTATGTCAAGTCTATCGTCCTAGCTGGGAAGTTTCGCCCTACATAATTTCCAGCTGGATCGTTAGACGTTACTTATGACTATCACATATGTTTTGTAAATCTAAAGTTATATATATGAAATTGGTCTGTTATAGAAAAGCTTGACTAGAAAAATCTTTACATCAACAGATAAATTACAAAATTTAATGTGATAAAATCAAACTTCAAATGGAATTCATTGACCCATTCCGGTGACCTTAACCCTTCTCTTGCTGAATTTTAAAAATCATCCCATGCCCTGTTGTATAATAACATATATATTCACTGTGTACAAGTATTTCACTGTGCAATCACTGCTGTGGAGTGCACTGGTTGCACAATCAACTTATAAAAAGTGCAGACCCTGATGAAACGGCTCCTGCTGGAGCTGTCTCATCTGGGTCTTCACTCTTTACAGGTAGGTATATTGCCACGAATAGCAAGCGAAGGGTTAAAACCTTTCCCCCCACTCTAGTCTCTACAAATAAATACAATCTAAATAAGATTTCTTAACCTTAGTGGTTACTGTTTACACATTCTCTTTAAAATATTGCAGCATTCTTGTCATATAATCCAAAATAAAAACTACAGGCTGTCGTCTTCCTGACATATCCCTGAGACTGGCTGAGTTATGTGTTTTCCTGATCGCATTCGAATATCTATTTCGTCTTTATTTTCCACTGGCGTTATCTTAAGCTGTTTATGTTTATATGAATTCACGTAGTGGCCAGAAATCCTGCAAGGTTATTATAAAGAATGTGCATGAACAAGATCGTCGAAAATACATGACCTTCGAAAACACATAATGGGAGGAAACAGTGATTTTTTTCCTGGGATTGTGAATGGGTCCGGTACCCCTTGAATTGTGAAAAATTAGCGTCGTTTTTCGTTTCATCAATAGCTGTTTCTAGTTTCATTACTGTTGAATAGATATTCATTTTCTTTCAAATAAAGGTATTTCTTGATATTTTCCTTCATTTTGATTATTTAATCTATTTTTTTTTCTATATACTTTATTTCTAAGCATGGAAATTTGCCAATCTTGTAACTATAGTGTTTCAGTAAACAGTTAAACATGAAATGATGTCAAAGTAAGAACCTTCAAAGTTGACCCAAAATGTTACAAAAAATTGTATCTGATCTTGACGAATCCGTAGATCTATAGATCTTTCTAGATATTCTTATATTCTATAGTATTTTATTGGAAATATTTCAGCTAAAGGCAGGACTGTAAAAGGCATGCAGGCTCATTGAAGGTAATATTCTATAAATATGAATAATGGTTATTTTTTTAGTTACTTCTATGTATTAAAGCTAGAGGTTTTGATTCCTTACTTCAATGTGTGTGTATACATGTACATGTAAGCCTTATTGCATCACAATTTTTGAGTATGACGTCACCAATATATGTGTAAATATCATTCTCAATGTGTAGGATTGCTTCTAGAACTTCAGAATTGTGTAGATTTGAAACCATTGTGATAAATAGAGCATTTACTCCTATGGAGCAAATGCTCTATTTATCACAATGGTTTCATAAAGTGACTATTATACCTCTTTGAATAAATCTACTGATAAGGAGCATTAATTAGAGAAAAGGAAAATTTCAGAATTGTGTAGATTTGAAACCATGGTGATGAATAGAGCATTTACGCCTATGGAGCAAATGCTCTATTTATCACAAAGGCTTTTTTCAGATCCTACCTGTTTGAATAAATCTACTGATAAGGAGCATTAATTATAGAAAAGGAAAATTTCAGAATTGTGTAGATTTGAAACCATTGTGACAAATAGAACATTTACTCCTATGGAGCTTGTGCTCTATTTATCACAATGGTTAGCAAATGCTCTATTTATCACAAAGGCTTTTTTCAGATCCTACATCTTTGAATAAATCTACTGATAAAGAGCATTAATTAGAGAAAAGGAAAATTTCAGAATTGCATAGATTTCAAACCATTGTGATAAATAGAGCATTTGCTCCATAGGAGTAAATTAACTCATATACAAACGACATATAAAGTTACATACCGGTATGTGTCAGATCAGAATCCAAACTGTGTGCTTATTTTGGTCAAGTCATTCTAAGCAGTGATAGGGTTGTCACCTGTTAGAAATATTGTCTGCTTATTCAAAGAGGTAAATCTGGGTCTACTCTGTTTGCAAATGCGTGAAAACATGTTTATATGAGGAAAAGGGTTAATTAGAGAAAAGGAAAATTTTAGAATTGTTTAGATTTGAAACCATTGTGATAAATAGTGCATTTACTCCTATGGAGCAAATGCTCTATTTATCACAAAGGCAAATGCTCTATTTATCACAATGGTTTCATAAAGTGACTATTATACCTCTTTGAATAAATCTACTGATAAGGAGCATTAATTAGAGAAAAGGAAAATTTCAGAATTGTGTAGATTTGAAACCATTGTGATAGATTAGAGCATTTACTCCTATGAAGCAAATGCTCTATTTATCACAAAGGCTTTTTTCAGATCCTACCTCTTTGAATAAATCTACTGATAAGGAGCATTAATTATAGAAAAGGAACATTTACACCTATGGAGCAAATGCTCTATTTATCACAAAGGCTTTTTTCAGATCCTACCGCTTAGAATAAATCTACTGATAAGGAGCATTAATTATAGAAAAGGAAAATTTCAGAATTGTGTAGATTTGAAACCTTTGTGATAAATAGAACATTTACTCCTATGGAGCAAATGCTCTATTTATCACAATGGTTAGCAAATGCTCTATTTATCACTAAGGCTTTTTTCAGATCCTACCTCTTTGAATAGATCTACTGATAAGGAGCATTAATTAGAGAAGATGAAAATTTCAGAATTGTGTAGATTTCAAACCATTGTGATAAATAGAGCATTTGCTCCATAGGAGTAAATTAACTCATATACAAACCACATATAAAGTTACATACCGGTATGTGTCAGATCTGAGTTTAAACTGTGTGCTAATTTCGGTCAAGTCATGCTAAGCAGTGATAGGGTTGTCATCTGTTAGAAATGTAATCTGCTTATTCAAAGAGGTAAATCTGGGTCTACTCTGCAAATGCGTGAAAACATGTTTATATGAGGAAAAGGGTTAAATAGAGAAAAGGAAAATTTCAGAATTGTGTAGATTTGAAACCATTGTGATAAATAGTGCATTTACTCTTATGGAGCAAATGCTCTATTTATCACTAAGGTAAATGCTCTATTTATCACAATGGTTATTATCACCAGTTATTGTTAACAAGTTTTAATTTTCCATTTCCATAACAATTCCGTTTGTATAAATTGTTGAAATCGCGATTTTTATACAATTTCTGCTTTAAACAATCATCAGTACTCTAATTCTGAAGATGTTCGAAACGTCCCGGTGTGAACTGGTTTTGTTACGAAATGTACTCTACAAGAGTTGTCGTTCGTTTCTAAATACGCAATATATCAAGGAGTTGTTAGGTTATGAGTAGTAATATGTAATGGAAAATGAAACTTTTCCACATATGTTTTGTGCGAAATATGCTTTCCAAGTTAACGGTCGGTAAACGTTTGGTATTTGACTTAGAAAATATTTATAATAAAGCAAATCATCCCAGAAAGCTTGCCATTATAATCATACAGAGAAAGGGTCAAATAACACCCCACAAAACAGGTGTCCAGTTTTGTTTAGAAACGTACATGTAGTTAAAACTTTAAAAATCTTTCCCTCTGGTGAGCGATTTCAGGGCCATCATGGCCCTCTTGTTTCAAATTTATTGAAACTTTACTTTATTTACTCTGATATTTGAACCTGTTCATCTGTAATATTTTTTTTTCAATCCCAGTGTCTGTTACCAGTGTTATTACCTTTTTGACATTTTTCCTGGTACATGTACATGTATATGAATACGTTGGGGGGGGGGGTTCCCTAATATAGATGACTTTGCAGACAGAGTAGACCCAGATCAGTTGAGAATTTCACCATTTCATGTGACAATTTTGCATTAAATCAATTGTTCAATGTGTTACAGTAATACTTGTTAATCTTTTACATTATAGAAACCTTTTCATGCCTTTTTGAATTTTGTAGATCAATTGTACAGTTTCTACCATGGCTCAAAAATCTGTGTTCATATGCCATTTGAAAACTCAGCTTAAAAATGTTCACGGTGTCATTATTTCTTGCATAAATATTCATCATAAATGTTAACATGTGTTTGGTTTATTGTATAACCCCTCAGAAAGCTGGAAGACAGTCTTGGTCCGTTTTCTGTTCCTTCTTTATTCCTATTTAACCCTTTCCGTGTTAAATATTCATGTATGAAATATTTACATCATGAATTTTAATTAGCTGAACAGTGCTTTGGTATTGGTAGAGACTGTGGAGACAGATTTTATTATAATTCCGTAAGCAGACAGAGCAGATCCTGATTAGTTCTGTGATTGCTCATTATTTCAGACTGACCTGGGGGTCAATGGAAGCCGGTTAGCAGCACGATGCCAGTGATGAAGTCACTGACCGGCATAGGACAAGGCTCACAAAAAGGTACCCTATACAGCTGGACTGAGCTAGATTTGAATTTATCAACACATTCTCAGGCTGGAGACACAGCAGGTTTCTCAGACATGTTTGTTTGGGTCCTGGGTCTGCATTTACCACAAATGCATGGGTCCTAGCTACTTCCAATGTACTTTGGTCCTCTACTCTAGCTTCTCTACCAGAATGGCAAATTCCATTAGCAAACAGAGCAGACCCTGATCCTATAGGAGCCGTCTGATCTGGGTCTACTCTGTTTGAAAATGCGTGAAAACATGTGTATATGAAGGAAAGGGTTAAAATCATTTAAAAACAATGAACTTTCAGAATTGCAGCAGACGAAAAGTTTTGCAGGCGATAATTACTTACGAGTACAAACAAAATATAGATCTGATTCTGTATTTTCTGAAAACACCACAAAATTATTTGTTCAAATGCCATTATCAGATAATAGATATTCATTGTGTCAATATTTCTTACATTAATATTCATTAGGTAAAGGAACGATCCTTTCGAAAGCCTTAGGAGAGATTGTGAGAACTACAGTAAAAACTCTCTATAACCGACACTACAGTAAAACCTCTATAACGGCCACTAAATTGTGTTAATTAGTTGGTATTAAGGGCAGCTGGCTGCTTAAAGCACTTGGTGAAAGTAAAACAGAACGGTTCTATGGGAGCGTTCTGTTTTACTTTCACCTTGCTTTAAGCAGCCACCTGTCTTTAACACACAATACTTGATGTAATTTAGTGGCCGTTATAGAGAGGTTTTACTTTACTGTATAAAATGTATAGCTGTAGATGGTATACCCTCATCTGGGTTTGATTTAATGTGTGACACTCTGTGTGTGTGTTTTGAAAAGAAGTATCTACTCATAGAATTGATCTGGACAACATTCTCTGCCAAATTACTCGTCTTAATTAACACAAAAGAAATAATGACTCATCATGATTAGCTCATGTTTTATAATGGCATAACACAGGTCTGCAGTTTTGACCATGGCACAATATGTAGAATCATATCAGTTATTCCACAAGCAAACAGAGTTGACGCAGATCAAACAACTTGTACGAGAGCTGTCTGATCTACGTCTATTCTGTTTGCAAATACCCTTTGGTTGGGTATACCTTGTGCCAGTTTTTCACTTTTGTTCACTCCATTGTCTATGTGAAGATTTTTTTTTTGTATTCCATTCCTTTGCAGAGAGAGATGACAAGGACAACACATGGTATTCAATCTTCCCGATAGAGAACCAAGAGCTGATCTATGGAAATTGGGAGGATGCCATCATCTGGGACACTGAGGTAAGGGCTTTCAAATGTATGGGTACCAAGAACTTCATCTCTTTCACAGACACATGTGTTTGAGAAAAAAATGTGTTTTTCATGTAAGATCATGTGTGTATGAATTCGTTCAAAGGCAGTCTCAATGTTTAGGATATGTGTCATAAGTGCCTGTACTGTGTGGCTTCATATCGGTTTTGATAAATTTAATTCTGACAAGCTTATGAATAGAATGGTCAGGTGAGAATTTCACCATTTAACAATTCTTGCATTCAATTATTTGTTCAGTGTGTTACATGATCTAGAAGCCTTTTTACGCTTTTTAGCTCACCAGAGCACAAAGTGCTCAGGGTGAGCTTTTGTGATCGCCTGGTGTCCGTCGTCTGTCGGCATGCGTCGTGCGTCGTTATTCGTCAACAATTTGAACCTTTAAAATTCTTCTCCTCTGAATCTACAGGGGTCTTAGCTTTCATCTTTGGCACATAGCATCATCTGTAGGTCCTCTACAAAAGTTACATAAATTATGTCTCTGGGGTCAAAATTGGCTCCGCCCCAGGGGTGCATTGTTTTATATAGAAACATATATAGTGAAAACTTTGAAAATCTTCTCCTCTGATTGTCAGTGAGCGCTTCAGGGCCATTCTGGCCCTCTTGTTTTCTGTTAAAAGGATATCAATAAAACTTCCCACACATATTTTATTGAACAAAATCAGAAGCTGAGTTGATTTTGAAGTTCATTCAAATTGTTGTTACAGAGTTATGGCCCTTGCACTTTACCTAAATCTGCAAAAATGAGGACGGCCATAACATTTTATTGAATAAGATATTCACTTCATTTTTTAGCTCGTCTGTTTCGAAGAAACCAGGAGCTATTATCGTAACTCTGCAACCATGTTGTTGTTGTTGTCATTGTCGTCGTTGTCGTCTGAAATCTTAACATTGACCATAACTTCTTCAATTTTTCATTTGCAACCTTCATTTTTGGGTTGTCTGTTTCAAAGAAATCACGAGCTATTGTTGTAACTTGGGCATCCGCGTCGATTTTGTCGTTGTCCTCCGAAATCTTAACATTGACCATAACTCGAAAAGTATAAGAGGTATCAACATGAAACTTCGTAGGTTACTAGATCTCATTGAAGGGAAGGCCCCTACATAAGAACCATAAATTTTGGAGTTATTGCCCTTTATATTTTTTGACAATGACGACAGACAAGCGTTTGCACCCGCTTGCGGTGCTCTTGTTGGTATACATGTTCATCTTGACAAGGCCTATCCACACATACCTAAATGATAACAGACGAGCATTCGCATCCGCTTGCGGTGCTCTTGCCATGGAGAAATGATTCTAAACGACTTGGCATAGAATCTTCAAACTTGCTGTGGTGGTTGGTCATGACAAGTAGATGACCTATTATTTTGTGGTCACTAGGTCAAAGGTCAAGGTCACAATGACCTAAAATGGTGAAATAGCTTCCAATCAATAACTGCTCTAGGGTTTGGCTTGGGATCTTCAAACTTGCTGTGGTGGTTGGTCATGACCACTAGATGACCCCTAATGTTTTTGAGGTCATAGGTCAAGGTCACCATGACTTTAACTGGTTAAATGGTTTCCGATCAATAACTGCTCAAGGGTTTAGCATAGAATCTTTAAACTTGCTGTGGTGGTTGGTCATGACCACTGGATGACCCCTATTGTTTTTGAGGTCACTAGGTCAAAGGTCAAGGTCACAATGGTTTCTGATCAATAACTGCTCGAGGGTTTGGCTTAGAATCTTCAGATTTCCTTAGGTGGTTGGTCATGACAACTAGATGAGCCCTGTTGTTTTTTAGCTCACTAGGTCAAAGGTCAAGGTCACCATGACCGTAACTTGTGAAATGTTTTCAGATCAATAAATGATCAGTGGTTTGGCTTAGGATCTTCAAACTTGCTGCGGTAGTTGGTCATGACCACTGGATGACCCCTTTTGTATTTTAAGGTCACTAGGTCAAAGGTCAAGGTCACTATGACTAACTGGTAAAATGGTTTCTGATCCATAACTGCTCAAGGGTTTGACTTAAGATCTTCAAATTTGCTTAGGTCATGACAACTAGATGAGCCTGTTGTTTTTGAGGTCACTAGGTCAAAGGTCAAAATGACTACAAAAGTTATGTAAATTATGGCCCCTGGGTCAAAATTGGTCCAGCCCCAGGGGTGGGCAGTTTTCGATAGAAACAAATAGTGAAATCTTTTAAAATCTCCTTCTCTGAAACTGGAAGGCTCGCAGCTTTCATATTTGGCACATAGCATCATGTTCAGGTCGTCTACAAAAGTTATATAAATTATGACCCTTGGGTCAAAATTGGCCCTGCCACAGGGGTTGACAGTTTTCAATAGAAACATATCGAGAAAACTTTGGAAATCTTCTTCTCTGAAACTGGAAGATTAATCTCAGCTTTCATATTTGGCTTATAGCATCATGTTCAGGTCCCCTACAAGTTTTTCTTAATTATTCCTCTGGGGTCAAAATTGGCCCGTCCCAGGGCCGGCCAGTTTTCTATAGAAACATATAGCGAAAACTTTGAAAATCTTCTCTGATTGTCTGGTGAGCGCTTCAGGGCCATTCTGACCCTCTTGTTTTCTGTTAAAAGGATATCAATAAAACTTCCCACACATATTTTATTGAACAAAATCAGAAGCTGAGTTGATTTTGCACTTTACCTGAATCTGCAAAAATGAGGATGGCCATAACATTTTATTGAATAAGATATTCACTTCATTTTTTAGCTTATCTGTTTCAAACAAACCAGGAGCTATTATCGTAACTCTAAATGATAACAGACGAGCATTCGCACCCGCTTGCGGTGCTCTTGTTATACCACCCTTTTGAAAAAAATGGAGGTATATTGCTTTGCACATATCGGTAGGTCGGTAGATCGATGGTTTCCGAACAATAACTAATAAACGACTTGGCATAGAATCTTCAAACTTGCTGTGGTGGTTGGTCATGACCACTAGATGACCCCTATTGTTTTTGAGGTCATAGGTCAAGGTCACCATGACTTCAACTGGTTAAATGGTTTCCAATCAATAACTGCTCAAGGGTTTAGCTTAGGATCTTCAAACTTGCTGTGGTGGTTGGTCATGACCACTGGATGACCCGTTTTTAGCTCACCTGAGCAAAGCTCAGGGTGAGCTTTTGGGATACTTGAATGTCCGGCGTCCGTCGTGCGTCGTCCGGCGTCCGTCGTCAACAATTTGCTTGTGAACACTCTAGTGGTCACAATTGTAGTCCAATCTTCATGAATCTTGGTCAGAATGAATGTCTTGATAAAATCTCGGACAAGTTCGAAAGTGGGTCAAGTTGGGTTAAAAACTAGGTCACGAGGTCAAATAGTAGGAAAACCTTGTGAACCCTCTACAGGTCACATTTTTAGCCCAATTTTCATGAAACTTGGTCAGGATGATTGTCTTGATAAAATCTCGGAGGAGTTTGAAAGTGGGTCAAGTGGAGTTAAAAACTAGGTCACTAGGTCAAACAGTAGAAAAACCTTGTGAACACTCTAGTGGTCACAATTTTAGTCCAATCTTCATGAAACTTGGTCAGAATGAATGTCTTGATAAAATCTTGGACGAGTTTGAAAGTGGGTCAAGTGGAGTTAAAAACTAGGTCACTAGGTCAAACAGTAGAAAAACCTTGTGAACACTCTAGTGGTCACAATTTTAGTCCAATCTTCATGAAACTTGGTCAGAATGAATGTCTTGATAAAATCTTGGACGAGTTTGAAAGTGGGTCAAGTGGAGTTAAAAACTAGGTCACTAGGTCAAACAGTAGAAAAACCTTGTGAACACTCTAGTGGTCACATTTTATGTCCAATCTTCATGAAACTTAGTCATAATGATTGTCTTGATAATATCTTGGACGAGTTTGAAAGTGGGTTATGTGGGGTTAAAAACTAGGTCACTAGGTCAAATAGTAGGAAAACCTTGTGAACACTCTAGAGGTTACATTTATAGCCAAATCTTCATGAAAATTGGTCAGAATGATTGTCCTTATAAAATCTTGGACAAGTTTGAAAGTGGGTTATGTGAGGTCAAAAAGTAGGTCACTGGGTCATATCTTAGAGAAATCTAGTTTACACTCCAGTGGCCACATTTTTAGCCCAGGCTTCCTCAAACTTTCTCAGAGTGTTTGTCTTGGTGATATCAAGGTTGAGTGTGATCATGGGTTGGGTGGGAATAAAAAGTAGGTTACTAGGTTAAATCTTTGAAAAAATACTTTAGAGGGCACATTTTAGCCCAATCTTCATTGGTCAGAATCATTGTCTTGATCAAATCAATAGACTAAATTTTTGAAACTCTTGTTCTGCAGAACCACTGCTCATGATTCACTGCTCGTGATCCACTATTAACATTGTTCATATATTGCCCCTAAGGTCAATATTGACCCTAACCATAGGCTACCCAGACAAAATCTTAAATCTATGGTAATCAGGTGAGCGATTAAGGGCCATCTTGGCCCTCTTGTGTTGTTTAAGGTCACTAGGTCAAAGGTCAAGGTCACTATGACTTTAACTGGTTAAATGGTTTCCGATCAATAACTGTTCAAGGGTTTAGCATAGAATCTTCAAACTTGCTGTGGTCATTGGTCATGACCACTGGATGACCCCTATTGTTTTTGAGATCACTAGGTCAAGGTCACCATGACCTTAACTGGTAAAATGGTTTCTGATCAATAACTGCTCAAGGGTTTGGCTTAGAATCTTCAGATTTCTTTAGGTGATTGGTCATGACAACCAGATGAGCCCTGTTGTTTTTTAGCTCACTAGGTCAAAGGTCAAGGTCACCATGACCTTAACTTGTGAAATGTTTTCAGATCAATAAATGATCAGTGGTTTGGCTTAGGATCTTCAAACTTGCTGCAGTAGTTGGTCATGACCACTGGATGACCCCTTTTGTTGTTTAAGGTCACTATGACTTTAACTGGTAAAATCGTTTCTGATCAATAACTGCTCAAGGGTTTGACTTATGATCTTCAAATTTGCTTAGGTGGTTGGTCATGACAACTAGATGAGCACTGTTTTTGAGGTCACTAGGTCAAAGGTCAAGGTCACCATGACCTTAACTGGTGAAATGGTTTGCGATCAATAACTGCTCAAGGGCTTGGCTTAGGATCTTCCAACTTGCTGTGGTGGTTGCTAAAGACAACTAGATGAGCCCTGTAGTTTTTGAGATCACTAGGTCAAAGGTCAAGGTCACCATGACCTTAAATGGTGAAATGGTTTGTGATCAATAACTGCTCAAAGGTTTGGCTTAGGATCTTCAAACTTGCTGTGGTGGTTGGTCATGACCACTAGATGACCCCTTTTGTTTTTTAGGTCCCTAGGTCAAAGGTCAAGGTCACCATGACCTTAACTGGTAAAATAGTTTCCAATCTATAACTACTCAAGGGTTTGGCTTAGGATCTTCAAACTTGCTGTGGTAGTTGGTCATGACAACTAGATGACCCCAATTGATTTTGAGGTCACTAGGTCAAAGGTCAAGGTCATCATGACCTTAATTTATGAAATGGTTTTCAATTAATAACTGCTCAATGGTTTGGTTTGGGATCTTCAAACTTGCTGTGGTAGTTGGCTGTGACCACTAGATGACACCTATAGTTGTTGAGGTCACTAGGTCAAAGGTCAAGGTTTCCATGACCTTAACTTGTGAAATATTTTCAGATCAATAAATGATCAGTGGTTTGGCTTAGGATCTTCAAAGTTACTTAGGTGATTAGTCATGACCACTAGATGACCTCTATAGTTGAGGTCACTAGATCAAAGGTCAGGGGATCTGGGGATATACATGTTTTACAAACATGTCTTGTTTTATATAATATCACTTTCAGATCTGAAAAAATGTTCCTATGGAACAAATGCTCAATTTATCGCAATTGTTCAAAGAATTGACCTTTACAGAGGCGTAGAAAGACATATTTATGGATGAAAGGGTTAATAAATGTTCATAAACTAAATAGTCAGAAGTGATTATAGAATTTCATATACATGGACTAGGCTAGTATATGCTTGAAATATAAATATTTTTCAGTATGGATACTGATGATTGGTTTGGGGATGTATGCCAAATGATAGATGATGCATAACCATCTGACAGCAATGCAGTTATATACATTTTAAGGTGTTTGACAGCACAACTAATTTACAGCAAGGGGAAGAAATTGTTTACGCTTATGATGATGCAAGCCACATGGTGGAGAAGAAAGGTAAATAATTATACAATTTTACCATAGCATTTCTCTCATTTGCATTTCTTAAAGAATCTGGATCTGTGTAGAACTGGTTGTGATGGCACCCGAAGGAAAATTCTTTAAACATCTCCAAAACAGTGGCCAGAACTGAAAGATATTTGACAGAAAAACTCTTCCTGTGACGCTTTCTAAAACAGTTTGTCCAATTGGAATGGTATTTTGAAGGAGTAGTTGCCTCATGACCCTTTATCAAAATTTGCTTAAGTTATGCTGATACATACCAGGGACCGGGCTAAACTTAGAAAACTAAAATTCTTCTCAAAAACTGGTGGTTCAGTTTGAATGGTATTTCGTAGGAATAGCGTTTTATAATCTCTCTACCAAAATTACTAAAATCAAGTACCGCAAAAGGTAAGATTTGTCCTTCAAATCTATACATCGGTCTACCTAAGCCTTATGTCGCATTTTGAGTATATACATTGGTATGTGCATTTGGATTTTTCATGTAAGGAAGCATTTAAGCTGGCTCGAGATAGGTCGGTGGTTCTACCCGGATGTTCTGTGCTCGAAACAATGCAATCTGTTCTGTGCGCAGAGAACCTCTGGGGTCTGGGAACCTCTGGGGTCTTCCTCCACCTGTTATTAGCTGAACATCATGATATGACTGAAATACTGTTAAAGCGGTGTAAAACCTGATAAAACCAAACCAAACTTTATGTTGCACATTCAATATATACATTGGTCTACCTAATCCTTACGTCATACTTTGAATATATACGTCGGTCCACCTAATCCATACGTTGTCCTTAAAATATATACATCTGGCATAAACGAATGTTTTGGATATGGCACAAACTGTAGAATCTATATTTAGTCTATAAACAAACAAAGCAGACTCTTTCAGATTTGTCCTACTGAAGCTGTCTGATATTTGTCTACTCTGTACTATGCAAAGGCGTTTAACCCTTTACACCATAAACATGCCTTTCTTCGACTTTGCAAACCGGGGAGACCCAGATCAGATGGCTCGTATAGGAGCTGGTTGATCAAAATCTGTTCTGTTTGCTAGATGATATAATTTAGATATGATTCTACATTTTCAACCATATCAAAAACTTCATGTGTCTTTGTGCTATTATAACAAATTGATCTAATTAATATTCATGATGTCATTATTTCTTATATGAATATTCATGGAGGAAAGAGTAAAAGGCTTATCTAAGAGGTAAATGATTAAGGACAGAACACTAAAATATAATGTTTTGGTGACCCTAACAAACAGTTTGGATCTGGATAGGTTTTATCCTTCAAATCTATACACCGGTCGCGTGACTCGGTGGTAGAGCGTCCGCCTGCCGTACGGAAGGTCGTGGGTTCAATCCCTGGCCGCGACAGACCTAAAGTAATTTAAAGTTTGTACTAGTAGCTCCCCTGTCTACAATTGACATTAAAGGGGTAGTTCTAGGACTGGTCAGCCCGGTGTCAGGATGTGACTGGGTGGGTGCCTTGCCATGTGCCCGTGGCAGGGGCATTCCAGTGATGCAGCATTATAACTTGTCTCAAGCGAGTACAGTCTGCAAATAACTGAAATACTGTTGGTTGGATGTAAAACCCAACTCGCTCACTCAAATCTATACATCGGTCTACCTCAGCCTTATTTCACACTTTCAGTATATACATGGGTCTACCTAATCCTTACGTCGTACTATGTATATATACATCAGTCCACCTAATCCATATGTGGTCCTTAAAATATATACATCTGGCATATAAACACAGAATGTTTTTGCCGTAGCAGGAACTGCAGAATCAAATTTAGTCTATAAACAAAGCAGACCCTATCAGATTGATTCTACAGAAGCTGTCTGATCTTTGTCTGCCCTGTATATAAATGTGCTTAAAGACGTTAAACAGTTTAGATCTGGGTAAGATGCTGAGTAACTTGACTGCCCTAATCCGAAGGTTTTTGGAAAGAAGCGCAAAATTGATGCAGAGGATAATTGTGCATTGTCTTAGAAGGGTTAACGCATAACTCAATGAATATTCATGTAAGAAATAGTGACATCATGAATATTAAATGAATTACTTTTTTAATGGCACAAGTCATGGACAAGGGAATGTTTGGCCATAGGATCATATCTATATCATTTTAAAAGCAAATAGAGCAGACCCTGATCAAGCAGCTCTTACAGGAATCATCTGATCTGTGTCTACTCTGTTTGCAAGGTGTAGATTAAAGGGATAATACAATAAAATTTGGTCATGGCAGAAACTAGAATCAGATATATATTACTCTACAAGCAAACTGATCGGATCCAGATCAGACTGCTCATTCTGACATTAAAAGGGCTATTTACCAGCTGATTTTCTATGATGGCTTAGGTACACAGGATTATTTGGTATTGGTAGAAACTGCGGAATCAGATCTATTGTATTACCGTAAGCAAGATGTCTCATATGGGTCTACTGTGTTTGCAAAGGTGTGAAAAACATGTTTATATGAGGGAAAGGTTTATAGATTGAATTAGAACACAGATTGGTACCAGTTGTTTATATGAGGGAAATGGTTAAAGAATGAATACATTACTGTTGTGTCACAGATTAATACCAGTCTTAAATAAGACATGAACAGAAGCCCAGACGCGATATAAGTGAATGAAAGTAGTTTCAATAATATCTACTTTATTTCTCCACCAAAACCTATGTTGGGATCACCATTTAAGTGTCAGCCCTTACAGACAGTTCTAAACATAGAGTTTGGTGTAGAAATATATATATCAGTACTTTAACCCTTATCCAATAGTTATGCCTTTCTACACATTTGCAAACAGAGTAGATCCAGACCTTTAGGAACAATCTGATCAGGGTCTGCTCCGTTTGCTTGTGACATAATATTGGTATGATTATACAGATTATGCCTTGGCGAAAAATTCTGGTCTCCTTGTGCTATTATAACAACTCAATCAAATTAACCCATTCGCTGATAGGCTACTTTTAGACCCAACCTCTTTGAATAGATCTACTAGAAAAATTATTTTTTAGAATTCATACGGAACAAATGCTCTATTTATCACAATTGTTTCAATAAGTGGCTTTTGCAGAGGCATCAACAGGTGTCAACATAAGAAATGGGTTAATATTCATGACATCATTATTTCTTACGTGAATATTCATGGAGTAAAGGGTTAAATATACAAATCTATCTAAAACTGTGCATTTAAAGATGCAGTCTATTAAAATATGCTAGGTTAAACATGTTTTAGCTAGACAGATTAACTCTTTGCATTCGAAGTAATTGCACTCTGCTTCAATTTTAAAGTTAAATTTTCTTCCAATTTTTTTGAAAAATAAATTTACAGTCCTTACAAGTTGCCATGTTACAGGTTGTCTCATTTAGAGCCAAACTGTTAGCCTTTATAATAACATTTTTGCAGTTGTTTGTTGGAACAAAATGTTCTATTGCTTTAAAATGTAGTGTTTGCTTTTACTCATGTAAGAAATAATGATATCATCCATATTAATTTTTTAGCTCACCTGAGCATAGCTCAGGGTGAGCTTTTGGGAGACTTGAATGTCCTTCGTCCGTCATCCGTCGTGTGTCGTCAACAATTTGCTTGTGAACACTCTAGTGGTCACAATTGTAGTCTAATCTTCATGAAACATGGTCAGAATGAATGTCTTGATAAAATCTCGGACAAGATCGAAAGTGGGTCAAGTGGAGTTAAAAACTAGGTCACTAGGTCAAATAGTAGGAAAACCTTGTGAACCTTCTACAGGTCACATTTTTATGCCCCCAAAGGCGGGCATATAGTAATCGCATTGTCCGTCCTTCCGTCTGTCCGTCTGTCCGTCTGTCCGTCCGTCCGTCCGTCCGTCCGTCTGTCCGTCCGTCTGTCCTTCCGTCCCAAATTCATGTCCGGTCTGTAACTTCTTCATCTATAAATGGATTTCAATATAACTTGGCACAAATGTTCACCAGACAGAGACGATGTGTCGCGTTCAACTCCCCGGTCCATGGGTCAAAGGTCAAGGTCACAGGGTACAATTACTTTGTCACAAATTTCGTGTCCGGTCTGTAACTTCTTCATCTATCAATGGATTTCAATATAACTTGCCACAAATGTTCACCACACAAAGACGATGTGTCGCGTTCAACTCCCAGGTCCATGGGTCAAAGGTCAAGGTCACAGGGTACAATTACTTTGTCACAAATTTCGTGTCCGGTCTGCAACTTCTTCATCTATCAATGGATTTCAATATAACTTGGCACAAATGTTCACCACACAAAGACGATGTGTCGCGTTCAATTCCCAGGTCCATGGGTCAAAGGTCAAGGTCACAGGGTACAATTACTTTGTCACAAATTTCGTGTCCGGTCTGTAACTTCTTCATCTATCAATGGATTTCAATATAACTTGCCACAAATGTTCACCAGACAGAGACGATGTGTCGCGTTCAACTCCCTGGTCCATGGGTCAAAGGTCAAGGTCACAAGGTACAATTACTTTGTCACAAATTTCGTGTCCGGTCTGTAACTTCTTCATCTATCAATGGATTTCAATATAACTTGCCACAAATGTTCACCAGACAGAGACGATGTGTCGCATTGAACTCCCTGGTCCATGGGTCAAAGGTCAAGGTCACAGGGTACAATTACTTTGTCACAAATTTCGTGTCCGGTCTGTAACTTCTTCATCTATCAATGGATTTCAATATAACTTGCCACAAATGTTCACCACACAAAGACGATGTGTCGCGTTCAGCTCCCTGGTCCATATGTCAAAGGTCAAGGTCACAGAGTACAATTTTTGGGGGCATTTGTCACGTGACTGTGACATCTCTTGTTTGCCATATTTTCATTAAACTTGGTCAGAATGATTGTCGTGATAAAATCTCGGAGGAGTTTGAAAAATGGGTTATGTGGGGTAAAAAATTAGGTCACTAGGTCAAGCAGTAGAAAAACCTTGTGAATACTCTAGTGGTCACAATTTTAGTCCAATCTTCATGAAACTTGGTCAGAATGAATGTCTTGATAAAATATCGGCCAAGTTTAAAAGTGGGTCAAGTGGAGTTAAAAACTAGGTCACTATGTCAAACAGTAGAAAAACCTTGTGAACACTCTAGTAGTCACAATTTTTGTCCAATCTTCATGAAACTTAGTCATAATGATTGTCTTGATAAAATCTCAAACGAGTGTGAAAGTGGGTCATGTGGGGTTAAAAACTAGGTCACTAGGTCAAATAGTACGAAAACCTTGTAAACACTCTATAGGTCACATTTATAGCCAAATCTTCATGAAAGTTGGTCAGAATGATTGTCCTAATAAAATCTTGGACAAGTTTGAAAGTGGGTTATGTGAGGTCAAAAAGTAGGTCACTGGGTCATATCTTAGAGAAATCTAGTTTACACTCCAGTGGCCACATTTTTAACCCAGTCTTCCTCCAACTTGCTCAGAGTGTTTGTCTTGGTGATATCAAGGTTGAGTGTGATCATGGGTTGGGTGGGAATAAAACGTAGGTCACTAGGTCAAATCTTAGAAAAATTACTTTAGAGAGCACATTTTTAGCCCAATCTTCATTGGTCAGAATCATTGTCTTGATAAAATCAATATACTAAATCTTTGAAAATCTTGTTCTGCAGAACCATTGCTCATGATCCACTGCTCATGGTCCAATATCAACATTGTTCATATATTGTCCCTTAGGTCAATATTGACCCTACCCATGGGCTACCTTGCAAAAATCTTAAATCTATGGTAATCAGGTGAGCGATTAAGGGCCATCTTGGCCCTCTTGTATTAATTGTTACAATAGCACATAGACTGAGGAAATTGTGGTCATGGCAGAAACTGTAGAATCATATCTGTTTTGTGAATAACCAAACAGAGCAGACCCTGATCAGACTGCACCTATAGGAGCCATCTGATCTTGGTCTACTCTACTTGTGAAGGCGTATTTCTGGAAGAAAGAGTGATATATTCTCTTTTCTGTCATACAATCTTACATAAATTGTCATATGGTAACAATAAAATGCACAAAAAATGCACCTGTTTTTCAGCTGTTGATGAGAACTCCTCTGAATGGTCCATCAACCATATTAATAGGTGACAAACCATAGAACATGCTGGATGAATGAATAAAGTAGAATCCAGACAGAAAAGTGAAGGAAAACTCCAGTGGGCACTACCATTCGTGTTCAAAGTCTTACCAGATAACAATGCTCTGTCTCTACAGGCTTTCTCATCCAAGGTAAGTATTCAGAATACAGTAAAATCTAATCTATAATTTAAGTTTTAACATGAAAAAGGTCTTGAATATTTATTAGCTAAATTTTAATAATGATCTCTGTACATTGGATTGTTTGGTTATGGCAGAAATCCTAGAATCTAATCTATAATAATTAGCTCACCTGAGCCAAAGGCTCAGGGTGAGCTATTGTGACGCGATCCGTCCGGCGTCAGTCCACATTTTCAAACGACATCTCCTCTGAAACTGCTGACCCGATTTTAACCAAGTTTTGTCAGAAGCATCAGTGGCTAGGGGGAACGAAATGTTCACATTATGACCCCCGGATAAAAATGGCCCCGCCCAAGGGCTTATCAGTTTTTCATAGGAAAATCTTTAAAAATCTTCTTCTCTGAAACTGATAGGCCTAGATCTTTGATATTTGGTATGTAGCATGATCTTATGGTCCTCTACAAAGATTGTTCAAATTGTGATCCCCAGACCAAAAATGGCCCCTCCCAAGGGCTTATCAGTTTTTCATAGGAAAATCTTTAAAAAAGCATGATCTTATGGTCCTCTACAAAGATTGTTCAAATTATGAGCCCCGGGCCAAAATGGCCCCGCCCATAGGCTTATCAGTTTTTCATATTAAAATCTTTAAAAATATTCTACTCTGAAAATGTAAGGCCTAGACCTTTGATATTTGGTATGTAGCATGACCTTATGGTCCTCTACAAAGATTGTTCAAATTGTGATCCCCGGACCAAAAATGGCCCCGCCCAAGGGCTTATCAGTTTTTCATAGGAAACTCATTAAAAAATATTCTCCTCGGAAACTGTAAGGCTTAGACCTTTGATATTTGGTATGTAGCATGATCAAATGGTCCTCTACAAAGATCGTTCAAATTATGACCCCTGGGCCAAAAATGGCCCCGCCCAAGTGCTTATCAGTTTTTCATAGGAAAATCTTTAAAAATCTTCTTCTCTGAAACTGTAAGGCCTAGACCTTTGATATTTGGTATGTAGCATGATCTATTATCCTCTACAAAGATTTTCAAACTGTGATCCCCGGACCAAAATGGCATCGCCCAAGGGCTTATCAGTTTTTCATAAGAAAATCTTTAAAAATCTTCTGAAACTGTAAGGCCTAGACCTTTGATGTTTCGTATGTAACATAAACATGATCTAATGGTCCTCTATAAATATGTAGCTTTGGCTTGTGGCCCTCTGACAAGAATGTTCACTGACCACTTGGCGAAACTTGGCCCTGCCTTGGGGCTTACCAGGTTTTCATAGGACAAGTATGAAATATTATTTTTCTCTGAAACCATAAGGCTTTGCCTTGTTGTTCTCTACCAAGGTGTACAAGGTTATCTCAAGTGATCGTTTCAGGGCCTCATGACCCTCTTGTTTTATAATGATGAATGTTTGTATCATGAAATATTGAAGTATTGCAAATTGAATGGTACATGTTTCAAAAATACTAGTTGCCATGGTAATTGAATTGTGGACTCCCGATTGGTTAAAATTTAGACCTTGTTTGACCAAATTTAGAAGTTGTTTGATTTTGCTGAAAAATTGTATGTCAGGATGTTTTGGTACTCATAATTGATTGGTAGGTGGTTTCATAATATTGGCTGCCATGGTAATTGATAGGTCGAAATTAAAATGATGACTTAGAATTAGAAAAACTTTGTGTCGCGCGTATCTCTGAAACTGCTCGTACTAGAGTCACCAAACTTCACAGGATGGTTCACCAGCATGAGTTGGTAGTGCACCTATACTTTTGAATTGTCTTCCCCTGATAATTCTTGAGTTATTGCCCCTGATATGAACACTTAAATTTATACAAACTTTGTGTCGCGCATATCTCTGAAACCAGTAGGGCTAGAGTCACCAAACTTCACAGGATTGTTCACTAGCATGAGTTGTTTTGCTCTTGGGGTTTTTGAATTGTCTCCCTTGTTAACTTTGGAGTTACTGCCCCTGATTACTTAAAATTAGACAAACTTTACTTAGTGTTGTGCATATCTCTGAAATCACTAGGGCTAGAGTCACCAAATTTCACAGGAATGTTTACCAGCATGAGTTGTTGTGCACCTGGGATTTTTGAATTGTCTCCCCTTGATAACTTTATAGTTATTGCCCCTGATATTATTACTGAAATTAGAGAAACTTTGTATCATGCATATCTTTAAAACCATTAGAGCTAGAGTCACAAAACTTCACAGGAATGTTGACCAGCATGAGTTGTTGTGCACCTGATTTTTTAATTGTCTCCCCCTGATAATTCTTGAGTTATTGCCCCTGATATTATAACTTAAAATTAGAGAAACTTTGTGCTGCACGTATCTCTGAAACCAGTTTGGTTAGAGTCTTCACAGGAATGTTCACCAGCATGAGTTGTTGTGCATCTTTTAACTGTCCTCCTCTGATAACTTTGGAGTTACTGCCCCTTATGACTTAAAATAAGAGAAACATTACTTTGTGTCGTGTGTATCTCTGAAACCACTAGTACTAGAGTCACCAAACGTCACAGGAATGTTGACCAGCATGTGTTGTTGTGTAGCCGGGGTTTGTGAATTGTCTCCTCCTGATAATGTTGGAGTTATTGCCCCTGATGACTTAAAATTAGACCCTGATAAGTTTGGAGTTACAGACATTACACTTGTGTATTGGAAAGAGGATGTAAGGGGGAGACCTCTGTTTTTGTGACAAAAAAAGACCTCTAGTTCTAGTTTGTAGATGTACTTATAATGTCAGCTGGCCTATTAGCCAAGTGAATAATATAGGGCCATGAATACAATATTGTTTACATTTAAACCTGTAAAATGTTTTCTTTTTTCAGGTAACAAGAAGGTAATACAGTTTCTGGAAGAGAGGAGCCTACTTTTTTGGAACCGGTTTGCATCTCAACAACAGTACTTGAAGACATGTGCCAAAACGTTCAATCAAATGAAAACTATTCGACATCAAACTGTTGTAGGCCTTCAGTCAATGTGTCTCCAACAATGTCAAAAGTACAAAAATGAGTCGTGCAGGAAACGCCACATACAGAACAAACAGTCGCCCGAACAGCAACACAAGGAAACAGCATATTTACATAACTTTAAAAACAACAAGAGACGCACAGACAAAACAAACATGCAATAGGGGGAAGATGGAAGTACCGCCTTGGGACGGTCAGTGACAAAAGTCACTGGGGGTCAAGTTTTAAATTAGATTTGGGATATCATATATGTCCTTTATTTGAGAAAAAGTATAACGCTGTAGAGACAGGTTATTGTTTAATAAATTGTGACAGAATTGCAGCTAAAGCTCTTGTACACATGTACCTGTGTTCAATACACCAAAGTGGCATATTATAAGAAACGTTCCCTTGATGAGACTCTGCTGTATTTTTGGCAACTTGATGTAGTGCGAAAGTAAGCAGAACTCTTCTGCATTGAGCTACCATCTGCCATAAAAATCCAAATACATGTACATCAGACTTGTTGGCCCTGGTAAACGTGAATACTTCAACCATTACAGTTTCTTTATGTCAAACCTAGCACTGTAAATTTATAATTAAACTTTTCTTGACTCATTTATGTCTATCTGTGTTTTTCCAGGCTAGTGATATGTAACTATACCCCACGCAACGAATTTGCTCAGGGTAAATAGTTTTTGACCCATCCGTCTGTCCATCTTTGTATCATAATACACCTATCACTTTCATTTCATGACATATTTTTCTCAAATTTGCTTTAAGAATTGCAATGAATATTTCAATTTCAGAGGAATCTGTCATGGGGAACCATATTGTTTTCTCTGACAATGTGGGGGCGTGGGGTATGTCAACTTGCCGACTAAAGTTCATTAATTTATTATACCCCTGCAAACAAAGTTTGAAATGAGGTATATAGGAGTCAGTGTGTTGGTCAGTTGGTTGGTCTGTCTGTCCGATTTACAACCTGGAACAAATTCTGTTTAATTGCGATAAAGGCAGCTGAGCGGGCGGTATTCCACCACTTTTCGTGACAGGTCTAGTTTTTGATTGATCTATCTACAAAAGGCTAAGATTTGTACAGTAGAACCTGTCTTAAGTGACCATTAATGGAGTGCAGAAATCTTCAAAAGTAGATAGTTGCTTAATGCAGGGCAAAATAATGCAGAAAGCTTCAGGAGCTTTCTGCATTACTTTGATCTGAATTAAGCTATCATTCATTTATTCATTCATTTTCATTCATTTCCTGCCATGTCTATACCTCTTTTTGATGGTCACTTAATACAGGTTCCACGGTAATAATGTAGTGAATCATGACGACTCATCAGTCTTGTATGGCATGACTATAGTTTCATGTGAAATGCATAAGTCACTGCTGCTCAAAGTACAGTGTGTTAGTCTTTATCTGTTATAGAAACTACTTACGCCACGCTTACAATACATTTACACTTTACTTCATGAATATTTATACAAGGAATAATGACATAATATTATTTAGATTTATTTTTATAATGGCATATGAACACATGCGATTTAGTTTGGCAATATCAGAAAGTGTAGAATCGGACCTATATTGTATTATAAGCGAACAGAGCAGACCCTGATCAGGCTGCTTCTATAGAAAGCGTTTGATCTAGGTCTACCTTGTTTGCAAATGAGTAAAAAGGCAAATGTATGGAGTAAATTGCTAAAACACGCCTTCATATAATTTCATATGCTATAAGAATCGGCAGTGTAAATAAATATATGTTTTAATGTACTATGTACCTTTATAATGACATTTTGACTGTTCAGCACTCTTAACCCTTCGCTTGCTGAATTTTAAAATGCATTTCTCTTTCTTTACCCATGTCCTGTTGTTTAATTATATATCTCTTCACTGTGTACAAATATTTCGCTGTGCAATCACTGCTGTGGAGTGCACTGGTTGCACACTCAACTTGTAAATAGTGCAGACCCTGATGAGACAGCTCCTGCAGGAGCTGTCTCATCTGGGTCTTCACTATTTACAGGTAGGTATATTGACGTGAATAGCAAGTGAAGGGTTAAGTAACCATTTATAAACACATAATTATGTTTTTACAAGTTGCTGTTAAATTCAAAATAATAGTCCTACAGACATTTGTTAGCGGCCCTCCAATTTTGGCATCCTGCATTAGGCTGTCTATGTATGTGCATGCGTACATATTTGTGCGTGCATACATGTATGTGTGCTTTGTGTTTTGGTAGTGGTTGCGTCTTGTGTGTTGTTCTACTTGTATTTAAAAAATGATTTATATTAGGTGCCGTTTGTTCAGTCTGCTATGCTTATAAAATTATATAGATCTAACTACACTTTTTATCATAATTAAAAATCGCTTTGTTCGTAGTGCCGTTATAAAAATTCATCACTCGTTATTAATATCCACAATGTCCATTATTTCTTGTATGAATATTCATGGTGTAAAGGGTTAATTGAACCAGCTGCAATTGCTTAACATTGCTTACTCAGAGTGTGCATTGTAGCGTTTCAAGGTCTTCCATGTGCATTTGAAATAAAATGATCTGTGATGGAAGCTCCTGTGTTTTCTTTTGTGAAGTCCTGGTTGCATCATAAGTACTACTGCATTTTTAAATTGCCTTTTCAACCTACATATGCGTGTACGATAAAACTCAATTAAATACATAAGTCTGCATTTGATAAAACCAAGTGATCACATTGCGGGGAATTTTTTGAGAAATGCTTATCCCATTTCCTCATGGGCTATTTATAGACCCAACCTCCTCGAATAAATCTACTGAATAGGATAATTTACTTGAAAAAAACCCATGAGGGAACAGATTAACATACTAAAGCAGGAGTCTTCTCGAGAGTGTAAAGAGGCCGTCAGAATGACGCTAACATTCGCTCAACCCTTCTCTGCTATGGGTTCGTGCCTCCGTCAGGACAGGGCATAAACTCTTGATGAGAGGATGCCTGCGTATCAAGCTGCATTGCAGATGGTTGGTAGTTCTATCACAGTGCCGAACAAGATCATGTTCAACATACAGATGAACTTCGATATCTCAACTTCAAGGGATGTACAGATTACTTCAAGATAACCAAAGTTCGAGTTATCCGATTTCTAATCTGGACAATTTCTTAAGTAAACAGCTTAATACAGGTCTAAAGTAACTCTGAAAGCTCCAACAGGAGCTTCTAGCATTACTTCAGACCTGCATTAAGCTGTCACATGTGTTTCTTGATATGCCTAGTGATTTATGAGGTTTTCCGTTTTGTAAATTTTGGAAAAACTGCAATTTTAGTTCCGAGTTATCCCGAAGTTCGAGTTATCCGAGTTCGAGTTATCACAGTTCAACTGTATAAACTTCTGAGATGCAAATGGTCGTACATATGCTTAATTTAAGATATTTGAATCGTTATGCTTAAAAGACACATATATATATGCATATGTCCACTTAATGCAGGTTTTAGGAACTGGTCTACCTAAGCCAGAAATTATGCCTTATGGTCTACTTAAAGTACCCAACGTAGTTAACAAATATTAAGTAGACCAAAATTTTTGTATATTTTTTATCGTTAGTTATTTCAAGTAAATTTTAAAATATGTTATTAGATTGAAGATTCTATTTAAAAAAATGCTTTTATATTTGTATTTTTATGACTTAGTAAAAATATACAAATGGTCTACCTAATGCAGGTTTTTATATGATGGTCTACTTAATGCAGAAATCAGACTTATATATATATATATATATATATATATATATATATATATAAGTCTGATTTCTGCATTAAGTAGACCATCATATAAAAACCTGCATTAGGTAGACCATTTGTATATTTTTACTCAGTCATAAAAATACAAATATAAAAGCATTTTTTTAAATAGAATCTTCAATCTAATAACATATTTTAAAATTTACTTGAAATAACTAACGATAAAAAATATACAAAAATTTTGGTCTACTTAATATTTGTTAACTACGTTGGGTACTTTAAGTAGACCATAAGGCATAATTTCTGGCTTAGGTAGACCAGTTCCTAAAACCTGCATTAAGTGGACATATGCATATATATATGTGTCTTTTAAGCATAACGATTCAAATATCTTAAATTAAGCATATGTACGACCATTTGCATCTCAGAAGTATATACAGTTGAACTGTGATAACTCGAACTTGGATAACTCAAACTCGGATAACTCGAACTTCGGGATAACTCGGAACTAAAATTGCAGTTTTTCCAAAATTTACAAAACGGAAAACCTCATAAATCACTAGGCATATCAAGAAACACATTTGACAGCTTAATACAGGTCAGAAGTAATGCTAAAAGCTCCTGTTGGAGCTTTCAGAGTTACTTTAGACCTGTATTAAGCTGTTTACTTAAGAAATTGTCCAGATTAGAAATCGGATAACTCGAACTTTGGTTATCTTGAAGTAATCTGTACATCCCTTGAAGTTGAGATATCGAAGTTCATCTGTATGTTGAACATGATCTTGTTCGGCACTGTGATAGAACTACCAACCATCTGCAATGCAGCTTGATACGCAGGCATCCTCTCATCAAGAGTTTATGCCCTGTCCCGACAGAGGCACGAACCCATAGCAGAGAAGGGTTGAGCGAATGTTAGCGTCATTCTGACGGCCTCTTTACACTCTCGAGAAGACTCCTGCTTTAGTATGTTAATCTGTTCCCTCATGTGTTTTTTTTCAAGTAAATTATCCTATTCAGTAAATTTATTCGAGGAGGTTGGGTCTATAAATAGCCCATGAGGAAATGGGATAAGCATTTCTCAAAAAATTCCCCGCAATGTGATCACTTGGTTTTATCAAATGCAGACTTATGTATTTAATTGAGTTTTATCGTACACGCATATGTAGGTTGAAAAGGCAATTTAAAAATGCAGTAGTACTTATGATGCAACCAGGACTTCACAAAAGAAAACACAGGAGCTTCCATCACAGATCATTTTATTTCAAATGCACATGGAAGACCTTGAAACCCTACAATGCACACTCTGAGTAAGCAATGTTAAGCAATTGCAGCTGGTTCAATTAACCCTTTACTCCATGAATATTCATACAAGAAATAATGGACATTGTGGATATTAATAACGAGTGATGAATTTTTATAACGGCACTACGAACAAAGCGATTTTTAATTATGATAAAAAGTGTAGTTAGATCTATATAATTTTATAAGCATAGCAGACTGAACAAACAGCACCTAATATAAATCATTTTTTAAATACAAGTAGAACAACACACAAGACGCAACCACTACCAAAACACAAAGCACACATACATGTATGCACGCACAAATATGTACGCATGCACATACATAGACAGCCTAATGCAGGATGCCAGCATTGGAGGGCCGCTAACAAATTTCTGCAGGACTATTATTTTGAATTTAACAGCAACTTGTAAAAACATAATTATGTGTGTATAAATGGTTACTTAACCCTTCGCTTGCTATTCACGTCAATATACCTACCTGTAAATAGTGAAGACCCAGATGAGACAGCTCCTGCAGGAGCAGTCTCATCAGGGTCTGCACTATTTACAAGTTGAGTGTGCAACCAGTGCACTCCACAGCAGTGATTGCACAGCGAAATATTTGTACACAGTGAAGAGATATATAATTAAACAACAGGACATGGGTAAAGAAAGAGAAATGCATTTTAAAATTCAGCAAGCGAAGGGTAAAGAGTGCTGAACAGTCAAAATGTCATTATAAAGGTACATAGTACATTAAAACATATATTTATTTACACTGCCGATTCTTATAGCATATGAAATTATATGAAGGTGTGTTTTAGCAATTTACTCCATACATTTGCCTTTTTACTCATTTGCAAACAGAGTAGACCTAGATCAAACGCTTTCTATAGAAGCAGCCTGATCAGGGTCTGCTCTGTTCGCTTATAATACAATATAGGTCCGATTCTACACTTTCTGATATTGCCAAACTAAATCGCATGTGTTCATATGCCATTATAAAAATAAATCTAAATAATATTGTGTCATTATTCCTTGTATAAATATTCATGAAGTAAAGTGTAAATGTATTGTAAGCGTGGCGTAAGTAGTTTCTATAACAGATAAAGACTAACACACTGTACTTTGAGCAGCAGTGACTTATGCATTTCACATGAAACTATAGTCATGCCATACAAGACTGATGAGTCGTCATGATTCACTACATTATTACCGTGGAACTTGTATTAAGTGACCATCAAAAAGAGGTATAGACATGGCAGGAAATGAATGAAAATGAATGAATAAATGAATGATAGCTTAATTCAGATCAAAGTAATGCAGAAAGCTCCTGTAGCTTTCTGCATTATTTTGCCCTGCATTAAGCAACTATCTACTTTTGAAGATTTCTGCACTCCATTAATGGTCACTTAAGACAGGTTCTACTGTACAAATCTTAGCCTTTTGCAGATAGATCAATCAAAAACTAGACCTGTCACGAAAAGTGGTGGAATACCGCCCGCTCAGCTGCCTTTATCGCAATTAAACAGAATTTGTGCCAGGTTGTAAATCGGACAGACAGACCAACCAACTGACCAACACACTGACTCCTATATACCTCATTTCAAACTTTATTTGCAGGGGTATAATAAATTAATGAACTTTAGTCGGCAAGTTGACATACCCCACGCCCCCACATTGTCAGAGAAAACAATATGGTTCCCCATGACAGATTCCTCTGAAATTGAAATGTTCTTATTCATTGCAATTCTTAAAGCAAATTTGAGAAAAATATGTCATGAAATGAAAGTGATAGGTGTATTATGATACAAAGATGGACAGACGGATGGGTAAAAAACTATTTACCCTGAGCAAATTCGTTGCGTGGGGTATAGTTACATATCACTAGCCTGGAAAAACACAGATAGACATAAATGAGTCAAGAAAAGTTTAATTATAAATTTACAGTGCTAGGTTTGACATAAAGAAACTGTAATGGTTGAAGTATTCACGTTTACCAGGGCCAACAAGTCTGATGTACATGTATTTGGATTTTTATGGCAGATGGTAGCTCAATGCAGAAGAGTTCTGCTTACTTTCGCACTACATCAAGTTGCCAAAAATACAGCAGAGTCTCATCAAAGGAACGTTTCTTATAATATGCCACTTTGGTGTATTGAACACAGGTACATGTGTACAAGAGCTTTAGCTGCAATTCTGTCACAATTTATTAAACAATAACCTGTCTCTACAGAGTTATACTTTTTCTCAAATAAAGGACATATATGATACCCCAAATCTAATTTAAAACTTGACCCCCAGTGACTTTTGTCACTGACCGTCCCAAGGCGGTACTTCCATCTTCCCCCTATTGCATGTTTGTTTTGTCTTTGTGCGTCTCTTGTTGTTTTTAAAGTTATGTACATATGCTGTTTCCTTGTGTTGCTGTTCGGGCGACTGTTTGTTCTGTATGTGGCGTTTCCTGCACGACTCTTTTTTGTACTTTTGACATTGTTGGAGACACATTGACTGAAGTCCTACAACAGTTTGATGTCGAATAGTTTTCATTTGATTGAAAGTTTTGGCACATGTCTTCAAGTACTGTTGTTGAGATGCAAACCGGTTCCAAAAAAGTAGGCTCCTCTCTTCCAGAAACTGTATTACCTTCTTGTTACCTGAAAAAAGAAAACATTTTACAGGTTTAAATGTAAACAATATTGTATTCATGGCCCTATATTATTCACTTGGCTAATAGGCCAGCTGACATTATAAGTACATCTACAAACTAGAACTAGAGGTCTGTTTTTGTCACAAAAACAGAGGTCTCCCCCTTACATCCTCTTTCCAATACACAAGTGTAATGTCTGTAACTCCAAACTTATCAGGGTCTAATTTTAAGTCATCAGGGGCAATAACTCCAACATTATCAGGAGGAGACAATTCACAAACCCCGGCTACACAACAACACATGCTGGTCAACATTCCTGTGACGTTTGGTGACTCTAGTACTAGTGGTTTCAGAAATACACACGACACAAAGTAATGTTTCTCTTATTTTAAGTCATAAGGGGCAGTAACTCCAAAGTTATCAGAGGAGGACAGTTAAAAGATGCACAACAACTCATGCTGGTGAACATTCCTGTGAAGTTTGGAGACTCTAACCAAACTGGTTTCAGAGATACGTGCAGCACAAAGTTTCTCTAATTTTAAGTTATAATATCAGGGGCAATAACTCAAGAATTATCAGGGGGAGACAATTAAAAAATCAGGTGCACAACAACTCATGCTGGTCAACATTCCTGTGAAGTTTTGTGACTCTAGCTCTAATGGTTTTAAAGATATGCATGATACAAAGTTTCTCTAATTTTCAGTAATAATATCAGGGGCAATAACTATAAAGTTATCAAGGGGAGACAATTGAAAAATCCCAGGTGCACAACAACTCATGCTGGTAAACATTCCTGTGAAATTTGGTGACTCTAGCCCTAGTGATTTCAGAGATATGCACAACACTAAGTAAAGTTTGTCTAATTTTAAGTAATCAGGGGCAGTAACTCCAAAGTTAACAGGGGAGACAATTCAAAAACCCCAAGAGCAAAACAACTGATGCTAGTGAACAATCCTGTGAAGTTTGGTGACTCTAGCCCTACTGGTTTCAGAGATATGCGCGCCACAAAGTTTGTATAAATTTAAGTGTTCATATCAGGGGCAACAACTCAAGAATTATCAGGGGAAGACAATTCAAAAATATAGGTGCACTACCAACTAATGCTGGTGAACCATCCTGTGAAGTTTGGTGACTCTAGTACTAGCGGTTTCAGAGATACGCGTGACACAAAGTTTTTCTAATTCTAAGTCATCATTTTAATTTCGACCGATCAATTACCATGGCAGCCAATATTATGAAACCACCTACCAATCAATTATGAGTACCAAAACATCCTGACATACAATTTTTCAGCAAAATCAAACAACTTCTAAATTTGGTCAAACAAGGTCTAAATTTTAACCAATCGGGAGTCCACAATTCAATTACCATGGCAACTAGTATTTTTGAAACATGTACCATTCAATTTGCAATACTTCAATATTTCATGATACAAACATTCATCATTATAAAACAAGAGGGTCATGAGGCCCTGAAGCGATCACTTGAGATAACCTTGTACACCTTGGTAGAGAACAACAAGGCAAAGCCTTATGGTTTCAGAGAAAAATAATATTTCATACTTGTCCTATGAAAACCTGGTAAGCCCCAAGGCAGGGCCAAGTTTCGCCAAGTGGTCAGTGAACATTCTTGTCAGAGGGCTACAAGCCAAAGCTACATATTTATAGAGAACCATTAGATCATGTTTATGTTACATACGAAACATCAAAGGTCTAAGCCTTACAGTTTCAGAAGATTTTTAAAGATTTTCTTATGAAAAACTGATAAGCCCTTGGGCGATGCCATTTTGGTCCGCGGATCACAGTTTGAAAATCTTTGTAGAGGATAATAGATCATGCTACATACCAAATATCAAAGGTCTAGGCCTTACAGTTTCAGAGAAGAAGATTTTTAAAGATTTTCCTATGAAAAACTGATAAGCACTTGGGCGGGGCCATTTTTGGCCCAGGGGTCATAATTTGAATGATCTTTGTAGAGGACCATTTGATCATGCTACATACCAAATATCAAAGGTCTAGGCCTTACAGTTTCCGAGGAGAATATTTTTTAATGAGTTTCCTATGAAAAACTGATAAGCCCTTGGACGGGGCCATTTTTGGTCTGGGGATCACAATTTGAACAATCTTTGTAGAGGACCATAAGGTCATGCTACATACCAAATATCAAAGGTCTAGGCCTTACATTTTCAGAGTAGAAGATTTTTAAAGATTTTAATATGAAAAACTGATAAGCCTATGGGCGGGGCCATTTTGGCCCGGGGCTCATAATTTGAACAATCTTTGTAGAGGACCATAAGATCATGCTTTTTTAAAGATTTTCCTATGAAAAACTGATAAGCCCTTGGGAGGGGCCATTTTTGGTATGGGGATCACAATTTGAACAATCTTTGTAGAGGACCATAAGATCATGCTACATACCAAATATCAAAGATCTAGGCCTATCAGTTTCAGAGAAGATGATTTTTAAAGATTTTCCTATGAAAAACTGATAAGCCCTTGGGCGGGGCCATTTTTTATCCGGGGTCATAATGTGAACATTTCGTTCCCCCTAGCCACTGATGCTTCTGACAAAACTTGGTTAAATCGGGTCAGCAGTTTCAGAGGAGATGTCGTTTGAAAATGTGGACTGACGCCGGACGGATCGCGTCACAATAGCTCACCCTGAGCCTTCGGCTCAGGTGAGCTAATTATTATAGATTAGATTCTAGGATTTCTGCCATAACCAAACAATCCAATGTACAGAGATCATTATTAAAATTTAGCTAATAAATATTCATGACCTTTTTCATGTTAAAACTTAAATTATAGATTAGATTTTACTGTATTCTGAATACTTACCTTGGATGAGAAAGCCTGTAGAGACAGAGCATTGTTATCTGGTAAGACTGTGAACACGAATGGTAGTGCCCACTGGAGTTTTCCTTCACTTTTCTGTCTGGATTCTACTTTATTCATTCATCCAGCATGTTCTATGGTTTGTCACCTATTAATATGGTTGATGGACCATTCAGAGGAGTTCTCATCAACAGCTGAAAAACAGGTGCATTTTTTGTGCCTTTTATTGTTACCATATGACAATTTATGTAAGATTGTATGACAGAAAAGAGAATATATCACTCTTTCTTCCAGAAATACGCCTTTCTATGCCTTCACAAGTAGAGTAGACCAAGATCAGATGGCTCCTATAGGTGCAGTCTGATCAGGGTCTGCTCTGTTTGGTTATTCACAAAACAGATATGATTCTACAGTTTCTGCCATGACCACAATTTCCTCAGTCTATGTGCTATTGTAACAATTAATACAAGAGGGCTAAGATGGCCCTTAATCGCTCACCTGATTACCATAGATTTAAGATTTTTGCAAGGTAGCCCATGGGTAGGGTCAATATTGACCTAAGGGACAATATATGAACAATGTTGATATTGGATCATGAGCAGTGGATCATGAGCAGTGGTTCTGCAGAACAAGATTTTCAAAGATTTAGTATATTGATTTTATCAAGACAATGATTCTGACCAATGAAGATTGGGCTAAAAATGTGCTCTCTAAAGTAATTTTTCTAAGATTTGACCTAGTGACCTACTTTTTATTCCCACCCAACCCATGATCACACTCAACCTTGATATCACACTCTGAGCAAGTTTGATGAAGACTGGGTTAAACATGTGGCCACTGGAGTGTAAACTAGATTTCTCTAAGATATGACCCAGTGACCTACCTTTTGACCTCACATAACCCACTTTCAAACTTGTCCAAGATTTTATTAGGACAATCATTCTGACCAATTTTCATGAAGATTTGGCTATAAATGTGACCTCTAGAGTGTTTACAAGGTTTTCGTACTATTTGACCTAGTGACCTAGTTTTTAACCCCACATGGCCCACTTTCACACTCGTTTGAGATTTTATCAAGACAATCATTATGACTAAGTTTCATGAAGATTGGACAAAAATTGTGACTACTAGAGTGTTCACAAGGTTTTTCTACTGTTTGACCTAGTGACCTAGTTTTTAACTCCACTTGACCCACTTTTAAACTTGGCCGATATTTTATCAAGACATTCATTCTGACTAAGTTTCATGAAGATTGGACTAAAATTGTGACCACTAGAGTATTCACAAGGTTTTTCTACTGCTTGACCTAGTGACCTAATTTTTTACCCCACATAACCCATTTTTCAAACTCCTCCGAGATTTTATCAAGACAATCATTCTGACCAAGTTTTATGAAAATATGGCAAAAAATGTGACCTGTAGAAGGTTCACAAGGTTTTCCTACTATTTGACCTAGTGACCTAGTTTTTAACTCCACTTGACCCACTTTCAATCTTGTCCGAGATTTTATCAAGACATTCATTCTGACCATGTTTCATGAAGATTAGACTACAATTGTGACCACTAGAGTGTTCACAAGCAAATTGTTGACGACACACGACGGACGACGGACGAAGGACATTCAAGTCTCCCAAAAGCTCACCCTGAGCTTTGCTCAGGTGAGCTAAAATTTAATATGGATGATATCATTATTTCTTACATGAGTAAAAGCAAACACCACATTTTAAAGCAATAGAACATTTTGTTCCAACAAACAACTGCAAAAATGTTATTATAAAGGCTAACAGTTTGGCTCTAAATGAGACAACCTGTAACATGGCAACTTGTAAGGACTGTAAATTTATTTTTCAAAAAAATTGGAAGAAAATTTAACTTTAAAATTGAAGCAGAGTGCAATTACTTCGAATGCAAAGAGTTAATCTGTCTAGCTAAAACATGTTTAACCTAGCATATTTTAATAGACTGCATCTTTAAATGCACAGTTTTAGATAGATTTGTATATTTAACCCTTTACTCCATGAATATTCACGTAAGAAATAATGATGTCATGAATATTAACCCATTTCTTATGTTGACACCTGTTGATGCCTCTGCAAAAGCCACTTATTGAAACAATTGTGATAAATAGAGCATTTGTTCCGTATGAATTCTAAAAAATAATTTTTCTAGTAGATCTATTCAAAGAGGTTGGGTCTAAAAGTAGCCTATCAGCGAATGGGTTAATTTGATCGAGTTGTTATAATAGCACAAGGAGACCGGAATTTTTCGCCAAGGCATAATCTGTATAATCATACCAATATTATGTCACAAGCAAACGGAGCAGACCCTGATCAGATTGTTCCTAAAGGTCTGGATCTACTCTGTTTGCAAATGTGTAGAAAGGCATAACTATTGGATAAGAGTTAAAGTACTGATATATATATTTCTACACCAAACTCTATGTTTAGAACTGTCTGTAAGGGCTGACACTTAAATGGTGATCCCAACATAGGTTTTGGTGGAGAAATAAAGTAGATATTATTGAAACTACTTTAATTCACTTATATCGCGTCTGGGCTTCTGTTCATGTCTTATTTAAGACTGGTATTAATCTGTGACACAACAGTAATGTATTCATTCTTTAACCATTTCCCTTATATAAACAACTGGTACCAATCTGTGTTCAAATTCAATCTATAAACCTTTCCCTCATATAAACATGTTTTTCACACCTTTGCAAACACAGTAGACCCATATGAGACATCTTGCTTACGGTCATACAATAGATCTGATTCCGCAGTTTCTACCAATACCAAATAATCCTGTGTACCTAAGCCATCATAGAAAATCAGCTGGTAAATAGCCCTTTTAATGTCAGAAGGAGCAGTCTGATCTGGATCCAATCAGTTTGCTTGCAGAGTAATATATATCTGATTCTACAGTTTCTGCCATAACCAAATTTTATTGTATTATCCCTTTAATCTACACCTTGCAAACAGAGTAGACACAGATCAGATGATTCCTGTAAGAGCTGCTTGATCAGGGTCTGCTCTACTTGCTTTTAAAATGATATAGATATGATCCTATGGCCAAACATTCCCTTGTCCATGACTTGTGCCATTAAAAAAGTAATTCATTTAATATTCATGATGTCACTATTTCTTACATGAATATTCATTGAGTTATGCGTTAACCCTTCTAAGACAATGCACAATTATCCTCTGCATCAATTTTGCGCTTCTTTCCAAAAACCTTCGGATTAGGGCAGTCAAGTTACTCAGCATCTTACCCAGATCTAAACTGTTTAACGTCTTTAAGCGCATTTATATACAGGGCAGACAAAGATCAGACAGCTTCTGTAGAATCAATCTGATAGGGTCTGCTTTGTTTATAGACTAAATTTGATTCTGCAGTTCCTGCTACGGCAAAAACATTCTGTGTTTATATGCCAGATGTATATATTTTAAGGACCACATATGGATTAGGTGGACTGATGTATATATACATAGTACGACGTAAGGATTAGGTAGACCCATGTGTATACTGAAAGTGTGAAATAAGGCTGAGGTAGACCGATGTATAGATTTGAGTGAGTGAGTTGGGTTTTACATCCGACCAACAGTATTTCAGTTATTTGCAGACTACTCGCTTGAGACAAGTTATAATGCTGCATCACTGGAATGCCCCTGCCACGGGCACATGGCAAGGCACCCACCCAGTCACATCCTGACACCTGGCTGACCAGTCCTAGAACTAACCCTTTAATGTCAATTGTAGACAGGGGAGCTACTAGTACAAACTTTAAATTACTTTAGGTCTGTCGCGGCCAGGGATTGAACCCACGATCTTCCGTACGGCAGGCGGACGCTCTACCACCGAGTCACGCGACCGGTGTATAGATTTGAAGGATAAAACCTATCCAGATCCAAACTGTTTGTTAGGGTCACCAAAACATTATATTTTAGTGTTCTGTCCTTAATCATTTACCTCTTAGATAAGCCTTTTACCCTTTCCTCCATTAATATTCATATAAGAAATAATGACATCATGAATATTAATTGGATCAATTCGTTATAATAGCACAAAGACACATGAAGTTTTTGATAAGGTTGAAAATGTAGAATCATATCTAAATTATATCATCTAGCAAACAGAACAGATTTTGATCAACCAGCTCCTATACTAGCCATCTGATCTGGGTCTCCCCGGTTTGCAAAGTCGAAGAAAGGCATGTTTATGGTGTAAAGGGTTAAACGCCTTTGCATAGTACAGAGTAGACAAATATCAGACAGCTTCAGTAGGACAAATCTGAAAGAGTCTGCTTTGTTTGTTTATAGACTAAATATAGATTCTACAGTTTGTGCCATATCCAAAACATTCGTTTATGCCAGATGTATATATTTTAAGGACAACATATGGATTAGGTGGACCGACGTATATATTCAAAGTATGACGTAAGGATTAGGTAGACCAATGTATATACTGAATGTGCAACATAAAGTTTGGTTTGGTTTTATCAGGTTTTACACCGCTTTAACAGTATTTCAGTCATATCATGATGTTCAGCTAATAACAGGTGGAGGAAGACCCCAGAGGTTCCCAGACCCCAGAGGTTCTCTGCGCACAGAACAGATTGCATTGTTTCGAGCACAGAACATCCGGGTAGAACCACCGACCTATCTCGAGCCAGCTTAAATGCTTCCTTACATGAAAAATCCAAATGCACATACCAATGTATATACTCAAAATGCGACATAAGGCTTAGGTAGACCGATGTATAGATTTGAAGGACAAATCTTACCTTTTGTGGTACTTGATTTTAGTAATTTTGGTAGAGAGATTATAAAACGCTATTCCTACGAAATACCATTCAAACTGAACCACTAGTTTTTGAGAAGAATTTTAGTTTTCTAAGTTTAGCCCGGTCCCTGGTATGTATCAGCATAACTTAAGCAAATTTTGATAAAGGGTCATGAGGCAACTACTCCTTCAAAATACCATTCCAATTGGACAAACTGTTTTGGAAAGCGTCACAGGAAGAATTTTTCTGTCAAATATCTTTCAGTTCTGGCCACTGTTTTGGAGATGTTTAAGGAATTTTCCTTCGGGTGCCATCACAACCAGTTCTACACAGATCCAGATTCTTTAAGAAATGCAAATGAGAGAAATGCTATGGTAAAATTGTATAATTATTTACCTTTTTTCTCCACCATGTGGCTTGCATCATCATAAGTGTAAACAATTTCATCCCCTTGCTGTAAATTAGTTGTGCTGTCAAACACCTTAAAATGTATATAACTGCATTGCTGTCAAATGGTTATGCATCATCTATCATTTGGCATACATCCCCAAACCAATCATCAGTATCCATACTGAAAAATATTTATAATTCAAGCATATACTAGCCTAGTCCATGTATATGAAATTCTATAATCACTTCTGACTATTTAGTTTATGAACATTTATTAACCCTTTCATCCATAAATATGCCTTTCTACGCCTCTGTAAAGGTCAATTCTTTGAACAATTGCGATAAATTGAGCATTTGTTCCATAGGAACATTTTTTCACACATTTACAAATACAGTAGACTCAGATCAGAAGGCTCCAATCTTTGAGTGACTGATCATCGTCTGTTCTCTTTGCTTTTGACATGATATAGATCTGATTCTAACTTTTTGTCAAAGCAAAAACAAGTACCAGTATGGTACATGATACGCCTATTTTCAAACTGTCTATGCCTTATAAGTGTTGACATTTTCTAAATTGTACTTCAGATCTGAAAATGATATTATATAAAACAAGACATGTTTGTAAAACATGTATATCCCCAGATCCCCTGACCTTTGATCTAGTGACCTCAACTATAGAGGTCATCTAGTGGTCATGACTAATCACCTAAGCAACTTTGAAGATCCTAAGCCAAACCACTGATCATTTATTGATCTGAAAATAGTTCACAAGTTAAGGTCATGGAAACCTTGACCTTTGACCTAGTGACCTCAACAACTATAGGTGTCATCTAGTGGTCACAACCAACTACCACAGCAAGTTTGAAGATCCCAAACCAAACCATTGAGCAGTTATTAATTGAAAACCATTTCATAAATTAAGGTCATGATGACCTTGACCTTTGACCTAGTGACCTCAAAATCAATCGGGGTCATCTAGTTGTCATGACCAACTACCACAGCAAGTTTGAAGATCCCAAGCCAAACCCTTGAGCAGTTATTGATTGGAAACTATTTCACCATTTTTAGGTCATTGTGACCTTGACCTTTGACCTAGTGACCACAAAATAATAGGTCATCTACTTGTCATGACCAACCACCACAGCAAGTTTGAAGATTCTATGCCAAGTCGTTTAGAATCATTTCTCCATGGCAAGAGCACTGCAAGCGGATGCGAATGCTCGTCTGTTATCATTTAGGTATGTGTGGATAGGCCTTGTCAAGATGAACATGCATACCAACAAGAGCACCGCAAGCGGGTGCAAACGCTTGTCTGTCGTCATTGTCAAACAAGAGTGCCAGCGGACACAATATACGCCCGTCGAGGTTTTGTTCAACATAAACTGGGGTTAACGTATTTGCATAACCGAAAATTCTAAATTAAAAAGTGCCATAATTGTGTCTAAATGCTTGAGATGAAGATGAAGCTTGTGATGGTGAACAAATGTTTCAAGTTTAAAAGCTTTATCTGAAAGGATTATGTAAATAAGTGGACTTTAACCAAAAATTCCAAGCTAAAATGCGTCATAATTATGTCAAAATGTTAGACAGCGTTATGTACTCTTGCCTACAGGTAAAGCTTATGATGGTGAGCAAGTGTTCCAAGTTTAAAAGCTTAATCTAAAAGGGTTATGTAAATAAGTGGACTTTAACCAAAACTTTAACCAAAATTTTTAAGTTAAAAGGGGGCATAATTCTGTCAAAATGCTTGAAAGATTTATGTACTCTTGTCTACAGGTTAAGATTGTGATGGTGAACAAGTGTTCCAAGTTTAAAAGCTTTATCTCAAAGGGTTATGTAAGTAAATGGACTTTAACAAAGCCTTAACCAAAAATTCTAAGTTAAAAAGGCGCATAATTCGGTCAAAATGCTTGAAAGAGTTATTTACTCTTGCCTACAGGTGAAGGTTGTGATGGTGAACAAGTGTTCCAAGTTTCAAAGCTTTATCACAAAGTGTTATGTAAATAAGTGGACTTGTTCCACATAAATTGAGGTTAACATTTTTGCTTAACGCAAATGCTAAACGCAAATTCTAAGTCCAATTAAGCGACCTTGACCTTGGATAAATGAGCCCGGACTTGGCAGGCTACTGTAGCATGTCTAGATAAACATTTTGGTTAAATTTGGGAAGGATCCACCAAGCGGAACTTGAGTTAGAGATGTTACAGACAGACAGACCGGTTAACATTTTTGCTAAACGCAAATTCTAAGTCCACTTGTGTGACCTTGACCTTGGATAAACAAAAAGGGACTTGGTAGGCTACTGTAGCATGTCTAGATAAACATTGTGGCTAAATTTGAGAAGCAAACCGGGACTTGGTAGGCTACTGTAGCATGTCTAGATAAACATTGTGGCTAAATTTGAGAAGGATCCACCAAGCGGAACTTGAGTTAGAGATGTTACAGACGGACAGACAACCAGACGGACAGACAGCGCCATTCCATAATACGTCCCGTTTTTTCAAACGGGCGTATAAAAATATAAAGGGCAATAACTCCAAAATTTATGGTTCTTATGTAGGGGCCTTCCCTTCAATGAGATCTACTAACCTATGAAGTTTCATGTTGATACCTATTATACTTTTCGAGTTATGGTCAATGTTAAGATTTCGGAGGACAACGACAAAATCGACGCGGATGCCCAAGTTACAACAATAGCTCGTGATTTCTTCGAAACAGGCGAGCCAAAAATGAAGGTTGCAAATGAAAAATTGAAGAAGTTATGGTCAATGTTAAGATTTCAGACGACAACGACGACAATGACAACAACAACAACATGGTTGCAGAGTTACGATAATAGCTCCTGGTTTCTTTGAAACAGACGAGCTAAAAAATGAAGTGAATATCTTATTCAATAAAATTTTATGGCCGTCCTCATTTTTGCAGATTTAGGTAAAGTGCAAGGGCCATAACTCTGTAACAACAATTTGAATGAACTTCAAAATCAACTCAGCTTCTGATTTTGTTCAATAAAATATGTGTGGAAAGTTTTATTGATATCCTTTTAACAGAAAACAAGAGGGCCAGAATGGCCCTGAAGCGCTCACCAGACAATCAGAGGAGAAGATTTTCAAAGTTTTCACTATATGTTTCTATATAAAACAATGCACCCCTGGGGCGGAGCCAATTTTGACCCCAGAGACATAATTTATGTAACTTTTGTAGAGGACCTACAGATGATGCTATGTGCCAAAGATGAAAGCTAAGACCCCTGTAGATTCAGAGGAGAAGAATTTTAAAGGTTCAAATTGTTGACGAATAACGACGCACGCCGACAGACGACGGACACCAGGCGATCACAAAAGCTCACCCTGAGCACTTTGTGCTCTGGTGAGCTAAAAAGCGTAAAAAGGCTTCTAGATCATGTAACACACTGAACAAATAATTGAATGCAAAAATTGTCAAATGGTGAAATTCTCACCTGACCATTCTATTCATAAGCTTGTCAGAATTAAATTTATCAAAACCGATATGAAGCCACACAGTACAGGCACTTATGACACATATCCTAAACATTGAGACTGCCTTTGAATGAATTCATACACACATGATCTTACATGAAAAACACATTTTTTCTCAAACACATGTGTTTGTGAAAGAGATGAAGTTCTTGGTACCCATACATTTGAAAGCCCTTACCTCAGTGTCCCAGATGATGGCATCCTCCCAGTTTCCATAGATCAGCTATTGGTTCTCTATCGGGAAGATTGAATACCATGTGTTGTCCTTGTCATCTCTCTCTGCAAAGGAATGGAATACAAAAAAAAAATCTTCGCATAGACAATGGAGTGAACAAAAGTGAAAAACTGGCACAATGTATACCCAACCAAAGGGTATTTGCAAACAGAATAGACGTAGATCAGACAGCTCTTGTACAAGTTGTTTGATCTGCGTCGACTCTGTTTGCTTGTGGAATAACTGATATGATTCTACATATTGTGCAATGGTCAAAACTGCAGACCTGTGTTATGCCATTATAGAACATGAGCTAATCATGATGAGTCATTATTTCTTTTGTGTTAATTAAGACGAGTAATTTGGCAGAGAATGTTGTCCAGATCAATTCTATGAGTAGATACTTCTTTTCAAAACACACACACACACACAGAATGTCACACATTAAATCAAACCCAGATGAGGGTATACCATCTACAGCTATACATTTTATACAGTAAAGTAAAACCTCTCTATAACGGCCACTAAATTACATCAAGTATTGTGTGTTAAAGACAGGTGGCTGATTAAAGCAAGGTGAAAGTAAAACAGAACGCTCCCATAGAACCGTTCTGTTTTACTTTCACCAAGTGCTTTAAGCAGCCACCTGCCCTTAATACCAACTAATTAACACAATTTAGTGGCCGTTATAGAGGTTTTACTGTAGTGGCGGTTATAGAGAGTTTTTACTGTAGTTCTCACAATCTCTCCTTAGGCTTTCGAAAGGATCGTTCCTTTACCTAATGAATATTAATGTAAGAAATATTGACACAATGAATATCTATTATCTGATAATGGCATTTGAACAAATAATTTTGTGGTATTTTCAGAAAATACAGAATCAGATCTATATTTTGTTTGTACTCGTAAGTAATTATCGCCTGCAAAACTTTTCGTCTGCTGCAATTCTGAAAGTTCATTGTTTTTAAATGATTTTAACCCTTTCCTTCATATACACATGTTTTCACGCATTTTCAAACAGAGTAGACCCAGATCAGACGGCTCCTATAGGATCAGGGTCTGCTCTGTTTGCTAATGGAATTTGCCATTCTGGTAGAGAAGCTAGAGTAGAGGACCAAAGTACATTGGAAGTAGCTAGGACCCATGCATTTGTGGTAAATGCAGACCCGGGACCCAAACAAACATGTCTGAGAAACCTGCTGTGTCTCCAGCCTGAGAATGTGTTGATAAATTCAAATCTAGCTCAGTCCAGCTGTATAGGGTACCTTTTTGTGAGCCTTGTCCTATGCCGGTCAGTGACTTCATCACTGGCATCGTGCTGCTAACCTGCTTCCATTGACCCCCAGGTCAGTCTGAAATAATGAGCAATCACAGAACTAATCAGGATCTGCTCTGTCTGCTTACGGAATTATAATAAAATCTGCCTCCACAGTCTCTACCAATACCAAAGCACTGTTCAGCTAATTAAAATTCATGATGTAAATATTTCATACATGAATATTTAACACGGAAAGGGTTAAATAGGAATAAAGAAGGAACAGAAAAGGGACCAAGACTGTCTTCCAGCTTTCTGAGGGGTTATACAATAAACCAAACACATGTTAACATTTATGATAAATATTTATGCAAGAAATAATGACACCGTGAACATTTTTAAGCTGAGTTTTCAAATGGCATATGAACACAGATTTTTGAGCCATGGTAGAAACTGTACAATTGATCTACAAAATTCAAAAAGGCATGAAAAGGTTTCTATAATGTAAAAGATTAACAAGTATTACTGTAACACATTGAACAATTGATTTAATGCAAAATTGTCACATGAAATGGTGAAATTCTCAACTGATCTGGGTCTACTCTGTCTGCAAAGTCATCTATATTAGGGACCCCCCCCAAACGTATTCATATACATGTACATGTACATGTACCAGGAAAAATGTCAAAAAGGTAATAACACTGGTAACAGACACTGGGATTGAAAAACAAGAGGGCCAGAATGGCCCTGAAGCGCTCACCAGACAATCAGAGGAGAAGCTTTTCAAATTTTTAACCATATGTTTCTTTAGAAAACTAGCCTGCCCTGGGGCTGGGCTAATTTTGACCCAAGAGGCACAATTTATATAACTTTTGTAGAGGACCTGGACATGGTGCAATGTGCCAAATATGAAAGCTGAGAACCTTCCAGTATCAGAGAAAAAGATTTTCAAAGTTTTCACTATATGTTTCTGTTGAAAATTGGCTACCCCTGGGGCGTGGCCAATTTTTACCCCTGGGGCATAATTTAAATACCTTTTGCAGAGGACCTGAACATGATGATACATGCAAAGTATGAAGGCTGAGAACCGTCCAGTTTCAGAGAAGAAGATATTCAAAGATTTCACTATTTGTTTCTATTGAAAACTGCCCACCCCTGGAGCGGGCTAATTTTGACCCCCCGGGCCATAATCTATATAACTTTTGTAGAGGACCTGAACATGATGCTATGTGCCAAATAAGAAAGCTGAGAGCCTTCCAGTTTCAGAGAAGAAGAATTTCAAAGATTTCACTATTTGTTTCTATTGAAAACTGCCCACCCCCGGGGCGGGCCAATTTTGACCCCAGGGCCATAATTTATATAACTTTTGTAGAGCACCTGAACATGATGCTCTGTGCCAAATATGAAAGCTGAGAGCCTTCCAGTTTCAGAGAAGAAGATTTTCAAAGAGTTCACTATTTGTTTCTACTGGAAACTGCCCACCCTGGGGTGAGGCAAATTTTGACCCTAGGGCCATAATTTATATAACTTTTGTAGAGGACCTAAACATGATGCTCTGTGCCAAATATGAAGGTTAAGAGCCTTCCAGTCTCAGAGGAGAAGATTTTCAAAGATTTCACTATATGTTTCTATTGAAAACTGCCCCCCCCTGGTGCGGGGCCAATTTTGACCCCCGGGCCATAATTTATATAACTTTTGTAGAGGACCTGTACATCATGCTATGTGCCAAATATGAAAGCTGAGAGCCTTCCAGTTTCAGAGAAGAAGATTTTCAAAGATTTCACTATTTGTTTCTATTGAAAACTGCCCACCCCTGGGGCAGGGCCAATTTTGACCCTAGGGCCATAATTTATATAACTTTTGTAGAGCACTTGAACATGATGCTCTGTGCCAAATATGAAAGCTGACAGCCTTCCAGTTTCAGAGAAGAAGAATTTCAAAGATTTCACTATTTGTTTCTATTGAAAACTGCCCACCCCTGGGGCGGGGCCAATTTCGACCCCAGGGGCATAATTTATATAACTTTTGTAGGGGACCTGAACATGATGCTATGTGCCAAATATGAAAGCTGAGAGCCTTCTGGTTTCAGAGGAGAAGATTTTCAAAGTTTTACTATATGTTTCTATTGAAAACATGGAACCCCTGGGGCGGGGCCAATTTTGACCCCAGGGCCATAATTTATATAACTTTTGTAGAGGACCTAAAGATGATACTATGTGCCAAAGATGAAAGCTGAGAACCCTGTAGATTCAGAGGAGAAGATTTTTAAAGGTTCAAATTGTTGACGACTGACGACGGATGACGCACGCCGACGGACGACGGACACCAGGCGATCACAAAAGCTCACCCTGAGCACTTTGTGCTCTGGTGGGCTAAAAATACAGTAAAATGGCGATAATCCGAGGACTGTCGGGAACTGAGAAAATGCTCGGATTACCGCTACCCTCGGATTATCCATGAATTCATACTTTGTGGATTCAACATGTCAAATATATCGTACAGTGAATGCACATACATGTGTTGTTTGCCTACAGAATGCATAAAAGATAAATTGATATGTTTGCGTATTTTTAGAAAAGTCTCGTTCAACCAAACGCTTATTACAAGAGTAAACAATCTTTATTGAGTATTTCAGACGAATAACACCGAGTGTTCTGATTATTAATTAATTCAACTCGCCCTGATTTTTCTTACCACGAAACAGTACGGGAGCGAAGCGATATTGTTTTTAAACATCCAAAACTAAAATGAAATGTCGACGAATGGAAACTTAGACAAACTAAAATCCATAAGTATGAGGTTAGAAGCTACGACTGTTCTATGTCTAATAGTTTGAAACAAAATTTGGGTTTATTGTGAAGGGTCCGTTGAACGGAGCAAACTACAGTGAAACTTCGGTCTCGGCTGTGAATGGTGTTTACCGTTTTCACTTATATATAAGTAAAGAATCGATGAATTATACACAATTATGCGCTCACAATTACTGTCAACATACGTGTATACTGCTGGAGCCGGTGTTATTCACACATAGTAGCAAACTAACACAGTGGCATCTCTAATTGCTGGGGACACACGGAGTCGCGAGACATCAACAATGGAGGTGTGATAAATTGAATTCGAAGTGTCCGCGATGCATGCTCGGATTAGGCAGGTAATTTAATGAAGCAATTGATTGAAGGGATCGAGAAGCGTGCTCGAAAAATCGGATTATCGAGACTCGGATTACACGGTACATAGTTGTATTGAAATAATAGATTTCATGTCCGGACCATACAAATTCCCTCGGATTAGGCCATATTCTCGGAAAATCACTCCTCGGATTATCGCCGTTTTACTGTATTACAGATGAACAGGTTCAGATATCAGAGTAAATAAAGTAAAGTTTCAATAAATTTGAAACAAGAGGGCCATGATGGCCCTGAAATCGCTCACCAGAGGGAAAGATTTTTAAAGTTTTAACTACATGTACGTTTCTAAACAAAACTGGACACCTGTTTTGTGGGGTGTTATTTGACCCTTTCTCTGTATGATTATAATGGCAAGCTTTCTGGGATGATTTGCTTTATTATAAATATTTTCTAAGTCAAATACCGAATGTTTACCGACCGTTAACTTGGAAAGCATATTTCGCACAAAACATATGTGGAAAAGTTTCATTTTCCATTACATATTACTACGCATAACCTAACAACTCCTTGATATATTGCGTATTTAGAAACGAACGACAACTCTTGTAGAGTACATTTCGTAACAAAACCAGTTCACACCGGGACGTTTCGAACACCTTCAGAATTAGAGTACTGATGATTGTTTCAAAGCAGAAATTGTATAAAAATCGCGATTTCAACAATTTATACAAACGGAATTGTTATGGAAATGGAAAATTAAAACTTGTTAACAATAACTGGTGATAATAACCATTGTGATAAATAGAGCATTTACCTTAGTGATAAATAGAGCATTTGCTCCATAAGAGTAAATGCACTATTTATCACAATGGTTTCATATCTACACAATTCTGAAATTTTCCTTTTCTCTATTTAACCCTTTTCCTCATATAAACATGTTTTCACGCATTTGCAGAGTAGATCCAGATTTACCTCTTTGAATAAGCAGATTACATTTCTAACAGATGACAACCCTATCACTGCTTAGCATGACTTGACCGAAATTAGCACACAGTTTAAACTCAGATCTGACACATACCGGTATGTAACTTTATATGTGGTTTGTATATGAGTTAATTTACTCCTATGGAGCAAATGCTCTATTTATCACAATGGTTTGAAATCTACACAATTCTGAAATTTTCATCTTCTCTAATTAATTCTCCTTATCAGTAAATTTATTCAAAGAGGTAGGATCTGAAAAAAGCCTTTGTGATAAATAGAGCATTTGCTCCATAGGCGTTAATGCTCTATTCATCACCATGGTTTCAAATCTACACAATTCTGAAATTTTCCTTTTCTCTAATTAATGCTCCTTATCAGTAGATTTATTCAAAGAGGTATAATAGTCACTTTATGAAACCATTGTGATAAATAGAGCATTTGCCTTTGTGATAAATAGAGCATTTGCTCCATAGGAGTAAATGCACTATTTATCACAATGGTTTCAAATCTAAACAATTCTGAAATTTTCCTTTTCTCTAATTAACCCTTTTCCTCATATAAACATGTTTTCACGCATTTGCAAACAGAGTAGACCCAGATTTACCTCTTTGAATAAGCAGACAACATTTCTAATAGATGACAACCCTATCACTGCTTAGAATGACTTGATCAAAATAAGCACACAGTTTGGATTCTGATCTGACACATACCAGTATGTAACTTTATATGTCGTTTGTATATGAGTTAATTTACTCCTATGGAGCAAATGCTCTATTTATCACAATGGTTTGAAATCTATACAATTCTGAAATTTTCCTTTTCTCTAATTAATGCTCTTTATCAGTAGATTTATTCAAACATGTAGGATCTGAAAAAAGCCTTTGTGATAAATAGAGCATTTGCTAACCATTGTGATAAATAGAGCACAAGCTCCATAGGAGTAAATGTTCTATTTGTCACAATGGTTTCAAATCTACACAATTCTGAAATTTTCCTTTTCTATAATTAATGCTCCTTATCAGTAGATTTATTCAAAGAGGTAGGATCTGAAAAAAGCCTTTGTGATAAATAGAGCATTTGCTCCATAGGCGTTAATGCTCTATTCATCACCATGGTTTCAAATCTACACAATTCTGAAATTTTCCTTTTCTCTAATTAATGCTCCTTATCAGTAGATTTATTCAAAGAGGTATAATAGTCACTTTATGAAACCATTGTGATAAATAGAGCATTTGCTCCATAGGAGTAAATGCTCTATTTATCACAATGGTTTCAAATCTACACAATTCTGAAGTTCTAGAAGCAATCCTACACATTGAGAATGATATTTACACATATATTGGTGACGTCATACTCAAAACTTGTGATGCAATAAGGCTTACATGTACATGTATACACACACATTGAAGTAAGGAATCAAAACCTCTAGCTTTAATACATAGAAGTAACTAAAAAATAACCATTATTCATATTTATAGAATATTACCTTCAATGAGCCTGCATGCCTTTTACAGTCCTGCCTTTAGCTGAAATATTTCCAATAAAATACTATAGAATATAAGAATATCTAGATAGATCTATAGATCTACGGATTCGTCAAGATCAGATGCAATATTTTGTAACATTTTGGGTCAATTTTGAAGGTTCTTACTTTGACATCATTTCATGTTTAACTGTTTACTGAAACACTATAGTTACAAGATTTGCAAATTTCCATGCTTAGAAATAAAGTATATAGAAAAAAAAATAGATTAAATAATCAAAATGAAGGAAAATATCAAGAAATACCTTTATTTGAAAGAAAATGAATATCTATTCAACAGTAATGAAACTAGAAACAGCTATTGATGAAACGAAAAACGACGCTAATTTTTCACAATTCAAGGGGTACCGGACCCATTCACAATCCCAGGAAAAAAATCACTGTTTCCTCCCGTTATGTGTTTTCGAAGGTCATGCATTTTCGATGATCTTGTTCATGCACATTCTTTATAATAACCTTGCAGGATTTCTGGCCACTACGTGAATTCATATAAACATAAACAGCTTAAGATAACGCCAGTGGAAAATAAAGACGAAATAGATATTCGAATGCGATCAGGAAAACACATAACTCAGCCAGTCTCAGGGATATGTCAGGAAGACGACAGCCTGTAGTTTTTATTTTGGATTATATGACAAGAATGCTGCAATATTTTAAAGAGAATGTGTAAACAGTAACCACTAAGGTTAAGAAATCTTATTTAGATTGAATTTATTTGTAGAGACTAGAGTGGGGGAAAAGGTTTTAACCCTTCGCTTGCTATTCGTGGCAATATACCTACCTGTAAAGAGTGAAGACCCAGATGAGACAGCTCCTGCAGGAGCCGTTTCATCAGGGTCTGCACTTTTTATAAGTTGATTGTGCAACCAGTGCACTCCACAGCAGTGATTGCACAGTGAAATACTTGTACACAGTGAAGATATGTTATTATACAACAGGGCATGGGATGATTTTTAAAATTCAGCAAGAGAAGGGTTAAGGTCACCGGAATGGGTCAATGAATTCCATTTGAAGTTTGATTTTATCACATTAAATTTTGTAATTTATCTGTTGATGTGAAGATTTTTCTAGTCAAGCTTTTCTATAACAGACCAATTTCATATATATAACTTTAGATTTACAAAACATATGTGATAGTCATAAGTAACGTCTAACGATCCAGCTGGAAATTATGTAGGGCGAAACTTCCCAGCTAGGACGATAGACCTGACATACAAAATACCAGTAAATAAGACAAAGCTACATAAAATTACTAGATCATCTTTCGAATCTTAAATTCTGCAGTTATGAAGTAGCACGATCACAGCGAACTTGTATGATGGTGGTTGAATAATCGGACATTCGATTCTCAATACTGCAATTCTCTCCTGCCTGTAACGGCAATGTAACTTTTAAAAATGAATGTATGTCCTAGCAGACCTGTTTATAGACCCCTTGTATGCTGTATCAGTAGTTTTCAAAGGGACTTTCAGTAGTTTTTGGATGTCCATCAGAAGTTTTAACGTTTTATAAAGTTTGCCTCATTAAAACACATGTAGACCTTTTACTTATCTCTTGTTCTGCTAATTTGTTTATACTTATCCTCCTGCATAAGTATATATATATATATTCAAAAGAAGAATACAAAGAGTTAAGACACTGCAGAAAAATAAATTATCCATATAGCAAATAGTGCTGATCCTGATCAGTTCAGTTCCTGAGGAACCTATCTGATATGGGTCCCGTGGAAATACACTGCTATGTCAACATGTAATCATTATGTGACAAATTCTCAAGTGATATAACTTGAAAATTGAATCCTTTGCTTCATGAATATTAATTTTTTTTAAAAATGTATGCCTTCATGAATATTAACTGAATTCTATATAATGACCTAAGAAACAGGGAATTGTTTTGCCACAATGGTCAGTGCTGAATCAATATCATATGTTGCATTTATTATCATACATCAGGCATCTAGCAAACAGTAGTTGTCTGATCTGTATCAACTCTTTTTTCAAGAAGTGTAAAATGGTGTATTTATCAAGCAAATGTTTATGCATTATATACTTATCAAACAAAAACATGGTTCATGCAGAAATCTTAAGCCAATACTTAATGGGTTTTAAGGCCATATCCCCCAAATTAGTTCACATTTGTATACTCTAAATGGTGATATCGAGCTACTTTCGGTTTTAACGATATCCCGGCAGAGTGTAAGACGGCACCTGCCACAAAATTAGCATGCTGTCTTACGGGTCATTAATGAGACTACCCCAAATGTAAGGTCCAACAAGATCAGTGAATGGTTTTACAATCTTAGACTCTCATTATCAGACTCTCATTAAAAAGTACAACAAACTGGAACAAAGTAGCTTATAATTTCCTGTAGATCTAACAACATAGTTTTAATAGTATTATGTTCTGCTATCGGTGCTACTAAACAGAGTCTGGTAGAGTCCGGTAGAGTCTGGTAGAGTCCGGTAGAGTCTGGAGGCATTTTAAGTGCAATTTAAAGATTATAATGCTGTTATATAACATTATTTTGTATGTTTGAAGCTATAGTAGTTAATATCCATTAAAAAATGATCGTATATTAGCTTGAAAACACCCGGTAAATATTACCGGGTCACGCAGTAATGGCCGCCCTACGTCGGATAGAGTCGTATACTTAGGTTTCGATACTAACAATTTGAGTCCAATTATTCATAAATTGCTACACAATTTTATGTGAAATATGGTTGCAGATACATCTCTACCTTGTAATTAATATATTAATTCGCTTAATTTTGCAAATGTTGGCCTAAAACTCCCGTTTTCATCTCCAGACACTACCGGTACCCTCCGACTTTTCGCCAATCTAAAAAAGGCGAAACAACAATCTTGTCATACAATACATGTATATCATGTCCATACTGCCTTTGAAATTATAATAAAATCACTTATTAATGTATGTAAAATGTTTTCTGATAAAAAGGGGGAAATTTAATACCATATAGACTTCTAAAACTAGAACAGACTCTATCCGACGTAGGTCGGCCATTACCGTGTGACCCCGGTAATATTTACAGGGAGTTTTCAAGCTATTATATGCTCATTTATTAACGGATGTTAATTACTACTGCTGCAAACATACAAAATAGTGCTATATAACAGCATTATAATCTTTAAATTGCACTTAAACTTCTAAAAAGGCCTCCAGACTCTACCGGACTCTACCAGACTCTGTTTAGTAGCACCCTCTGCTATAACACTGTTATCAAAGGTATTTGACCAAAGCAACATATGCACGTCTTTCTCTCTCCACAAGAAAAAATCTTAGCAATCTGACAGTCAGAAAACATCTTGGAAAAGTTTTGAAATAGATTTTCATTTGATTTATAGAAATAAAGAGAAACTATGGTTTGAATTGTCCATAATAGTTCTGCTATCAAGCCTATCAGTAGATCGTTCGTTAGGGCAAGACTTGACATTTAGCGACATGGCTCGTATGCATGATGCAGAATTCAACATCGGGCTGGAGGTGGGTGGGGTATAGTTATTTCAGCAGTCGGCGAAGAAGAGATCTATTTGGGAATTGGGGTAACTTGAAAAACAGTTTGCCATACCAGTTATTGACATTATCTGTGACTTTTTTACTGGGACCAAGTTCGCCCATTTTACACAACTTTCACGTTCAATGGCTTTCTTACAATAGCGAGCAGAGTGCTTTGTACTTACTATCTTAACACTCTTTGATCCATGAATACTGCTAAATCCAATCTTGATTACACTTTCTGGCATGATTATGTTCATCAAGTGCATCCTATAATATCATTATTTTATTGAAATATTGATGGTCAGTTTTTTCCGTCGCCATGTGCTTTGCAGCATCTCATAAGGAGGAACAGGAAAGCTGCTCGCTGAATGGATAATATTAACCACATCCTATATTTACGTCACAGGTAACCAATGACGCTTTTAATGCCGAAAAAGATGATTTTGCGTCATTTTCACAATAAATTGATTAATGATAGAGTGTTCAAATAACATATACATGTTTGTATTGAGCGGAAAGGTACTATAATACCGGAAAAGTGCAAAAAGAGAGTAAAATTCCCAAATTGAACAGATCCGTAGCAATTTCGTTCTTAAATCGTAGTACAGTCGAGTTTTCCATACCAAAACGTAGAAACTACGGCCAAAACGTAGCAGTAAACAGGTCTGTAGGACCTAACTATAAGCCTATAACATGTATGGAATTTATTTAATATCTGATCTGATAGATCCTGAGCAGGCGCTCAAAATGAGTTTATTTCTTTGACAAACTTACCACACTTTACTTGTCCGCCATGATTGTTCCCGAAGCGGAAGTCGTCTGTACAGATCCGGGTACCCGGTGTTTCATATATATGAATTTTGCTCAAAATTAAAGCCTAAAAAATGATTTTTTCCCCCGTTGAAAAAATCTAAAATAAACATTGATAAATATTTGAAGCATCAGATGAATATTACGAAACCAGTTTTAGATTATCTATATATAGCCGATTTATGTTGTTATTCCATATTTTCTGCAGTCCACACAAAGTAGGTATTAAGAGACTTTAAAATATAGGTCCGTGGAGAAATAATCTGTTTTTTTGTCATGAAAGGATAGATGAACTTCAAAATTAAATTGATAAATATAAATAATGGTTTTAACTGTAGGTACTTTGATAAGGAATTAAATTTTCACTTAGTTTTACTACCTATACAGATGCCATAAAATATTAAGTAGACCAAAAAATGTCTACAAAATCCAGCGGTCCGCATAAGCCATATAATAAATCATAATTGGTATACTGAAAGTAGGTATCAGAATTATATATATATATATATATATATATATATATAACCCTTCTTAACCCTTCGCTTGCTGAATTTAAAAATACATTTCTCCTTCTTTACCCATGCCCTGTTGTATAATTACATATATATTCACTGTGTACAAGTATTTCGCTGTGCAATCACTGCTGTGGAGTGCACTGGTTGCACAATCAACTTGTAATTAGTACAGAACCTGATGAGACAGCTCCTGCAGGAGATGTCTCATCTGGGTCTTCACAATTTACAGGTAGGTATATTGACGCGATTAGCAAGCGAAAAAAAAGAAATGTTTGCACAATGTGCTTGGCATAATGTCTTGGTGTACATTGACAATTGACAATATAATACTATTAACCCTTTTCTCCATAAATACACATATCTACGCTTTTGAAAACAGGGTAGGCCCTGATAAGACGGCTCATATAGGAGCCGTCTGATCAGGGTCTGTTCTGTTTGCTTGTGGAAAAATATCCATGTTGTTTTCCAGCTTGTGCTTTAGAAACATGTCATGAGCTAATATGCCGTTGTACAAGTAAATTTATTTTCACGATGTCATCAATTTCCCTGAATATTCATGGAGTAAATGGTTTGTCAACTAATTTGACATTAATTCGCAGTTTCCATCGTTCTGGTGGTCTACATGTATCTGTTGTGGAACTTTTTTTTTTAAATCTGATGCATAGACTATATTGGTTAACCCCTTACCTGCTCAATAACCTTATAAGAAATCATGCCATCATAATTATTTATTAGCCGATGTTTTATAATGTAAAAGTGTCAAGGGATTGTGTTTAGACATAAATTTTAGAATCAGATATATACCATGTTATAAGCAAACACATCGAACCCTGATTAGACTACATGATCTGGGTCTACTCTGCTTGCAAAGACGTTAAAAAGCGTTTATATGAAGGAATAGGTCAGTCCAAGCCGAGACATAATCTATACTAGCGTACTACAGGAGCTTGAAACCTCAATTTGCTGCAGGTGAATCAATGATTACCTTGGCAAACAGTTTGGATCCAGATGAGACGCCGAGTAACTCTGCGCCTTATCAAGATTAAAAGCGTTTTACACTCGGATTGCATTTTGGTAAACAGACTGATTATAGCTTGAGTTTTGAAAATGTAGTGGATGAAGAATTGTAATGCTCACCATTCTAAAGGACAAATATATAATATACAAGTGCTACTATAATACATTGGAATCCTCATGAGTATTTTTGTAAGAAACAATGACACCATGAATATTTATTAGATGCATATTTTTTATGAATACTGGACGGTTTGGCTTTGGCAGAAACTGAGGCATCTCATTCATATAAACCCATTAGCAGACAGACTTGGAGCCGTCTGATCTGGGTCTACTCTGTTTGCAAATATGTGATAAATGACATCTCTGTCGAAGAAAGTTTTAAAACAAATTCGAGTCTAAAATGATAATAAGATTTGTTTCCTGATATCAATATTGGTTTCGTTTGACATGTTTATATGAATGTTAGATTAGACCATACCATTGTTTAAAAGTAGACGTTTCCGTTTCTTAAACGCACTTAAATGCACTACTGTATTATGCATTTAAGCATACAGTAGAACCGGTTTGAAGCAAACATCAAAAGAGGTCTTATTATTGGTCTCTAACGCAGATGGTAGCTTTTCAGTAAACCAATCATCGCTTAAGACAGTTTCTACTGTATAATATACACGATTATATGCGGTATAGAGGTATTATGTGATACAGTGCTCCCTCTCTACAACGACACCCTTTGGGATACGAATATTGTATGTGTTGTTCAGGGGGAGTTGTTATGGGGTGGGAAAATCAAACATAATTAGTTTGTTTGCAGATCCCCAGATAAGGTGTATTTCGAGAACTAAAACCGCTATGCCCCCATCAAATCCTATGTTGTGACCACTCTTTAGAATCGTCACAAAGTGACGATTCTAAAGAGTGGTCACAACATAGGTTTTGATGGAGGCATAAAGAAAATACGATGGAAAAAGGTTGTTTCTGGAGCCTTGTTGTTTCGGAAACAGTGGCATGAGTAAGGAGGGAATCGTTATTGAGAGGGCCGTTGTAGAGAGAGAGTACTGTGCATGTAATAATCCAAGAGTAAAGCGGCATTGAACTTCTAACCCGATGTGTAAAATGCCCGCTCCATTTTGGAACTTCTGCAAGGTTGACTTCGTCCGAATCGATCAAGCTTTTAAGACACTATCGGCCGATTAAGAGTGAATATTAGACAATTAATACCTGTCATATTTCAAGTCAGTTATACATGTAATGCTCAATGGCAAAGTGATCAACCTCTTTGGCAAAAAGATACATTGTTTGTCATTTTAAAGGATACTGTGCATAAATGGACATAGTATAATCCATGAATAGTCACACGAGATGTCGTACATATATTGCTAAACACCGGCTGAAGAACAGTGTCCGCGAAATCTACCGTATATGCAACTCACTAGAGATAGCAACTCTGGGCCACCTGTTTCTACAAAATTCGAGGTCCGTAATCACAGTGTCCATGGCTTAGACTGCTTTGGTCTGCATGGTTTGCAATGACTGAATGACCACTGTCCTGTCATGTGAATATGAATTAATCATTTTCTTCATAAATACGCCTTTACAAGTATTTGCAAACACAGCAGACCCAGAACTGTAGGAGCCGTCTGATCAGGTCTATTCTGTTAATAAAACTGGTGATACAACTTCTACCAATATTAAGTTTCCATGTGCTTATATACTTTTATAAGAAATAATGTAATTAAAATTCATTATACCATCATTCCTTACACGAATCTTCATGGAGTAAAGGGATAAATACCCAAAAATATTAGATACCATCCAATACCCAATGGGGACATATTTATCAATGCGACCACACGCCAAAAATACCACCTCAGTACACGATTCTTATCAGTAACATAACCGCTTTTAGTGAATGCTTTTGTATGATGTTATCGTGTCCTGACTTGTTGGATTAACAATAGTAAGGATCCAGGTAAGTTTCAATTTGTAATATTTATGGCCCCGCAAGGTGGAAGGCATATAGCATCGCTTTGGTCGGTCAGTACTTATGTACGTCCAACAATTATTGTGTGTCTGATTCCTCATGCACCAATGGGAGGGTTTACTTATTAATACGGTTCAACAGATGAACAACCCTAATGTGAAGATGATGCAACCATTTTTACCAGAGTTATGGGGACCTTGAACTTTTTTTCATTATGAAATATACATGTATTGTTAAAATCACTTGATTTAGAGATAATATCGCTAGACACGTCAGTGTCATATAGTTACAATTCTACGTAAAAAAACTTAATATATTTGGACATCAGATGACAATGCATATGTATTTAATGATTATGAATTGAAGAAAGCATGTCAAACAAAATTTTAAAGCAAACTTAATAACTAAATTTATGTTAATTGTCAATAAAAACCTTTTGATTTCATATAATGCTGAGAGGGGTATGGTTTTAGATGGATGTTTAACTCTATGCTTAGCGCGACATGAGTCGCATTTGCAAATAGCTTAGATACAGATGACACGCCTGGTAACAGTTCGTTCTTTTTCTTCGGGGTCGGCAGTTTCAGTGCTTCTAGTTAAGCCGATGCTAGGGGGCTCCAGTAGTGTTGTACTTGTCATAACTGCTCAGGAATGAATAAAGCCGAGTTTGCACCTTTCCCTTTTTTGTATTGCTGCTTTCGAAGGATCTCCTACTTTCAGACTTTATTTACAACACGACAGGAGATGTTAAGTGCCAGTGTGTAAACCGTCGCATCGTACTTCATACTCAGTGTTGTTATACTTTCTGATTCTTCGAGAACATCAGTCTCAGTGTTTTTATTTATGAACATTGGAAATCGCTTAAGCGAGTACTGGGAACATACGTGTAGTGTTGCTCTTTTTTAACTGTTCATGAACAGACTCCATAAAACCGATTATGCAGTTCCTCTTTTGGCATTGGTTAACGATCAGCCCCCTGTGAAAAATTGTTAAGAAAGTCAAGTGGGTAATATTCCAACCTTTCCTCCAAGATGAACGGTATTCTAGGCAACGGTTTCAATGGCAACCATCATTCAAATCCGGATAAATGTCATATTTGCTTTAATATGCCACATCTTTCTTTCTATATATTGTAGAACAATAAAACTGGTGTCAACATTTAGCTTATACATAACACTTTAACTTGGTAATATAACATTATTTGCATCTCATTTGTATATTCATGAATATTATTGAGAAAAGCCAAAAATAGCAGGAAATTACATAATTGTTATAATGTGTCCCAATAAAGTTTAGTTTTTAGAAGATATTAGATATTTTTTTAGATATGGCTTATTATGTATAATATATGATATCACTAGTTATTGGCATGCCGTTATTTTTATCGACTTTAACGTTGGCGATGATTTTGTAGTCATTACCTATATATCCTTCAAACTTGGCATGCATGTGCAACGTATGGAGGCACGCATTTTTAAAGGTGTCTTATTAAGGTTAAGGTCAAAGATGTAGGTCAAAGGTAAAAACAATGGGTCAAATTTAAATTGGCGATAATTGTATCGTCACTCAACATACATCCGTCAAATTTGGCATGCATGTGCAACTTATGGAGGCGAACTTTTTGAAAGATGATTGTTTTAGTGCGACGTCATACATCAATGTCAAAGGTCATATTGGGACATAGTGTTTCACAAACGCATTTTGTTTATGCATATACTTAAATTCCACTTGATACAATACAAAAATGGATGGGTTAAACTATAAACATGGGACGCCGAAAACACTGAATATGTCATTTATCTTGATTTCTTACTAGTCGTGATATAACAAATAATTTGGATTTTAGTAGCAGAATATCAACTCTAAAGTATCTGTCGACAATAAAGTATGTGATATAGAGTTATATGTTCATGAATATTAATGAGATCCTATTGTCAACGAAATACAGGATACATGGCAAATATACAAAGTCATAATGATGTCATTCTAAAAAAATGAAGTTAAGTTGGTCATCATCATTTTCTATAACTGTTAAGTCGTTATGTTGAAATTCTCTATTACATCAAATGTATTCTGATATGACCTGGTTCAAGTATTATTCATTTATCGGCATGTACCTTTGTTGTACATTACCGTTTTCGGAATATATGTACCTCAAAGAGCAGGTGTTAAGTGCTCGTGTGGTGGTCGTAAAAAGTCGGCCCGTACTTTATTCTCAGTGTTGTTATATTTTCTGGGATCATTTGTTTTCATGTTATTAGTTTTGAAAATTGAATACTCCTTATGTCGGTGCTAGTGGCGTGAGTTGTGTTGCACTTTAAATTACTACTTATGAACTTATGACTCAATAAAACCGAGTCTGTTTTTGCATTTCTACTTTTGCTTTCGAAGGATCACCAGTTTTCGGGATATTTAGTCTCATATTTGAAATTTAACTGTCGACATAGTCAAATAGAACACACATCTTCATCTTCACTCAGCTCATAACTTTCATCGTTGGGCTCAATATCAACTATCAACGATGACAGTTATGAACTGAGTGACGATGAAAATGTGTGATCGATTTGACAGTTGAGTATAAGTATATGAGACAACTAATTTCTCAACACAGATACGTTTTTGTATGAACATATCAAGTGGTATATACATAAACAAGATTTATTTGCGAAACACTATGCCACCAATATGACCTTTGAAGCTGATGTATGACCTTGACCTTAAAAGTCACCCGCTAATCTAAAATTGACACATTGGTTTTACCTTTTGACCTACATGTTTGGCATTGACCTGAAAAAGACACCCTTGAAAATGTGTGCCAATTTTGACGGATGCACGTTGAATAACGACAAAATTATCGCTAATCTAAATTCGACCCGTAATTTGACATTGGACCTTGATGTATGACCTTAACCTTAATATAGAACCGTAGAAAATGTGTGCCTTTATTAGTTGCAAATACATACCAAATTTGAAGTACATGTATGCATGTGCAACGGCCTCAAAATTATCGCAACGTTGAAGTTTGGGACAAACCAACTTACCCAGAGACAGGGCATAAACAATATGTCCATACACCTCTTTTATCGGGGTGTGGGGGGGGGGCATAAAACATCAAATCAATAACTAGTTATATTAAAAATCGGTTGATAATTTCTGAAAATAATCTTTATTTGGACAAATGATAACATTTATGTAATTTTCTGTTAATTTTGGTCATTTTCATTAATATTCATGAATATGCAAATGAGATGCAAATGATGTTATATACCAGATTTAAGGAGCATGGATAAGTTTATTTTTATACCAGTTTTGTTGTTTTACTATATAGAGAATAATAGGTTAGTGCCGTAGATGGTAAAGGCGTCCCATCTACGGCACTAACCTATTATTCTATTTATCCAGTCAATTTAGTTACATCTTTTTTCATAGACTCATAAAACATACGAATATTGAAATAATTTGCATTGAAAATGCGGTCATTCGATCAACGGACCTCCCTTTTCATTTCCATTCTAGAGAGGTAAATAATGAGCTACCGCAGAAGAAAATAGTTCCGATACTTACATTACAAGAGGGGAAAACGTGGTTGAATTTGAAAAATAAGATCATTTGAATTGAGAGTCGATATGTTAATTCAAACAGACATGATAATATTCTCCCGGAGGCTCTCTGGTCAAATTCGAATTCCGTCATCTCCGTTTCTATTTTTAGATAGGGCTAACGTCACTCATAAATCGATGGAACTGAACAGCCTATATTTAGGTCTATGTCAATCACCGCCCTTGTAAGAGCTTATCAATCAAATTATTATGAGAGTGAAAAGAAAACATTTACTATTTATCTGTAAATCTTTGCTCCCTGACTTGATTTTTATCAAAAACGCGTTTCGCCAGCGGTGATTTAAATTAATAAAACTGATAAATCAACGTCAGTTTATATGTGGCCTCAGTGGCGTAATCGGTAAGAACGACCATTTATTTTTTTCTTCTTCTTCTTATTTGAATAATTATATTGGTGCATTTTCTGTTAGATCTATTCCGTCAACATGTTCATGCATATTTACAGAACATTAAAATAGTTCCATGGTTATAGAATCATTCCGCCTATCTACTAACCTAATAAACCTTCTACTACCGGAAGTAATCCAATAAACCTGAGTTTATTTGCACCCCCTTTATTATGTCACTAGAGAAGCCTGGTGACTGGATAAAAATAGAAAGAAAGTTATGGCATGTTAAAGCAAATATGGTAAGTCTCTAGTTTTAAGTGATGGTTGTCATGGAAACCGTTGCCCAGAATACCTTTCAATTGAGTTTATCTTTGAGGACAGGTTGGAATATTGACCCACTTGACTATCTAAAAAAACTTGGTATATGTGAAAACTTTTCTGCATTGGGTGCACGGTAGACTATAATGGGACATAAACTGATGTCTTAAGCCAAAGATGTCTGAAAGCAGAGTAAACAAAATCAACAAAAGGAAGACGCTAAACAAAAGAGCATGCAAAACGCATCCGAAGGAGCTCTCTACGTGGTTTTTACCCTGCATGAATAATTCAACGGCCTAAAAGTAAAATAAATTCTTTACTAAACACCCGATTCAGAAGGTACTTACTATAATCGTTTTATAAGGAATGTAGCAAAATATTACATTACAGGGTCAAGGGAAGACAACCATATTAAACAAAACATAGATCCACAAATCATTCGTTTTGTTTACCCCCCCCCCCCCACCTCCCTTGAACCACATAATATGAAACCTTGATGTATTCGCATTTAACCGATTTGTACTATTCGACATCGGCCATTCATGTTTTGGAATTTGTATTCTATTCATGGATACTTTTTTAAGGAAAATTGAAACGTAATAAACAGTGCAGCCATTGGTGGGAAGGACCCTTTAGGAACCATTTTCTCAGGGTCTACACTGCTTGTAATGGACATTAGTGACTCGTTTCTCACATCTAACAGGAAAAGGCAGATAAAGGATTATAGTTTTACAGACATGTCTCTCAGAAGCACTCTTCATTATGTCCGTGGAGTATAAAGAAACCATCAGTTCACATAGACTTTGATGTTCATTTAAAAAATGATCGATGTAGACAGGTTTGATTGTATTTCACATTTGAACTCATTTGCACCCAGTGGATTCTTCCATGTTGATATATTGAATTAGTCTATTTTTGATCTAAGGGGTGCCTGGTCTATTTTCAATTTCATTTTGTTTTATATTGAAATTCCTATTAGCAAACAATGTAGACTCTGATCAGACGCCGTATCATGCGGCGTCTGATTATTGTCTACACTGTTAGCCTACGTCCCATATATGGGATAGTGGGTGCAAATGGGTTAACTCATAAATGATTCATGCAGATAGAGACTGGCCCGTTCTACGATATAGTCTTTTCAAAGTTATAACATACATGGACATATGTCTGCATTACAGTTATTTTCGACCTGCATTAAGCTACTACCTGTCTAAAACACGCAACTTTAGACCTCATTTTAATGGCTGCTTAAGACAGGCTCTACTGTAATTCATTTTCATGCAAAAACATTTTTATAAAACATGCCCATCTAATTTAAATTAGATTCACTGAAATACAAATGAAGACAATTTAATTATCAAATACAAGTTACAGTAGGTTTACGATTCATTATGTGTGATTTATATTACGCAATCCGTTCTAAACGGGAATGAAATTAACCATGAGATTAAATGATGCTTGCGTATTTGTTGGTGTTTTCTGTGATCATCTCTGTGTGTGGCATGTGTAATGCATGGGTGTGTTAGCAGGATAAAGGCTAGGGAGTTAAGAGATGAGAATGCTGGTTCAGAATGATAGTTAGCATGTTAAGGGTCTGAGTGTGCAAGCTAAAGATTTGAGTGAATTGCGTGATTTGGGAAGACAGGGACATATGTATGTTAGCTAGATAAATTAATCATATGTCACATGTATGTGTTCTAAGAGTTCATGGCTGCACCCAGATGATGACAGTCGCATTTATTAATGTTTAAGATATGTATAAATAGCATGTGAGTTGTGTATTCGGGGAGAGAGGGGAGGAGAGAGAGAATAAGCTTGGAGAGGAATGATTAGGAGCTTGTGAAGTTGTATAATAAATCTTATGCAGTAGAATTCCGACTTGTCGTCTATGTATTGTATTACACATGCTGTCTATCGATGTTTTGGTGGTGGTTGCGTCTTGTATGTGGCTTTGCCCGCTTGACTTTACTACTTTTTCATTCCAGTAATACAATTTACCATAAGCAGTGCGTGCGGACTGGTGAATTGTTTCCTTCATTATAATTTCTTCCTACAATAAATCTCTCTGTGCAGGTGCAAGTGTATCACATAAGAAATAAAATGGAAGTTGACGCAATAATGTAGAACCCCTTTTATTCTCATGCTCTCTTTCTGACTTTCTGACTCTGTAGATACGGAAGTTATGATTGGGCCTGTCTCTACTCAATGAATATACTTGCAAGAAATAATGATATCATGAATATTTATTCGATTATTTTTATAACGACATGTGTACATGCACACATGATGTTTTGTTATTGGTAAAACTTGTAGAGTCAGATCAAATATAATTATATAAGCAAACAGAGCAGACCCTAATCAGACGGCTCCAACAGGAGCCGTCTGATTAGGGCCTACCCTGTTTGCACAGGCATAAAAAGGGGTGTTTATGGAGGAAAGGGTTAACTATATCTTGCGTCTAACTCTTAACCCCGGTGAAAACTAACGTCTGCTGAGTGAACTGGTACAGTAACTCTTAACCCCTCTAAAAATAACGTCTACTGAGTGAACTGGTACAGCAACTCTTAACCCCTGTCAAAAATAACGTCTACTGAGTGAACTGGTACAGCAACTCTTAACCCCTGTCAAAAATAACGTCTACTGAGTGAACTGGTGCAGTAACTCTTAACCCCTGTCAAAAATAACGTCTGCTGAGTGAACTGGTACAGCAACTCTTAACCCCTGTCAAAAATAACGTCTACTGAGTGAACTGGTGCAGTAACTCTTAACCCCTGTCAAAAATAACGTCTGCTGAGTGAACTGGTACAGCAACTCTTAACCCCTGTCAAAAATAACGTCTACTGAGTGAACTGGTGCAGTAACTCTTAACCCCTGTCAAAAATAACGTCTGCTGAGTGAACTGGTACAGCAACTCTTAACCCCTGTCAAAAATAACGTCTGCTGAGTGAACTGGTACAGCAACTCTTAACCCCTCTAAAAATAACGTCTACTGAGTGAACTGGTACAGCAACTCTTAACCCCTGTCAAAAATAACGTCTGCTGAGTGAACTGGTACAGCAACTCTTAACCCCTGTCAAAAATAACGTCTGCTGAGTGAACTGGTACAGCAACTCTTAACCCCTGTCAAAAATAACGTCTACTGAGTGAACTGGTGCAGTAACTCTTAACCCCTGTCAAAAATAACGTCTGCTGAGTGAACTGGTACAGCAACTCTTAACCCCTGTCAAAAATAACGTCTACTGAGTGAACTGGTACAGCAACTATTAACCCCTGTCAAAATAACGTCTGTTGCGTGAACTGGTACAGTAACTATCAACCCCTGTAAAAATAACTTATGATGAGTGAACGAGTACAGGCACTCTTAACACCTGTCAAAATAACGTATGCTGAGTGAACTGGCACAGTAACCCTTAACACCTTAAAAATACCGTCTGCTCAAATTTGGATCTAGTGAAATTTTAACTAGTTCAAACTCGATCAATCTTTTAAGAAAACAATTGACTGGGCGTCAAACAGTTTGGACTCTAACTCGGTGTCTCATCTGGATCCAAGCTTTCAATTTGTATTAAACTACCACCTATCTGAGGATTGCAAACATCCACATACTTTGAGGTTTTATGTAAGGCAGGTACCCTGTAAACTTGCAATTTTGATTATTTGTAGTAAAGTATATTTTAGTAAAGAAATGAATATTCCATTTGGAATCTTTAAGCAGGCGACACTCTTTGCAGACTAAATTCATTTGGTTTTAAAAGGGGTAAGTTCTGAAGGTGTTTAGTATTAGACTATTAGAATACATTTGTATACCAGTATGACGTAAGTTTTGAACAGCAACATGAAATGTTTCTTATCTAACATATTTATTTTGCACCAGGTCTAAATTTGAGCATGCATACCTTTTTAACGTCGAGGTTAAAGAACTGTCTACCCAAATCTGTTACTTTTTCTGTTCCTTTGTACACTATTGCCTAATGGAACTATCCTAATTATTGCCTTATTTAAGCACAACTTAATATGCTTCCAAGAAACATATTGCTACTGAAGATGTAATGTTTGTTATATAAGTTGTATCGCACTAATTAAATAGCTCTTACCGTGTTCAAGTCTGGGTTTACACAATCGCATAGTGACTGGAAGGCATATGATCTTCTTCACGACTTCATCTTTGTTCTTGTTTGTAAATTTTATAGGTACTTGATAACTGCCGTCATTACATGTGTAATAAATTTAATCTTGTTTTAATCAAAGGTAGTATTTCAGACTTTCAAAGCGTAAATAGTTTACAAAAAAGTAATAAGTACAGCGATATCAAAGAAAATGTACCCTTTATTGTGGATAAAACAAACAATACTGAAATAAGAAAAAAACATCGTTACATAAATTATTCTTGTGTGTGTGTGTGTGTGTGTGTGTGTGTGTGTGTGGTGTGTGTGTGTGTGTGTGTGTGTGTGTGTGTGTGTGTGTGTGTGTGTGTGTGTGTGTGTGTGTGTATGTATGTATGTATGTATGTATGTATGTATGTATGTATGTATGTATGTATGTATGTATGTATATATGTATGCATGTATGTATGTATGTATGTACTTATGCACGTACGTACGTACGTATGTATGTACGTATGTAAGTATGTACGTATGGTATGGTATGGTATGGTATGGTATGTTATGTTACGTTATGTTATGTTATGTTATGTTATGTAATGTATGTTATGTTATGTTATGTTATGTTATGTTATGTTATGTATGTATGTATGTATGTATGTATGTATGTATGTATGTATGTTTGTATGTATGTATGTATTTGTGTATCTATCTATCTATCTATTTATATATCTTTCTATCTATCTTTCCTTCTACAATCAACTGATAGAATCAGCAACTGCTTTACTGATAGAATCAGCAAATGCTGACCAAATGTTTCTACAAAATATATAAACCTAGATTAAACCCAGTAGCTTACATATATCGGTTGATCCGGTAAACGCAAATTGCTATAATCGAAAGGCAATAGACATATAATCTGAATATCAGTGATACAACTGCAAACATTAAGTATCATTATATAACCCTTAATCTAACAGAAACGCCGTTTCATGTTTTTTGCAAACAGAGTACACAAAGAGCAGACGACTCCTGCAGTGACCATCTGCTGTTTACTTGTGGATTAGTATAGTTTATGGCATGGCAAACTATCCTGTATCCATACACCATTAAAGCACGTGCATGATAAATATCCATCATGTCGCTACTTCCTACATAAATATTCATGAGGGAACTTAACTATCTAATGGGGATACGTTTATCTGTGAGAACACAAGTCGATGATATCAGATCAATCCATGACTCTTATCATAAACTAAACCAGTTGCGATGACTGATCTCTTTATGGTTTGTATGTGTCTTTCGTCTCGAGGACTTTTACAATAGGGAGTACAGTAAGTGTCATTCCATCATTTTATTGCAAAGTTATTGATGCTTTTTTGGGCGTTTATATACATGTATCACACAAAATTGACGTTTTAATAATATTGTTTGATTAAAATATGGCGTCACTGCTATAATGTTTATGGAGTTAAACATATAATATCAAGAAAACAGAACAAACACAACTGTAAAACAAAAGTATTACTTAAATATCACTGGGCAGTGTCTTTTATGTGTAACTGAGTTGCGTATTGTTTTAGTTATAAAACAAAATGAACGGTGCATTGTTAACAGTTTGCGGGTCTTTCATTTTACTAGTCTTAATATTTGTTTATTCATATATAAACTGTAATCAAAAGTAAAACCGCTTATTCACCGTGCATGGACATTTATACACACATGCCTCAATTTTAAGACACTCAATTCTGGCAAACAGTTTCCGAAGAAGAAATAGGTTCACTATAAAACAAAGAAATCTGGCTCTGACCTCTGGGGGGGGGGGGTGACGCCATAACGAACCTTGGGGTTTATATGTACAATATAATAAGTAGGGTTCTAACTAGCAGAACAGATATCCGTGTACCACGAGTACAAATATGACTGTAACTCTTACAATTTAAATGATAATTTCGTAATTCTTTCGGCTATTGAAAGCCAAAATATTTTTCTATCAAATAAATATAATCTTATAACGGTAACTTATGAATAAGTATCAATCTAATAATGATTTTCTCAAAATGTCACGTGTTTTTGGGTCATTGACAAACGTTCGGTCACCCCGATTTCACTATATCACAGCAATAACCTTGCAATTTGCAGTTAAAAATGGCGTGGTTCAATACAACGAATCAATTCTATTACCACCAACCTCCAATTGCTTAGTCCTCAGCATCAAAAGAATGATGTAAAACTAGTGAGTTTCGTCAGTGTGCTTCAAATCGTCGAGGAAGGAGCAATTGTACATGACGTCACGGATTTCCAAACTTTTCCTTTGCTCATCCAATGAAATGGCTCCATTCAAATTTGTTGAAAAATGGCAGCATCCGAAATAGAAACATAACGACAGACGAAAAGGCCACTGTTTACTTATTTAGATGACAAAACAAATGGAGATTGGTGATATAATTGGGTTGTTTTATTGAACCACGCCATATTTTGAGCTGACAACCGCCAGTTTATGGATGTGATATAGTGAAACCGGGGAGAACGAACGTTTGTCAATGACCAAGAAAACACGTGAAATTTTGAGAAAATCATTGTTAAATTGATAATTGTCCATAAGTTACCATCAGAAGATTATATTCATTTGATAGTAAAATATATTGGCTTTCAATAGCCGAAAGCCAAAATTATCATTGAAATTGCAAGAGTTACATTCATAGTTGTAATTGTGGTACATGGATGTCCATTCTGCTAGTTGGAAACCGTGTTATTAAATTGTACATACAGACCCCCAAGAAACGGTAGACCCCTGTGCGGAAAACTTGACATGTTTGCATTTTGGAATAGTTTATTCAAACAATTAGGTTAAAACGGTTAACATCACCATAAAACAAACAATATACCGTTAAAACAAAACGTTAATTTTCGTAATGTTCATGTTCAGCAGTTGACAATCAGACGACGTCTTTAAGATTGTGCTGCGTATTGCATAAAATCTTGAAAGTTGTCATGGGTATTCTACATTAATCCTTTCCTTCCTATCAACGCATTTTCACGGCTTTGTAAACACAGTAGACCCATACCTGAGACGGCTTCTGTAGACCCAGGTCAGACTGCGACAGTTTCTACCAGAGTCAAGACATTGTCTTCCATTAACAGTATACAAACTACCATTGTGTCAACAAAGCTGATAATGGTAAAATCATGGTAAGAAATATATTGATTTGAATACCTTAGTCAAACAAAGAGCATAAGTACAATACATACTGAAACAGACAACGCTTACTCGTTAATGTCCGGTTCATTGGGTATCTATTGTAATCGTTTTATCAGGAATCTATCTATCTATCTATATATCTATATATCTATCTATATATATATATATATCTCTATCTATCTATCTATCTATATATATATATATGTATCCCCTCTGCCAAGAACTTAAACGAAGTCAGGTCGGTGGTTTTGATCCCATGCACTACTTTGCGGCCAATAAAGTTAGCCGAAATCATCTTCCTGATATCATCCCTCTTCATCGTGTCATCTCAATTCATCGGCGCTATATGATCTATTCAGTGTCGCAGTGCCGTAAAACCCAACTCACTCACTATTTATCTATCTATCTTTCTTTCTATCTATATATCTATAAACAGGACATATCTACTAAACATACTCATCTAAATAGAATTATATTCGCTCAAAATACAAGTGAGGGTAATTTAATTACAAAATACCAGTTACAGTAGATTTTCGATTCATCTTGTGAATTTTATATAATGTAAACCGTTCTAAAACGGGAATGATATTAACACTTGTTCTTATGATACAATTTACCACAAGCAGCACTAAATTGACTGATGAATTGTTTTCTTCATTATAATATTTTCCTGCAATAAATCTATGTGTGCTAGTGTATCACATGACAACCAGAATGGTAGTTGACGCAAATAGTGCTAAACCTTTGTTATTAGTCTTCGCTCTTTCTGACTTTTCTTTGTAGATATGGAAGTCATGAATGGGAACTAACCTCTACTTCATGAATTTTCATGTAAGAAATAATGGCATCATGAATATCTATTAGTGTATTTAATAATGGCATGTGCACATGTATGACATTGGTAGAAAATGTCTATTATAATTCCAGCAGCAAACAGAACATACCCTGTTGGAGCCGTCTGATATTGGTTTACACATGTATAGAAATACGTATTTTGTGAGTAAGGGGTTAAGTTTATATTGAGTCTGCTGGAACATTAACTATAACCCACTATGAAATATAACGTCTGTTCAAATTTGGATCTAGTGCAAGTTTGACTACTTCCGCACTAAACCTATATTTGACATATCAACTTACTGAATGGAAAGGTAGTAAAATCAAGCAGGCAAAGCCACATACAAGAAGCAAACACCACCAAAACACGGATAGACAGCATGACACACACACACACACACACAACCACACACCCAAACGCACACTCCCACACGAGATGAACACAGAAAACACCAACAGACACACAAGAACCAGAGACAAACACTGCACACATGAACAAAATCACATACACAAAGACTCAAGGCAAACAAAAGGACGGGTGACAAAGAGAGTACCGTCTTGGCATGGTCAGTAGCAAAAGAATGTCAAAAAGATTGGACCCTGATAAGATCTGCTTTACCCCGTGTCTCATCTAGACCAAACGTGTCATCCTGTATTAATCTACTGCCATCCTGAAGAATGCAAATTTCAACAACCGTTGAGGTGTCATATGAAGTATTTCTTTATACTTGAAAGTCTGAAATATAAGATACATGACCATACTTCACAAGTAAGATACATGACCATTTCGCAAAAAAGTTTTTAACTCATTACTCCATGAATATTCATTAAATAAATACCTACATCATTACTGTTAATTAATTCAATTGTTATTATGGCCCATGAACATAGGACTATTTGTTCATGGCACACTGTAGAACCATATGGTTAATATCTATAGTAGTTCATATGCAAACAGGCATTCCTCTTAGAAGCAGTCCGATCTGTGTCTACCCTGTTTGCAAAAACGTAGAAAAGCGCGTTGATAAAACAATTGCTTAACTATTTTGTTGTCAATCAATTTATGATCTCCTTTGCAAAGTTTGGATACCAATGAGGCGTTGAGTTACTGAGATTCTCATCAGGAACCAAACTAACTTTTACTTTTAAAACAAAATGACGAATGAGTTAATTTATCCCCCAATATCCACAACCTGACTCGCATTTGAATCCGGATGAAATGTCGAGTTACATTTAGTGTCTGCAGGTTCCAATCCGTTTGAAAATCGGTCAAGAGTTCTAAAACTTTTGATTGAACTGCAACAGCTCTAACTATGAACATTCGTATTGTTCTCTGCATGATAAGGTTAAAATGTGTTTGCATGACTCATTTTTGTACTTTTAAATCACTCTCTATCCAAATCCCTATGTCTTAATTTTCTAGTGTAACTATCCATTACAATGGTCACGTTTTAATTATATTCAAAGTAATGTGTAATGAACAGATGAATACTGAAGACATGAGACATGATGTCTGTTATCAAAGTAATACATGCACTGATTAAATAACGGTTAAATAAGCTTTCTGATCTGTATCTACACTATTACATAATATTTCCGTCTGAAATCTGGTAGAAATGTATTCAACTTTAAAAGATTCATGTTTGCGATTGGTTGTAAATTTTAAAGATAACCGAAAATGTAGCAGATGGAAATGTGTCCAGCAGACGGCAACGCTGGCACTGAAGGGCTTAAAGTGAAGCAATTAGTATAATGCCTCTGTTATTGATCTCTCTGTTATTGATTTCTCTTTCTACATTTTCCATTTGTAGATATGGATGTTATGAAATGAGCATGTTTGGGATTTAAGTGTGTCTCATGTTCACTGAATGAACTGGTACAGTAACTCATACCGCTGCGAAATAAATTTTGTTCCACTTTGGGTCTAGTGCAATTCGGACTACTTTCGACTCGATCAGTATTTTAAGAACCAGTTGACTGAGTTTCAAACACCTTCGATCTTTCGACACTGCTTTACTTTGTGTCTGATCTAGATACAAGCTTTCATCCTGTAATAAGCTACTACCTGTCTGAAGAACGCAACACCCTACATATTTTATGTATCATGTAAGAGAGGTATTTCTGAATACATGATGTTCCGATGTGTCATTTGGGAAGAAACTGAGCAACATTCCATTTCGAAACCAGAAGCAGACTTAATGTTAGCAGATAAAACCCATTTGGCTGTTAAATAGTTAACGTTCATAAGTATTCTAGTACAGTAAACCCCATCTAAATCGAAATTCTAGTAGACATGACTTTAGATACTTTAGGCGGGTGGCTGCTTAATGCAGGACGAAAGTCATGCAGACAGCTCCTCAAGGATATTTCTGCATGGCTTTCATCCTGCATTAAACTGTCACCTGTCTTACAGACCAGCATTAATACAAATTGAACGTCCGGTTTAGAATGGCGTTACTATATTAGAATACATATATCTGTAAACCAGAATAGCGGACACTGTAAACTAACAGGCAGCAGGAAATGTGTCCTAGGTTTCCTAGGGTGAATAATATATATTGTCGTCTGCTAACCTGCTTTGAAATTTGCAGAAGGCGACAATGTTTACATGTAACACTTTACACAGAATTCTTCAATCGTCTGCATGCCTGATCTTTACAAATTATTACCTGTGCACAAATAAATGTTTATTTCTTTTGCTGCCAATCAATTTGCTATCACCTTTACTTTGTATTCACGTTTTTCTCATCAGGATCCAAACGGTTTCTTTATGTTTGAGACAAATTTGAAGACAATTAGAATTGCAAATTGAATAGACCTCATAGTTTGGAGATCTATGCATACTTGACAGCGAAATCGTTAACCCGCTCGCGATCTGGCTGGCTCGTATCTGCACAGAGCTTGGATCCGGATGAAACGCCACGTTACTCTCCGTCTGACCATGTTCTGAACCGCCTGAAAGGTAGTTAAAAATTCTAATTAGATTGGTCGAATTGCACCAGATTTATATTTGAGCACACATATTTTAGCAGGGTAAGATTTAAATCATTCACTATCCAAATTTATTAGTTTTCGATACCTTTACGCCCCTTTGCTTTTATTTCTTGCGGAATTATCATGGCCATTACCTTCGACACCGATTATTTAAGTCAAAGTAATGTGTTCCAAAGGAGCAAATGACAGCTGAATACACGATATCTGTTATAAAAGTAATACATGCGCTTATTTAACAACACTTAAATGACCTTTTTGATCTGAGTATTCACTATTACATAATATTGTTCTACGTTAAGTGGCAGGCATATGTTTTACTTAAAATAATTCATGATTGCTATTGGTTGTAAATCTAAAAGATACTGAACAACTGCAATCATTGCGTGTGCTATACATGGTATCAGGTTTTAATCAACTATTAATATTTGAGACTTTCACAGCGTTAATAGTTTACGAGAAAGTAATAGATACAGCGATATCAAACAGAACCTTTATGTTTGTAGAGGCAATACAAATAAGACTCATCCATCAACCTCATCCATTCACCTACCCATCCTGCATTAATTCAAACCGTGTTTAGTTAGACCCTGTTTCGTTGATATAGCAGTTGATCCGGTCTGTCAATACAAATTGCGATGATTGGAAGACCTTTATTCTATACTTTTAGTATCAGTCACAAAGCACGCATTAAGGTAATCAACATGTAAATAAACAGTTTTAATTCGTATTTAATTAATTTTACATTTTAGATTGTCTTCAACACCTTTATAAGGAATATTTTACAAACACTCGAGATCATTATAATTCATATGATTGTGTGCGGTTCAACATGTATATTCTAAAATACTCATCATTTATAATTCCCAGGTGCTAAATTAAAACAAAAAACATATCATCCAACCATGCTTTAGTCAGAAATTAGACGTTAGAGACGTATCACGCTTCGTATGTCAACACTAACTGAGATATTGGAAAATATAGTTAACAGGTGAACATTATAAATATATGACTGTTGACTATTGCATCAAAACCCGAGATTCCACCTTAAACAAGCACACAGCCATATACCTAAAAAATACCACAGATATGTTATTAATTTGTAAAATTAACACAACGTGGCATGTCATTTACACAGTTGTTTGTGGTATAGTTATGGCAAGGAATATATCAATTTACAAAACGCTACTATCAAATGGCAAAATTACAATTACATAAGTACTGATAATCTGACCTAGACACTAGTACTGTCCGTTAGGTAAACATTCGTACATTTTAACAAATATAAAAACAACTCACGCGATGTATGATACTGTCGAAAATAGAGAAACGATAACGTGTTAGTATGCAATACTCACTGCTCATCGTAGTGCATTTTACAAGCTCTCAGTAAGACTCATACTACTGTTTAACATTATTGAGCATTTTACAATTTTGTTTGATATGATGTCACTTCAACACGTTCTCGGTCTCACAAAGAAACCATTATTATTGCTAATTGTTTCCGTTTACAGCTATAACAGAATGATGATCTTATAACACTGTCCACCAAATTCGATTGATATTCTGTGTTTACATGTGTAGATGTCTTTAATAGGTAAATGGTGGAAATATTCTGAGAACTGGACAAAATGAAATAAGAGCTGATATCAAATATCTTCACACAAGAGTCAGCATTGCTTAATGTCGATAGACTAAATGCACTGAAGATCATTGAAGTTTATGTCCCCTCTTGGCGTCATCCCGCCGAGGCCGAGAATTGTTCTGATTCGTATATGGATTGCATGATGGGTCCAAATAATATGCCGAATAACTTGATGTCCAAAAAGGATCCAAGCTTGGATCCGTATTGGACATCAAGTTATTAAGACATCTTATTAAGACATCTTACCCAAATCCATGCATCACTTATTCCATCGGTTCATGTTCCAACTATAGTGCTGAAAAGTCTACTCAATATAGTTTGCTCAAATAAATGATACTTGGCTGTATACGTTCAGATTTCCATATGTTCCAAAGTTAATATTGTTGTCCGTGATGTTGACCCACATATAAATCAATTAATTAATTATTCTATCCATCCATTCAGACCTCCAGCCCTTCACTCCTACATCCATCCACCCACCCACTGATCCATCTACCATACATCTGTGCGTTATCATGCCCGTTCGTCCATCCTTTCCTACAATAATTCATGTTTCCGTCCGTATATTCACCCAACAAGCCACACATTCACCTAAATATGTTGGTAGCGACGTACTTATCTAACCATCTACCGTCGTAAATTGCATTTCAGAGCGTGATGCCGCAAATCAAACGCACGACAAAGTCTTACTAGTGACTAGGCATATATTGTAAGGATGGACTGTTCAACATGGTGTTAAGATAATGTGAATGGTTGCAGCTTAAAACCTCAATGCTACAGACTGGGCATGTTAAAGAAACAGGGAATAATTACAGTTGAACTTCGATAGCTCGAACAGTTGAACTTCAATATCTCGAACTCGGATGACTTGAACTTCGAGATAACCAGAAGCAAATGTTCAGGAATTACATAATGTATATTGTGGAGTTGTTCTAAAATGTATCACTACACATATGCTTCAAACACATATGTCAACTTAATGCAGGTCGAAAGTAATACAGGCAGTCATACAAGAATTTTCAACATAAATTTATATCTGCATAAAGCTGTGAAATTTATCTATTGTCCACATGATAAATGCACAGGAACCCATCCATCCAATCATCTTTGTATCCACAAATCACCCCATTAACCTTAAAATCGCTCCACCCACTCATCCTTCCCAACTCATCCATTTGACATTTTACATTCAACACTGTGGCCTTTTTATTTAACTTATGCCTGCTTCATATCGTACACAAATAACACAACACACCAAATAGCAACCTCTTTTCGAAGATGCATCGACAAACGTTTTGCTATAAAAGTTTAAATATATTTGAACAGGAGCTGTCACATTCACTTGACAAATGCCCCCGAAGGATATCACCGACACTATGAAAGTACATAAATGAGTCGTGCAGGAATTACCACATACAGAACAAACAGCCGCCCGAACAGCAGCATAAGGAAACAGCAAATGTACATAACTATAAAAACATCAAGAAACGCACGAAGACAAAACAAACGTATGCAGTGTGGCGGCCGTGAAACGTTTCCCCGTACATTCAATCAATATTGTTTTCTTCCTCCTGCAGGAATTGCACTACATTCAATGCGTTTCCTCATACCTTAACACCATACTTTGCACTTCATGGTGGCGTCGATGTCTCTCGGTGTTTTGGTGATGGTTGCGTCTTGTATGTGGCTTTGCCTGCTTGACTTTACTACTTTTCCATATACAATATGGGAAGATGGAAGTACCGCCTTGGAATGGTCAGTGACAAAAGTCACTGGGTGTTAAACCGGTTTTTTGTGTGCCCAACCTCACACTTATTCCACCCCACCCTAAACGACAAACAGTGTAAATAAACGTATCTCCTCTCCGACAAATCTACAACAACCGCGATGGCAAATACAGTGGTAAAGTGCATGTAAACGAAAACGTAAGTGAAGTAACTGTTTTCACCTATCGCTAGTGTACTCATTGATTGAGCTGCAAACAGAGTAACTGTAGAAAAGTAATAAAGGGTACGACCAAAACGAGATAATAGAAATATCCGACGTCCTCCTTCCGCCTCCAGATTTAAGAGGTCGCCTTCATATAGTAGTAAATCTTTCTTGTCGGCGTACATGAAAAGAGGCAGGCGTGATTGCCAACTGTAAAAGGGTTGAGAAACAGACATGCAGTATGCTGTAGTACTACAGGTTCATATCCTTTTTTAATGATTATTATATGTATTTAGTAAACAAAGTGAGAAAATGGGTATGTCCAATAGTTTTACGAAGTTTGTAAATCATATCACCATAAAATTCAGGATGTGAAACACTGTTTCGCAGGAGCGTCTTGAGATTACATTTGTACTTGCCAATGAATGAATGAATGAATGAATGAAAGACTTTATTTAAAGAGGGTTACCCGGTTAGTCAACAGACTAATCTACCCCAGGGCCCTCTAACACAAGCATTTCATACAAAATATTTAACAACAGAAATATAATAAGAATATCTGTAATTTAACAGACTGGACAGAGTAGCCATATAATGCACATTTTAATCGATTAAAACGAACTGAATGCGAATACTAGTTTGAAAAAGTGAAATATGGCATTATAATACCAAGAAAAGAAACTTCCACAGAAATTGTCCAATCTGGGATTACTCAATTCTTAGCTTCATGTAATACTCTGTACACAGTCATGTAACACATGAAAAAAATCATAGTGATAGATATTAGAAAACATATTCACAAAACTGGTTTATCAAAACAACACTGTATGTATATGCTATAGAAAGTATAAAAATATTGTTCACATATTTCAAACAGGGCAAACCCAGCTCAGAAACTCCTGCAGAGTTTTTCTGAAATGGAATTGTTCTGTTTGTTAATGTTCAAGACTAAATTTGTAAATCGTCATTGTTACACTGGTTGTTTTACACTGAATTAGTGAGAGATCTCGATAATAAAATTTAGAGAATGTTTTTCTTAGTTTATGATATCTATATCCTTGTTTAAGCAGCTTTTCAGTTAAAATGAGATTCGACTGTTAAAATCGTCAACAGAAGAACAAGCTATAGGCTTACATGGTAATCTTTACCAGACTAGAAATATTTCAAAAGATCCTGATATAGACACTGCACTTGCAGAAAATACAAAATTATGGAGAATGAGTGAGTTTGACAGATTTTTATATTGAATAATTGTACTTAGTTCATTTTATTCATCTGGTCATCTGGATTTTAAAATTATTGCACCTGTCCATTAAAAATTATTGCTTGATTGTTGACTCTCCTGGTTTGCAGACATTGAATATTTTAGGCTTTGATATGTGGTGAATACTGTTTGATAATAGTCATGTTAACTACACAAGCGTTTGATTGCAGTAAGGGTACAGAGTACTATAGTAGTAGTGGTAGACGTACTAGTGAGTATTAGTCTTGGTGTTCAGTTTGATAGAAGTGCACACTCAAGTAATTAGTTTTAGATGGTGTAGCTTACAAACTGCAATCATAGCCTATAGCAAAGCATATGATGAGTTTAAAGAATTGTAAGTGATAGCCTCAATAGGACTCCAATGGGAGAGCTTAATGCAGCGAAAACACCTAAAGTTACAGATAGTGCTAGTAACCATACTGACATGGCAGGTAACGCGAGTGTTTTCAGGACCAACCCTTCTGTCCCTAAAATCCCTTTCTTTCTTGAGATGAACCACCACAAAAAATATGTTTTTTGTTCAGGAGTGGAAATTTGAGACAGTGACCCTGATTTGACATCTACTATTGTTGTGCAAGCTATTAAGCGTTCATTAAGGGGTACTGTCAGAAAAATGTTGATTTCATTAGGTGAAAAGGCTGCTGTTATAGAGATATTACATAAACTTGATGCCATATTTGGATATGTTTCATCTAAAGGCATGGTGATTCAGGAATTTTTCAACTCCCATCAGCAACCTGATGAGTCAGTTACTGCCTTTGGATGCATTTGACATCTGCTGCAAAGAATGATCTTTTAAGACACAAGGTTTGGACGTCCTTGTATAGTGACAGTCTTAAAAGTCAAACTAGGCACAAGTATGATTCCTTGACAAATTATGACGAGCGTGTAAGGGAAATCAGATCACTGGACTACGGAAATTCGGCTTTCGCCTAACCCTAATTAAATCCCAGTACTAAGAAATCTCAGCAGTCAGCTATTCAGTCATCCGATTCCCAACCCGATTTTGATAGGAAACTCACTGTATTAGAAAAGGGGTTAGGTTCCAAGATAGAGGAAAGGTTCAACCTCATCTTGAAGAAGTTGGACAGTCATAAATCTGATGACAGAGGGTTCGTAAATCCTAAACCTGGTGATCAAGGGTCCGGTAGTAGAAATAGGGGAAGCTAGAGAGGTAGAGGTTAGTTCCGACCATACAAAGGGAGGGGTAACCAAGATCACCAGCACTACCGATACAATAGCAGTAACCAATATCAACAAAACTACCAAGGTCAATGCCTTTATAAATACAGTCAGCCAAAAGATTGACCACTTCTATGGTAGGCCAAATTGGGCATGCTGATGAAAATGGCCAGGTTTTGTAGACATATTGGTTGGAGATTCCAATCCATGGTCACCACCATATCAAATGGATCTTATGAAATGAGAAGCGAGATTTACATGGCATTGGTGATTTAGGCATGAGTATCAGTGTTGCTGGTGGAACAGAGTTGCAATATTCTGGTTTTATAGAATGCCAGTTACAAGTCCCATTTTTAGCAGAATTTAATAATCAGGTACCTATTTTAGTTGTACCAGACAACAATTTGAATTCAGTTTGTCCGGTTTTAATAGGAACCAATTATGTAAGGAGGCTGCGTAGGGAGATGTATTAAGTTACCAGTGAGTCATGTACCGCTGTACCTAGTTCTTGGCAAACAGCATTTGATTGTTTAACAAACAATCTCCATAATGTTAAGACCTATGGTAGTAAGTTGTTACCATTAAACCATATGAAACTGTTGTCGTTAATGGAGTTGATAGAGGTGATATGTCCTTAACTTCTGCATTTACGGAAAACTGCAATGATTTTGGTTATGCTGTATGTCCGAGACTTGTTAATCTGGATCACTGAGGTAACAGGTTAAAGGTAAAGGTTAAAGTCTGCAACATGACAGCAATGTCTATAGTTATTAGACTAACAGCAGACTTGTGTCAGCTTTCTGAAACAACAGTTGTTGATAATCTTGCTTCGGATTTTTCTAATCCTAGTAAGGTTTCTTAAAGTTCTCCTTTGGATGATCTTGGTATTACGATCAATACTTCCTGTTTGTCTGAAGAACAGGTCCTTAGGGTTAGACAAGTGCTCGGTATCTGGACCCATATGTTTTCCAAGAGTTCAATGGACCTTGGAATTACTGAATTACTTCAGCATAGACTTGTGCTTGAGGAAGAAAGCTATTCAAAATGCCATATAGGAAGATTTATCATGCCATATCTCATCCAACATAGTTTTGGTTAGAAAGATGGCAGTTTTCGCTTTTGTGTTGACTGGTACCTTCTAGTCTAGAACTAGGAAGGATGCATACATGCTTCCACGTTTTGATGACACTGTTGACACTCTCTGTGGTTTATATATATATATATATATATATATATATATATATATATATATATATATATATACATATATATGAAATATATGTAATATTTCAAGTTCTTCAGTTTATTAAGTATTTGGCAGTAAATGTCAGGAGACATTAATTTCAACCCAGGGGAGTATGTAACCAGGGGTTCGTATTGCTAAAGTGCAGTCAGCTTTAGTTTTATGGAACCAGGGTTCCGTATAATCAGAATAATTGGACTGTCATCTGCTTTCATTTATATCTTATTTATCACGTATACATCAGTGTATGAGAACATGATTGAGAGAGAGAAATAGTTGAGATGTACGAAATTACATTTACACATGCTTTGCACGGACATTCTCTCCATCTTATTCATATGCGTTCCCGCCGTCTAAGCTCAGTGCGTTCCAGTTAATCTTGATGGTACATTCTTGATGATTATATATACTTGATAGTTTACTTTTACTTTGTTGTTCCGCGACAACAACTTTAATAATAACAAGTCAACTATATCCCATCTGTCTACTGTCTGGTAAGTGACTGAGCGAAGTCTGTGTTGAATTGTATTGAGTGAATTTATTCTTTTTCGGTATCTCGAGGCTATGTATTGTTGAAATATCTAAATCTTTATCGACACCAGTAGTTAGAGTTTAGTATTTAGTTTCTATTACTGCCTTGAATAAACCTTTCGAACTTGCTGGGGTGTTGACTGCTTCCGAACCCCGGTTTACAATCATTCTATCATTTCAAGTCTTGAAGCTCCTCTTTAAACCGTACTCCATTCTCAGTGTTGTTATACTTTCTGACCCTTCGAGATCATATATTTCAGTAATTTTTGTTCTGAAAACTGAATACCGCTTAAACCCAGGATAGGGGGCAGTGTTGCACTTTCAATTACTGCTCATGAACAGACACTATAAAACCGAGTCTGCAATTTTCTCTTTTTGTATTGTAAGTTTTGCTTTCGGGGGATCACCTCCCTTCAGAATTTATTATTGTTAAAGCGGAAATACTAGTAGTAGGAAATGCTATTTCTTGTCATGTCTACTTCCATGGATAGAACGGTGAATATACGGTATATATAACTATATGTGCAAGTGTAATTTTGCATATTCAAACTATATATATGTAAATCATTTGAATGCAATTGATTGAATTACACACTAACTATAGGGTTAATCCTACTGTAATTTGAAATTTGCGACGGTATATGAGGTTTTTAACGGTCGCAAATTATTTTAATGGCGACGCCGAAGGCGGAGCCGTTAAAATAATTTAAGACCGTTAAAAACCTCATATACCGTCGCAAATTTCAAATTACAGTAGGATTAACCCTATTCTAACGCAATCTTAACACGAAAAATGCCAAATTGTTGTTATAACCTATGCGCACAGGTGATTGAATGAGTGATGAGGCGAGAAATAGTGCCCAGTTTCTCTCAGATTTCTTAAAATAACTGGATTTTTTTTCTCACCCTGGTTTACACAGTCAAAACACCGGCCCAGTTCTAAGTTCACTATTACATTTGTCATGAATCATTACGCGACAGCTATTTTACATTTCAATACACTTTCAATACACATGTCAGGAAAAGTAACGTTATCTTAGTCTTTGGCGCCGTACGCAAAAACGTCGTCTGTAACAATGACGTCACGTTATAACGTTATGTTTGAATAGTGTGATAAATAAGGTTGAATCTGAATCATAAAGCTTTGAGTTTATCAATAATTCTCCACATGACATATAAAAGACCGGTCAAGTCGTGACAAAGAATGGAAATTAATAACTTTCAAAATACCTGACTGAACTTGAATATATGTCAGTGTATGCATACGAATTTATCAGTAGATCTAAGTGTTTGATAAACAAAGCGCATTAATATATTTACAGGCTAATGCTGTTATTCGGCCGTTTTCGATTGGTTGAATTTGCGACATATAAAACAGTTTTTATATGCCGCAAATTCAGTCACATGAGCCAATCAGATTGCAGAAAAATGACAGATTGCGTTAGAATATACAAGAAAGCAATGATTAAAAGTAATTAAACGCTCAACAATACCGCTGTAACAGCTGTTTGTGTATCCGCTACACAATAGTTGCGGTAGTGTCTCGAGTAGGTGTTAATCTGTGCGTATACAATGGATAAATTACATATTGCCGGCGATAAAGTGTTATTTTTTGTCACAGATATAATTTGATGTGTTAATTTTTCGCACTTTCGTACCTGGTGATACGGCCAATTATTCCCAAAGTAAGGTAAACCATTATGAGTTTGTTCATGGGAATATGTTTGATTGCCATTCAAACGACCCTACCAAACACCCTGGTACCCATGAGAAAAAGTCAGATGGGGATGCACGGTAGCCCTTTCTAGCCCCTGGGGTATAAATAGTGACAAAATTAATAGGGAGCCTTTTGTAGCAAACAAATGAGAACAAATATTTTTACGGAAACGAAGGGAATTTCGCCGGGACCTGTCGTAAAAATCAATCAAGTGTACCGGGCGTACTCATATCTATTTATTACGAAATGTATGTATGTAAACAATTATACAGTAAATGTTATATTTCGTATTTCATTTGTTCCGATTGACCTGTGTCATCCTTTGTTATGAACACCTTATTTAAAATTCATATCACTGTTATAGTATCGAGATATTCACCCACAGGCAACTTCTTCTGACATAAAAACTGATTTCGTTGATCAACATTGTATAAATTACTGTAATGACGCTCCGATTTGTATTTTTTCAGGATTGTTCATTACCAGAGACGAACATATGTATCGGTTCCAGAGACTACTGGTAGTAGTGTTTATATGTAAGCATTTAGATCTAGAGCGATAAGATTTGTTTATTATCCTGGAATATTGAAAACAGAAAAGGTCTTGTCGTACAATGATGACACACCTAGAAAACAATTCTCCGTTATCTATTTCCCGCAACAAGCACAAACAGCACGTATGGTCTCAGATAAATACGTTTCCAGCTATACGTCCACGCCATGTCATATTTAGTAACATATTTAGCCATCATATGAATTTGTTCAATCCTCTTGTAAAGGTATTCCGTCCTGAATAATAATGTCACAAATTGTAGCCCTTGGTGAATATGAAATTACCCAAACTTGGATTTTTCGATACATTTACACATCAGACAAACTACAAGTTATACAACAAGCACAGTTGTCTTAAGACACTTTCCTAGATTAGTGTATATATTTCTATTAAATAATTCAATAACAATCGTATAATTAACAATCCAACGTTTTTGTCTCAATAGGTATTGGACCAAAACTCACAAATACGACTACAACGGCAAGCATAACGCCAATATTAGAGAACGAAGCACAAAATGTAACTGCAACTCTAACGCCAGCGCCAACATCCAATCATGAAAATGCAACCAAATTGCCAAACGTAACTGCAGCCCCAGCGACCAAACATCTGATTGCGACAACAGCATCAAATTATACAGCAGCACCAACATCAAAACATGCGTATGCGACTACTGTTCAAAACGCAACACCAGCGCCATCATCCAAACACCAGAATGCGACTACACTACTCGACATAACACAATCGCCAAACACCAAACATAAGAATGCGAGAACAACACCAAAGGTAACTGTAACACCAACATCCATACATCCAAATGCGACTACAGTACCAAGCATAACTGTAACACCAACATCCAAACACCAAAATGCAACTACACCATTAAACACTCCTCCAGCGCAGCCTTACACACATCGAAATGCGACTACAACACAGAACGTAACTGCAACACTAACAACCAATTATCAAAATACGACCACATTATCAAACGTAACACAAGCGTCCACACACAAACACCACAATACGTCCACAGCACCAAATGTTACTGCAGTCCATTTATCCAAACATCCAAATGCGACTACTGCATCAGACGCAACAGCAGGGCCAATTTCTAAAACTAATAATGTGACTACAAAACCAAAGGTAACTGCCTCACCAATATCAAATCATCAAAATGCGACAATTGCAAAAGTAACACAAGCACCAACATCCAAACATCAGAATGCGACTACACCACCAAAAGTTATTCCAGGCACTCTATCCAAATATAAACATGCGACTACTGCACCAGACGTAACAACAGCACCAACATCCAAACATAATAATGCGACTACAGCAACAAAAGTAACTGCCTCACCAATATCCAATCATCAAAATGCAACAATTGCAAAAGCAACACCAGCACCAAGATCCAAACACCCGAATGCAACTACAACACTAAACGTTACTGCAGGCCAACTATCCACATATCTCAATGCGACTACTGCACCATACACAACATCTGCACCAACATCAAAACATACTAATGCGACTACTGCACCAGACACAATAGCACCTGCAACGTACAAACATAATAATGCGACTACAGCACCAAACTTAACTGCCTCACCAATATCTAATCATCAAACTGCGACAATTGCAAATGTTACACAAGCACCAGCATCCAAGCATAATAATGCGACTACAGCAACAAAGGTAACTGCCTCACCAATATCCAATCGTCAAAATGCGACACTTGCAAAAGTAACACAAGCACCAACATTTAAACATCAGAATGCGACTACAACACCAAACGCTAATGCAGTCCGTCTATCCAAATATCCAAATGCGACTACTGCACCTGACGCAATAGCAGCCTCAACATCCAAACATAATAATGCGACTACAGCACCAAAGGTAACTGCCTCACCAATATCAAATCATCCAAATGCGACAATTGCAAAAGTAACACAAGCACCAACATCCATATATCAGAATGCGACTAAAACACCAAACGTTTCTGCAGGCCATCTATCCAAATATCCAAATGCGACTACTGCACCAGACGCAATAACACCCTCAATATACAAACATAATAATGCGACTACAGCACTAAACGTTACTGCAGGACATTTATGCAAATATTCAAATGCGACTACTGCACCAGACGCAACAACAACACCAAAGGCTATTGCAGGCCATCTATCCAAATATCCAAATGCCACTACTGCACCAAACGCAACTACAGCACCAATATCCGAGCATAATAATGCGACTACAGTAGCAAAGGTAACTGCCTCACCACTATCCAATCATCTAAATGCGACAATTGCAAAAGTAACACAAGCAACAACAACCAAATATCAGAATGCAACTATAACAACAAACGTTACTGCAGGTCATCTATCCACATATCCAAATGCGACTACTGCACCAGACGCAACAACAGCACAAGCATCCAAGCATAATAATGCGACTACAGCACCAAAGGTAACTTCCTCACCAATATCCAATCATCAAAATGCGACAATTGCAAACGTAACACAAACACCAACATCCAAACATCAGAATGCGACTACAGCACCAAAGGTAACTGCCTCACCAATATCTAATAATCAAAATGCGACAATTGCACAAGTAACACAAGCCCCGCCATCCAAAACTCAGAATGCCACTACAATACCAAACGTTATTGTCTCACCAATATCCATTCATCAAAATGCGACAATTGCAAGCGTAACACAAGCATCAACACCCAAACATCAGAATGCGACTACAACGCCAATCTATACTGCAGGCCATCTATCCAAATACCTAAATGCGACTACTGCACCAGTCGCAACAGCAGCCCCAACATCCAAACATAATAATGCCACTACAGCACCAAAGGTAACTGCCTCACCAATATCCAATTATACAAATGCGACAATTGCAAAAGTAAACAAGCACCAATTTCGAAACATCAGAATGAGACTACAACACCAAAAGTTACTGCAGGCCATCTATTAAATTATCCAAATGCGACTACTGCACCAGACGCAATAGCAGCCTCAACGTCCAAACATAATGCGAATACAGCACCAAAGGTAACTGCCTCACCAATATCTAATCATCAATATACGACAATTGCAAAAGTAACACAAGCACCGCCATCCAAAAATCAGAATGCCACTACAATACCAAACGTTACTGCCTCACCAATATCCAATCATCAAAATGCAACAATTGCAAACGTAACACAAGCATCAAAATACAAACATCAGAATGCGACTACAATATCAAACGTTACTGCAGGATATCTATCCAAATATCCAAATGAGACTACTGCACCAGTCGCAACAGCAGCCTTAACATCCAAACATAATAATTCGACTACATCATCAAAGGTAACTGCCACACAAATATCTAATCATCAAGATGCGACAATTGCAAAAGAAATACAATCACCGCCATCCATCAATCAGAATTCCACTACAACACCAAACGTTAATGCCTCACCAATATCCAATTATCAACATGCGACAATTGCAAACGTAACACAATCATCAACATACAAACATCAGAATGCGACTACAACATTAAACTTTACTGCAGGCCATCTATACAAATACCCAAATGCAACTACTGCTCCAGTCGCAGCAGCAGCGCCAACATCCAAACATAATAATGAGACTACAGAACCAAAGGTAACTGCCTCGCCAATATCCAATGCGACAATTGCAAATGTAACACAAGCACCAATTTCGAAACATCAGAATGCAACTACAACACCAAATGTTACTGCAGGCCATATATCCAAATATCAAAATGCGACTATTTCACTAGACGCAACAACAAAACCAGCGTCCAATCATAATAATGCGACTACAGTACGAAAGGTAACTGTCTCACCAATATACAATCATCCAAATGCGACAATTGCACAAGTAACACAAGCACCAACATCCAAATATCAGAATGAGACTACAACACCAAACGTTACTGCAGGCAATCTATCAAAATATCCAAATGCCACTACTGCACCAGACGGAACATCAGCCTCAACATCCAAACAAAATAATGTGAGTACAGCACCAAACTTAACTGCCTCACCAATATCCAATCATAAAAATGTGACAATTGCAAAAGTAACACAAGCACCAACATCCAAACATCAGAATGCGACTACAACACCAAACGTTACTGCAGGCCATCAATCCAAATATCCAAATTTGACTATTGCACCAGACGCGACAACAACACCAACATACAAACATAATAATGAGACTACAACACCAAACGTTACTGCCTCACCAATAACCAATCATCAAAACGCGAAAATTGCAAATGTAACACAAGCACCAACATCCAAACATCAGAATGCGACTACAACACCAAACGTTACTGTAGACCATCTATCAAAATATCAAAATGCGACTACTGCACCAGACGGAACAGCAGCGCCAATATCCAAACATAATAATGCGACTACAGCACCAAATGTCACTGCCTCACCAATATCCAATTATCAAAATGCGACAATTGCAAAAGTAACACAAGCACCAACATCCAAACATCCAAATGCGACTACAACACCAAACGTTACTGCTGGCCATCAATCCAAACATCCAAATTTGACTACTGCACCAGACGCAACAAAAGCACCAACATCCAAACATAATAATGCGATTACAGCACCAACGGTAACTGTCTTAGCAATATCTAATCATCAAAATGCGATAATTGCAAATGTAACACAAGCACCAACATCCAAACATCAGAATGCAACTACAACAACAAATGTTACTGCAGACCATCTATCCAAATATCCAAGTGTGACTATTGCACCAGACGCAACAACAACACCAACATACAAACATAATAATGCGACTACAGCACCAAAGATAATTGTCTCACCAATATCCAACCATCCAAATGCGACAATTGCACAAGTAACACAAGCACCAACATCCAATTATCAAAATGCGACTACAACACCAAACGTTTCTGCAGGCCATCTATCCAAATATCCAAATGCGACTACTGCACCAGACGGAACAGCAGCCTCAACATACAAACATAATAATGCGACTATAGCACCAAACTTAACTGTCTCACCAATATCCAATTATCAAAATAAGACAGCTGCAAACGTAACACAAGCACCAACATCCAAACATCAGAATGCGACTACAGCGCCAAAGGTAACCGCCTCACCAATATCTAATCATCAAAATGCGACAATTGCAAAAGTAACACAAGCACCGCCATTCAAAAATCAGAATGCCACTACAATACCAAACGGTACTGCCTCACCAATATCCAATCATCAAAATGCGACAATTGCAAACGTAACACAAGCATCAATATACAAACATCAGAATGCGACTACAACATCAAACGTTACTGCAGACAATCTATCCACATATCCAAGTGCGACTATTGCACCAAACGCAACAACAACACCAACATACAAACATAATAATGCGACTACAGCACCAAACGTTACTGTCTCGCCAATAACCAATCATCAAAATGCGACAATTGCAAACGTAACACAAGCACCAACATCCAAACATCAGAATGCGACTACAACACCAAACGTTACTGTAGACCATCTATCCAAATATCCAAATGCGACTACTGCACCAAACGGAACAGCAGCGCCAACATCCAAACATAATAATGAGACTACAGCACCAAAGGTAACTGCCTCGCCGATATCCAATTATCCAAATGCGACAATTGCAAAAGTAACACAAGCACCAATTTCGAAACATCAGAATACAACTACAACAACAAATATTACTGCAGGCCATCTATCCAAATATCCAAATGCGACTATTGCACCAGACGCAACAACAAAACAAGAATCCAATCATGAAAATGCGACTACAGCACCAAAGGTAACTGCCTCACCAATATCTAATCATCAAGATGCGACAATTGCAAATGTAACACAAGCACCAACATCAAAACATCAGAATGCAACTACAACACCAAATGTTACTGCAGACCATCTATCCAAATATCCAAGTGTAACTATTGCACCAGACGCAACAAGAACACCAACATACAAACATAATAATGCGACTACAGCACCAAAGGTAATTGTCTCACCAATATCCAATCATCCGAATGCGACAATTGCACAAATAACACAAGCACTAACATCCAAATATCAGAATGCGACTACAACACTAAACGTTTCTGCAGGCCATCTATCCAAATATCCAAATGCGACTACTGCACCAGATGCAATAGCAGCCTTAACATACAAACATAATAATGCGACTATAGCACCAAACTTAACTATCTCACCAATATCCAATTATCAAAATGCGACATCTGCAAACGTAACACAAGCACCAACATCCAAACATCAGAATGCGACTACAGCACCAAAGGTAACTGCCTCATCAATATATAATCATCAAAATGCGACAATTGCAAATGTAACACAAGCACCGTCATCCAAAAATCAGAATGCCACTACAGTACCAAACGGTACTGCCTCACCAATATCCAATCATCAAAATGCGACAATTGCAAACGTAACACAAGCATCAATATACAAACATCAGAATGCGACTACAACATCAAAAGTTACTGCAGACCATCTATCCAAATATCCAAGTACAACTATTGCACCAAACGCAACAACAACACCAGCAAACAAACATAATAATGCGACTACAGCACCAAACGTTACTGCCTTTCCAATAACCAATCACCAAAATGCGACAATTGCAAACGTAACACAAGCACCAACATCCAAACATCAGAATGCGCCTACAACACCAAACATTACTGTAGACCATCTATCCAAATATCCAAATGTGACTACTGTACCAGACGGAACAGCAGCGCCAACATTCAAACATAATAATGAGACTACAGCACCAAGGGTAACTGCCTCGCCAATATCCAATTATCCAAATGCGACAATTGCAAAAGTAACACAAGCACCAATTTCGAAACATCAGAATGCAACTACAACAACAAATGTTACTGCAGGCCATCTATCCAAATATCCAAATGCGACTATTGCACCAGACGCAACAACAAAACCAGCATCCAATCATAAAAATGCGACTACAGCACCAAAGGTAATTGTCTCACCAACATCCAATCATCCAAATGCGACAATTGCAAAAGTAACACAAGCACCAACATCCAAATATCAGAATGCGACTACAACACCAAACGTTTCTGCAGGCCATCTATCAAAATATCCGAATGCGACTACTGTACCAGACTCAATAGCAGCCTCAACATACAAACATAATAATACGACTATAGCACCAAACGTAACTGCCTCACCAATATCCAATTATCAAAATGCGACAATTTCAAAAGTAACAGAAGCACTAACATCCAAACATCAGAACGCGACTACAACACCAAACGTTACTGCTGGCCATCAATCCAAACATCCAAATTTGACTACTGCACCAGAGGCAACAAACGCACCAACATCCAAACATAATAATGCGATTACAGCACCAACGGTAACTGTCTCACCAATATATAATCATCAAAATGCGACAATTGCAAATGTAACACAAGCACCAACATCCAAACATCAGAATGCAACTACAACACCAAGTGTTACCGCAGACCATCTATCTAAATATCCAAGTGTGACTATTGTACCAGACGCAGCAACAACATCAACATACAAATATAATAATGCGACTACAGCACCAAAGGTAATTGTCTCACCAATATCCAATCATCCAAATGCGACAATTGCACAAGTAACACAAGCACCAACATCCAAATATAAGAATGCGACTACAACACCAAACGTTTCGGCAGGCCATCTATCCAAATATCCAAATGCGACTACTGCACCAGACGCAACAGCAGCCTCAACATACATACATAATAGTGCGACTATAGCACCAAACTTAACTGCCTCACCAATATCCAATTATCAAAATGCAACAACTGCAAATGTAACACAAGCACCAACATCCAAACATCAGAATGCGACTACAGCGCCAAAGGTAACTGCCTCACCAATATCTAATCATCAAAATGCGACAATTGCAAAAGTAACACAACCACCGCAATCCAACAATCAGAATGCCACTACAATACCAAACGGTACTGCCTCACCAATATCCAATCATCAAAATGCGACAATTGCAAACGTAACACAAACATCAATATACAAACATAATAATGCGATTACAGCACCAACGGTAACTGTCTTAGCAATATCTAATCATCAAAATGCGACAATTGCAAATGTAACACAAGCACCAACATCCAAACATCAGAATGCAACTACAACAACAAATGTTACTGCAGACCATCTATACAAATATCCAAGTGTGACTATTGCACCAGACGCAACAACAACACCAACATACAAACATAATAATGCGACTACAGCACCAAAGATTATTGTCTCACCAATATCCAACCATCCAAATGCGACAATTGCACAAGTAACACAAGTACCAACATCCAATTATCAGAATGCGACTACAACACCAAACGTTTCTGCAGGCCATCTATCCAAATATCCAAATGCGACTACTGCACCAGACGGAACAGCAGCCTCAACATACAAACATAATAATGCGACTATAGCACCAAACTTAACTGTCTCACCAATATCCAATTATCAAAATAAGACAGCTGCAAACGTAACACAAGCACCAACATCCAAACATCAGAATGCGACTACAGCGCCAAAGGTAACCGCCTCACCAATATCTAATCATCAAAATGCGACAATTGCAAAAGTAACACAAGCACCGCCATTCAAAAATCAGAATGCCACTACAATACCAAACGGTACTGCCTCACCAATATCCAATCATCAAAATGCGACAATTGCAAACGTAACACAAGCATCAATATACAAACATCAGAATGCGACTACAACATCAAACGTTACTGCAGACAATCTATCCACATATCCAAGTGCGACTATTGCACCAAACGCAACAACAACACCAACATACAAACATAATAATGCGACTACAGCACCAAACGTTACTGTCTCGCCAATAACCAATCATCAAAATGCGACAATTGCAAACGTAACACAAGCACCAACATCCAAACATCAGAATGCGACTACAACACCAAACGTTACTGTAGACCATCTATCCAAATATCCAAATGCGACTACTGCACCAGACGGAACAGCAGCGCCAACATCCAAACATAATAATGAGACTACAGCACCAAAGGTAACTGCCTCGCCAATATCCAATTATCCAAATGCGACAATTGCAAAAGTAACACAAGCACCAATTTCGAAACATCAGAATACAACTACAACAACAAATATTACTGCAGGCCATCTATCCAAATATCCAAATGCGACTATTGCACCAGACGCAACAACAAAACAAGAATCCAATCATGAAAATGCGACTACAGCACCAAAGGTAACTGCCTCACCAATATCTAATCATCAAGATGCGACAATTGCAAACGTAACACAAGCACCAACATCAAAACATCAGAATGCAACTACAACACCAAATGTTACTGTAGACCATCTATCCAAATATCCAAGTGTAACTATTGCACCAGACGCAACAACAACACCAACATACAAACATAATAATGCGACTACAGCACCAAAGGTAATTGTCTCACCAATATCCAATCATCCGAATGCGACAATTGCACAAGTAACACAAGCACTAACAGCCAAATATCAGAATGCGACTACAACACCAAACGTTTCTGCAGGCCATCTATCCAAATATCCAAATGCGACTACTGCACCAGACGCAATAGCAGCCTTAACATACAAACATAATAATGCGACTATAGCACCAAACTTAACTATCTCACCAATATCCAATTATCAAAACGCGACAACTGCAAACGTAACACAAGCACCAACATCCAAACATCAGAATGCGACTACAGCACCAAAGGTAACTGCCTCATCAATATCTAATCATCAAAATGCGACAATTGCAAATGTAACACAAGCACCGTCATCCAAAAATCAGAATGCCACTACAATACCAAACGGTACTGCCTCACCAATATCCAATCATCAAAATGCGACAATTGCAAACGTAACACAAGCATCAATATACAAACATCAGAATGCGACTACAACATCAAAAGTTACTGCAGACCATCTATCCAAATATCCAAGTGCAACTATTGCACCAAACGCAACAACAACACCAACAAACAAACATAATAATGCGACTACAGCACCAAACGTTACTGCCTTTCCAATAATCAATCACCAAAATGCGACAATTGCAAACGTAACACAAGCACCAACATCCAAACATCAGAATGCGCCTACAACACCAAACATTACTGTAGACCATCTATCCAAATATCCAAATGTGACTACTGTACCAGACGGAACAGCAGCGCCAACATTCAAACATAATAATGAGACTACAGCACCAAGGGTAACTGCCTCGCCAATATCCAATTATCCAAATGCGACAATTGCAAAAGTAACACAAGCACCAATTTCGAAACATCAGAATGCAACTACAACAACAAATGTTACTGCAGGCCATCTATCCAAATATCCAAATGCGACTATTGCACCAGACGCAACAACAAAACCAGCATCCAATCATAAAAATGCGACTACAGCACCAAAGGTAATTGTCTCACCAACATCCAATCATCCAAATGCGACAATTGCAAAAGTAACACAAGCACCAACATCCAAATATCAGAATGCGACTACAACACCAAACGTTTCTGCAGGCCATCTATCAAAATATCCGAATGCGACTACTGTACCAGACTCAATAGCAGCCTCAACATACAAACATAATAATACGACTATAGCACCAAACGTAACTGCCTCACCAATATCCAATTATCAAAATGCGACAATTTCAAAAGTAACAGAAGCACTAACATCCAAACATCAGAACGCGACTACAACACCAAACGTTACTGCTGGCCATCAATTCAAACATCCAAATTTGACTACTGCACCAGAGGCAACAAACGCACCAACATCCAAACATAATAATGCGATTACAGCACCAACGGTAACTGTCTCACCAATATATAATCATCAAAATGCGACAATTGCAAATGTAACACAAGCACCAACATCCAAACATCAGAATGCAACTACAACACCAAGTGTTACCGCAGACCATCTATCTAAATATCCAAGTGTGACTATTGTACCAGACGCAGCAACAACATCAACATACAAATATAATAATGCGACTACAGCACCAAAGGTAATTGTCTCACCAATATCCAATCATCCAAATGCGACAATTGCACAAGTAACACAAGCACCAACATCCAAATATAAGAATGCGACTACAACACCAAACGTTTCGGCAGGCCATCTATCCAAATATCCAAATGCGACTACTGCACCAGACGCAACAGCAGCCTCAACATACATACATAATAGTGCGACTATAGCACCAAACTTAACTGCCTCACCAATATCCAATTATCAAAATGCAACAACTGCAAATGTAACACAAGCACCAACATCCAAACATCAGAATGCGACTACAGCGCCAAAGGTAACTGCCTCACCAATATCTAATCATCAAAATGCGACAATTGCAAAAGTAACACAACCACCGCAATCCAACAATCAGAATGCCACTACAATACCAAAAGGTACTGCCTCACCAATATCCAATCATCAAAATGCGACAATTGCAAACGTAACACAAACATCAATATACAAACATCAGAATGCGACTACAACATCAAAAGTTACTGCAGACCATCTATCGAAATATCCAAGTGCGACTATTGCACCAAACGCAACAACAACACCAACATATAAACATAATAATGCGACTACAGCACCAAACGTTACTGCCTTTCCAATAACCAATCATCAAAATGCGACAATTGCAAACGTAACACAAGCACCAACATCCAAACATCAGAATGCAACTACATCACCAAACGTTACTGTAGACCATCTATCCAAATATCCAAATGCGACTACTGTACCAGACGGAACAGCAGCGCCAACATTCAAACATAATAATGAGACTACAGCACCAAGGGTAACTGCCTCGCCAATATCCAATTATCCAAATGCGACAATTGCAAAAGTAACACAAGCACCAATTTCGAAACATCAGAATGCAACTACAACACCAAATGTTACTGCAGGCCATCTATCCAAATATCCAAATGCGACTATTGCACCAGACGCAACAACAAAACCAGCATCCAATCATAAAAATGCGACTACAGCACCAAAGGTAATTGTCTCACCAATATCCAATCATCCAAATGCGACAATTGCAAAAGTAACACAAGCACCAACATCCAAATATCAGAATGCGACTACAACACCAAACGTTTCTGCAGGCCATCTATCAAAATATCCGAATGCGACTACTGCACCAGACTCAATAGCAGCCTCAACATACAAACATAATAATACGACTATAGCACCAAACGTAACTACCTCACCAATATCCAATTATCAAAATGCGACAATTTCAAAAGTAACAGAAGCACTAACATCCAAACATCAGAACGCGACTACAACACCAAACGTTACTGCTGGCCATCAATCCAAACATCCAAATTTGACTACTGCACCAGAGGCAACAAACGCACCAACATCCAAACATAATAATGCGATTACAGCACCAACGGTAACTGTCTCACCAATATATAATCATCAAAATGCGACAATTGCAAATGTAACACAAGCACCAACATCCAAACATCAGAATGCAACTACAACACCAAGTGTTACCGCAGACCATCTATCTAAATATCCAAGTGTGACTATTGTACCAGACGCAGCAACAACATCAACATACAAATATAATAATGCGACTACAGCACCAAAGGTAATTGTCTCACCAATATCCAATCATCCAAATGCGACAATTGCACAAGTAACACAAGCACCAACATCCAAATATAAGAATGCGACTACAACACCAAACGTTTCGGCAGGCCATCTATCCAAATATCCAAATGCGACTACTGCACCAGACGCAACAGCAGCCTCAACATACTTACATAATAGTGCGACTATAGCACCAAACTTAACTCCCTCACCAATATCCAATTCTCAAAATGCAACAACTGCAAATGTAACACAAGCACCAACATCCAAACATCAGAATGCGACTACAGCGCCAAAGGTAACTGCCTCACCAATATCTAATCATCAAAATGCGACAATTGCAAAAGTAACACAACCACCGCAATCCAACAATCAGAATGCCACTACAATACCAAACGGTACTGCCTCACCAATATCCAATCATCAAAATGCGACAATTGCAAACGTAACACAAGCACCAACATCCAAACATCAGAATGCGACTACATCACCAAACGTTACTGTAGACCATCTATCCAAATATCCAAATGCGACTACTATACCAGACGGAACAGCAGCGCCAACATTCAAACATAATAATGAGACTACAGCACCAAGGGTAACTGCCTCGCCAATATCCAATTATCCAAATGAGACAATTGCAAAAGTAACACAAGCACCAATTTCGAAACATCAGAATGCAACTACAACACCAAATGTTACTGCAGGCCATCTATCCAAATATCCAAATGCGACTATTGCACCAGACGCAAAAACAAAACCAGCATCCAATCATATTAATGCGACTACAGCACCAAAGGTAATTGTCTCACCAATATCCAATCATCCAAATGCGACAATTGCAAAAGTAACACAAGCACCAACATCCAAATATCAGAATGCGACTACAACACCAAACGTTTCTGCAGGCCATCTATCAAAATATCCGAATGCAACTACTGCACCAGACTCAATAGCAGCCTCAACATACAAACATAATAATACGACTATAGCACCAAACGTAACTACCTCACCAATATCCAATTATCAAAATGCGACAATTTCAAAAGTAACAGAAGCACTAACATCCAAACATCAGAACGCGACTACAACACCAAACGTTACTGCTGGCCATCAATCCAAACATCCAAATTTGACTACTGCACCAGAGGCAACAAACGCACCAACATCCAAACATAATAATGCGATTACAGCACCAACGGTAACTGTCTCACCAATATATAATCATCAAAATGCGACAATTGCAAATGCAACACAAGCACCAACATCCAAACATCAGAATGCAACTACAACACCAAGTGTTACCGCAGACCATCTATCTAAATATCCAAGTGTGACTATTGTACCAGACGCAGCAACAACATCAACATACAAATATAATAATGCGACTACAGCACCAAAGGTAATTGTCTCACCAATATCCAATCATCCAAATGCGACAATTGCACAAGTAACACAAGCACCAACATCCAAATATAAGAATGCGACTACAACACCAAACGTTTCGGCAGGCCATCTATCCAAATATCCAAATGCGACTACTGCACCAGAGGCAACAGCAGCCTCAACATACATACATAATAGTGCGACTATAGCACCAAACTTAACTGCCTCACCAATATCCAATTATCAAAATGCAACAACTGCAAATGTAACACAAGCACCAACATCCAAACATCAGAATGCGACTACAGCGCCAAAGGTAACTGCCTCACCAATATCTAATCATCAAAATGCGACAATTGCAAAAGTAACACAACCACCGCAATCCAAAAATCAGAATGCCACTACAATACCAAACGGTACTGCCTCACCAATATCCAATCATCAAAATGCGACAATTGCAAACGTAACACAAACATCAATATACAAACATCAGAATGCGACTACAACATCAAAAGTTACTGCAGACCATCTATCAAAATATCCAAGTGCGACTATTGCACCAAACGCAACAACAACACCAACATATAAACATAATAATGCGACTACAGCACCAAACGTTACTGCCTCACCAATAACCAATCATCAAAATGCGACAATTGCAAACGTAACACAAGCACCAACATCCAAACATCAGAATGCGACTACATCACCAAACGTTACTGTAGACCATCTATCCAAATATCCAAATGCGACTACTGTACCAGACGGAACAGCAGCGCCAACATTCAAACATAATAATGAGACTACAGCACCAAGGGTAACTGCCTCGCCAATATCCAATTATCCAAATGCGACAATTGCAAAAGTAACACAAGCACCAATTTCGAAACATCAGAATGCAACTACAACACCAAATGTTACTGCAGGCCATCTATCCAAATATCCAAATGTGACTATTGCACCAGACGCAACAACAAAACCAGCATCCAATCATAAAAATGCGACTACAGCACCAAAGGTAATTGTCTCACCAATATCTAATCATCCAAATGCGACAATTGCAAAAGTAACACAAGCACCAACATCCAAATATCAGAATGCGACCAGAACACCAAACGTTTCTGCAGGCCATCTATCAAAATATCCGAATGCGACTACTGCACCAGACTCAATAGCAGCCTCAACATACAAACATAATAATACGACTATAGCACCAAACGTAACTGCCTCACCAATATCCAATTATCAAAATGCGACAATTTCAAAAGTAACAGAAGCACTAACATCCAAACATCAGAACGCGACTACAACACCAAACGTTACTGCTGGCCATCAATCAAAATATCCGAATGCGACTACTGCACCAGACTCAATAGCAGCCTCAACATACAAACATAATAATACGACCATAGCACCAAACGTTACTGCCTCACCAATAACCAATCATCAAAATGCGACAATTGCAAACGTAACACAAGCACCAACATCCAAACATCAGAATGCGACTAAATCACCAAACGTTACTGTAGACCATCTATCCAAATATCAAAATGCGACTACTGCACCAGACGGAACAGCAGCGCCAACATCCAAACATAATAATAAGACAATAGCACCAAGGGTAACTGCCTCACCAATATCCAATTATCAAAATGCGACAATTGCAAAAGTAACACAAGCACCAATTTCGAAACATCAGAATGCAACTACAACACCAAATGTTACTTCAGGCCATCTATCCAAATATCCAAATGCGACTATTGCACCAGACGCAACAACAAAACCAGCATCCAATCATAAAAATGCAACTACAACACCAAAGGTAACTGCCTCACCAATATCTAATCATCAAGATGTGACAATTGCAAATGTAACACAAGCACCAACATCCAAACATCAGAATGCAACTATAACAGCAAATGTTACTGCAGACCATCTATCCAAATATCCAAGTGTAACTATTGCACCAGACGCAACAACAACACCAACATACAAACATAATAATGCGACTACAGCACCAAAGGTAATTGTCTCACCAATATCCAATCATCCAAATGCGACAATTGCACAAGTAACACAAGCACCAACATCCAAAAATCAGAATGCGACTACAACACCAAACGTTTCTGCAGGCCATCTATTCAAATATCCAAATGCGACTACTGCACCAGACGCAATAGCAGTCTCAACATACAAACATAATAATGCGACTATAGCACCAAACTTAACTGCCTCACCAATATCCAATTATCAAAATGCGACAACTGCAAACGTAACACAAGCACCAACATCCAAACATCAGAATGCGACTACAGCACTAAAGGTAACTGACTCACCAATATCTAATCATCAAAATGCGACAATTGCAAATGTAACACAAGCACCGTCATCCAAAAATCAGAATGCCACTACAATACCAAACAGGACTGCCTCACCAATATCCAATCATCAAAATGCGACAATTGCAAACGTAACACAAGCATCAATATACAAACATCAGAATGCGACTACAACATCAAAAGTTACTGCAGACCATCTATCCAAATATCCAAGTGCGATTATTGCACCAAACGCAACAACAACACCAACAAACAAACATAATAATGCGACTACAGCACAAAACGTTACTGCCTTTCCAATAACCAATCATCAAAATGCGACAATTGCAAACGTAACACAAGCACCAACATCCAAACATCAGAATGCGACTACAACACCAAACTTTACTGCAGGCCAACTATCCAAATATCCAAATGCGACTACTGCACCAGACGCAATAGCAGTCTCAACATCCAAACATAATAATGCGACTACAGCAACAAATGTAACTGCCTCACCAACATCCAATCCTCCAATTGCGACAATTGCAAACGTAACACATGCACCAACATCCAAACATCAGAATGCGACTACAGCGCCAAAGGTAACTACCTCACCAATATCTAATCATCAAAATGCGACAATTGCAAGCGTAACACAAGCATCAATATACAAACATCAGAATGCGACTACAACATCAAACGTTACTGCAGACCATCTATCGAAATATCCAAGTGCGACTATTGCACCAAATGCAACAACAACACCAACATACAAACATAATAATGCGACTACAGCACCAAACGTTACTGTCTCACCGATAACCAATCATCAAAATGCGACAATTGCAAACGTAACACAAGCATCAAAATCCAAACATCAGAATGCGACTACAACACCAAACGTTACTCTAGACCATCTATTCAAATATCCAAATGCGACTACTGCACCAGACGGAACAGCAGCGCCAACATCCAAACATAATAATGAGACTACAGCACCAAAGGTAACTGCCTCGCCAATATCCAATTATCCAAATGCGACAATTGCAAAAGTAACACAAGCATCAATTTCGAAACATCAGAATACAACTACAACAACAAATGTTACTGCAGGCCATCTATCCAAATATCCAAATGCGACTATTGCACCAGACGCAACAACAAAACCAGCATCCAATCATGAAAATGCGACTACAGCACCAAAGGTAACTGCCTCACCAATATCTAATCATCGAGATGCTACAATTGCAAATGTAACACAAGCACCAACATCAAAACATCTGAATGCAACTACAACACCAAATGTTACTGCAGACCATCTATCCAAATATCCAAGTGTAACTATTGCACCAGACGCAACAACAACATCAACATACAAACATAATAATACGACTACAGCACCAAAGTTAATTGTCTCACCAATATCCAATCATCCAAATGCGACAATTGCACAAGTAACACAAACACCAACATCCAAATATCAGAATGCGACTACAACACCAAACGTTTCTGCAGGCCATCTATTCAAATATCCAAATGCGACTACTGCACCAGACGCAATAGCAGCCTCAACATACAAACATAATAATGCGACTATAGCACCAAACTTAACTGCCTCACCAATATCCAATTATCAAAATGCGACAACTGCAAACGTAACACAAGCACCAACATCCAAACATCAGAATGCGACTACAGCACTAAAGGTAACTGACTCACCAATATCTAATCATCAAAATGCGACAATTGCAAATGTAACACAAGCACCATCATTCAAAAATCAGAATGCCACTACAATACCAAACAGTACTGCCTCACCAATATCCAATCATCAAAATGCGACAATTGCAAACGTAACACAAGCATCAATATACAAACATCAGAATGCGACTACAACATCAAAAGTTACTGCAGACCATCTATCCAAATATCCAAGTGCGACTATTGCACCAAACGCAACAACAACACCAACAAACAAACATAATAATGCGACTACAGCACCAAACGTTACTGCCTTTCCAATAACCAATCATCAAAATGCGACAATTGCAAACGTAACACAAGCACCAACATCCAAAAATCAGAATGACACTACAATACCAAACGTTACTGCATCACCAATATCCAATCATCAAAATAAGTCAATTGCAAACGTAACACAAGCATCAACATCCAAACATCAGAATGCGACTACAACACCAAACGTTACTGCAGGCCATCTATCCAAATATCCAAATGCGACTACTGCACCAGTCACAATAGCAGCCTCAACATCCAAACATAATAATGCGACTACAGCAACAAATGTAACTGCCTCACCAATATCCAATCATCCAATTGCGACAAATGCAAAAGTAACAAAAGCATCAATTTCGAAATATCAGAATGCGACCTCTGCACCAGACACAACAAGACCAGCATCCAAGCATAATAATGCGACTACAGCACCAAAGGTAACTGTCTCATCAATATCAACTCATCCAAATACGATAATTGCAAATGTAACACAGGCACCAACATCCAAATATCAGAATGCGACTACAACACCAAACGTTACTGTAGACCATCTATCCAAATATCCAAATGCGACTACTGCACCAGACGGAACAGCAGCGCTAATATCCAAACATAATGCGACTACAGCACCAAAGGTAACTGCCTCACCAATATCCAATTATCAAAATGTGACAATTGAAAAAGTAACACAAGCACCAACATTCAAACATCAGAATGCAACTACAACACCAAACGTTACTGGAGGCCATCAATCCAAATATCCAAATTTGGCTACTGCACCAGACGCAACAACAGCACCAACATCCAAACATAATAATGCGACTACAGCACCAACGGTAACTGTCTCACCAATATCTAATCATCAAAATGAGACAATTGCAAATGTAACACAAGCACCAACATCCAAACATCAGAATGCAACTACAACACCAAATGTTACTGTAGACCATCTATCCAATTATCCAAGTTCGACTATTGAACCAGACGCAACAACAACACCAACATACAAACAAAATAATGCGACTACAGCACCAAACTTAACTGCCTCACCAATATCCAATCATCCAAATGCGACAATTGAGAAAGTAACACAAGCACCGACATCCAAATATCAGAATGGAACTACAACACCAAACGTTACTGCAGGCCATCTATCAAAATATCCAAATGCAACTACTGCACCAGACGCAACAACAACACCAGTATCCAAGCATAATTATGCGACTACAGCACCAAAGGTCTTTCCAATATCTAATCATCAAAATGCGTCCATTGCAAATGCAACACAAGCATCAATTTCGAAATATCAGAATGCGACCTCTGCACCAGACGCAACAACAACACCAGCATCCAAGCATAATAATGCGACTACAGCACCAAAGGTAACTGTCTCACCAATATCAACTCATCCAAATGCGCCAATTGCAAATGTAACACAGGCACCAGCATCCAAATATCAGAATGCGAATACAACACCAAACGTTACGGTAGACCATCTATCCAAATATCCGAATGCGACTACTGCACCAGACGGAACAGCAGCGCTAATATCCAAACATAATGCGACTACAGCACCAAAGGTAACTGCCTCACCAATATTTAATCATCAAAATGCGTCAATTGCAAATGTAACACAAGCACCAATATCCAAATATCAGAATGTGACTACGACACCAAACGTTACTGCAGGCCATCTATCCAAATACCAAAATGCGACTACTGCACCAGACGGAACAGCAGCGCCAGCATCCAAACATGATAATGCGACTACAGCACCAAAGGTAACTGCCTCACCAATATCCAATTATCCAAATGCGACAATTGCAAAAGTAACACAAGCAACAATTTCGAAACATCAGAATGCAACTACAACACCAAATGTTACTGCAGGCCATCAATCCAAATATCCAAATTTGACTACTGCACCAGACGCAACAACAGCACCAACATCCAAACATAATAATGCGACTACAGCACCAAAGGTAACTGTCTCATCAATATCTAGTCATCCAAATCCGACAATTGCAAATGTAACACAAGCACCAACATCCAAATATCAGAATGCGACTACAACACCAAACGTTATTGCAGGCTATCTATCAAAATATCCAAATGCGACTACTGCACCAGACGCAAAAACAACACCAACATTCAAACATAATAATGCGACTACAGCACCAAAGGTAACTGCCTCAACAATCTACCATGATCAAAATGCGACAGTTGCAAAAGTAACACAATCACCGCCGTCCAAAAATCAGAATGACACTACAATACCAAACGTTACTGCATCACCAATATCCAATCATCAAAATGAGTCAATTGCAAACGTAACACAAGCATCAACATCCAAACATCAGAATGCGACTACAACACCAAACGTTACTGCAGGCCATCTATCCAAATATCTAAATGCGACTACTGCACCAGACGCAATAGCAGCCTCAACATCCAAACACAATAATGCGACTACAGCAACAAATGTAACTGCCTCACCAATATCCAATCATCCAATTGCGACAATTGCAAAAGTAACAAAAGCATCAATTTCGAAATATCAGAATGCGACCTCTGCACCAGACGCAACAACACCAGCATCCAAGCATAATAATGCGACTACAGCACCAAAGGTAACTGTCTCACCAATATCAACTCATCCAAATGCGACAATTGCAAATGTAACACAGGCACCAGCATCCAAATATCAGAATGCGACTACAACACCAAACGTTACTGTAGACCATCTATCCAAATATCCGAATGCGACTACTGCACCAGACGGAACAGCAGCGCTAATATCCAAACATAATGCGACTACAGCACCAAAGGTAACTGCCTCACCAATATCCAATTATCAAAATGTGACAATTGAAAAAGTAACACAAGCACCAACATCCAAACATCAGAATGCGACTACAACACCAAACGTTACTGCAGGCAATCAATCCAAATATCCAAATTTGACTACTGCACCAGACACAACAACAGCACCAACATCCAAACATAATAATGCGACTACAGCACCAACAATAACTGTCTCACCAATATCTAATCATCAAAATGCGACAATTACAAATGTAACACAAGCATCAACATCCAAACATCAGAATGCAACTACAACACCAAATGTTACTGCAGACCATCTATCCAAATATCCAAGTTCGACTATTGCACCAGACGCAACAACAACACCAACATACAAACAAAATAATGCGACTACAGCACCAAACTTAACTGCCTCACCAATATCCTATCATCCAAATGCGACAATTGAGAAAGTAACACAAGCACCAACATCCAAATATCAGAATGCGACTACGACACTAAACGTTTCTGCAGGTCATCTATCCAAATATCCAAATGCGACAACTGCACCACACGCAACAGCAACACCAACATTCAAACATAATAATGCGACTACGGCACCAAAGGTAACTGCCTCAACAAAATACCATGATCAAAATGCGACAATTGCAAACGTAACACAATCACCGCCATCCAAAAATCAGAATGCCACTACAATACCAAACGTTACTGCATCACCAATATCCAATCATCAAAATGCGTCAGTTGCAAACGTAACACAAGCATCAACATCCAAACATCAGAATGCGACTACAACACCAAATGTTACTGCAGGCCAACTATCCAAATATCCAAATGCGACTACTGCACCAGACGCAATAGCAGCCTCAACATCCAAACATAATAATGCGACTACAGCAACAAATGTAACTGCCTCACCAATATCCAATCATCCAATTGCGACAATTGCAAAAGTAACAAAAGCATCAATTTCGAAATATCAGAATGCGACCTCTGCACCAGACGCAACACCAACACCAACATTCAAACATAATAATGCGACTACAGCACCAAAGGTAACTGCCTCAACAAAATACCATGATCAAAATGCGACAATTGCAAACGTAACACAATCACCGCCATCCAAAAATCAGAATGCCACTACAATACCAAACGTTACTGCATCACCAATATCCAATCATCAAAATGCGTCAATTGCAAACGTAACACAAGCATCAACATCCAAACATCAGAATGCGACTACAACACCAAATGTTACTGCAGGCCAACTATCCAAATATCCAAATGCGACTACTGCACCAGACACAATAGCAGCCTCAACATCCAAACATAATAATGCGACTACAGCAACAAATGTAACTGCCTCACCAATGTCCAATCATCCAATTGCGACAATTGCAAAAGTAACAAAAGCATCAATTTCGAAATATCAGAATGCGACCTCTGCACCAGACGCAACAACAACACCAGCATTCAAGCATAATAATGCGACTACGGCACCAAAGGTAACTGTCTCACCAATATCAACTCATCCAAATGCGACAATTGCAAATGTAACACAAGCACCAACATCCAAATATCAGAATGCGACTACAACACCAAACGTTACTGCAGGTCATCTATCAAAATATCCAAATGCGACTACTGCGCCAGACGCAACAACAACACCAGCATCCAAGCATAATTATGCGACTACAGCACCAAAGGTAACTTTCTCACCAATATCTAATCATCAAAATGCGTCAATTGCAAATGTAACACAAGCACCAATATCCAAATATCAGAATGCGACTACGACACCAAACGTTACTGCAGGCCATCTATCCAAATACCAAAATGCGACTACTGCACCTGACGGAACAGCAGCGCCAACATCCAAACAAATTAATCGACTACAGCACCAAAGAAAACGGCATCACCAATACCCAATTATCAAAATGCGACAATTGCAAACGTAACACAAGCATCAACATCCAAACATCAAAATGCGACTACAACATCATACGTTACTGCCGGCGGCCATCTATCCAAATATTCAAATGCGACAACTGCACCATACGTAACAACAACACCAGCATCCAATCATAATAATGCGACTACAGCACCAAACGTAACTATCTTTCTAATATCTAATCATCAAAATGCGTCAATTGCAAATGTAACACAAGCACCAACATCCAAATATCAGAATGCGACTACGACACCAAACGTTACTGCGGGCCATCTATCAAAATATCCAAATGCGACTACTGCACCATACGGAACAGCAGCGCCAACATCCAAACATGATAATGCGACTACAGCACCAAAGGTAAATGCCTCACCAATATCCAATTATCCAAATGCGACAATTGCAAAAGTATCACAAGCACCAATTTCGAAACATCAGACTGCAACTACAACACCAAATGTTACTGCAGGCCATCAATCCAAATATCCAAATTTGACTACTGCAAAAGACGCAACAACAGCACCAACATCTAAACATAATAATGCGACTACAGCACCAAAGGAAACTGTCTCATCAATATCTAATCATCCAAATTCGACAATTTCAAATGTAACACAAGCACCGACATCCAAATATCAGAATGCGACTACAACACCAAACGTTACTGCAGGCCATCTATCAAAATATCCAAATGCGACTACTGCAACAGACGCAACAACAACACCAACATTCAAACATAATAATGCGACTACAGCACCAAACTTAACTGCCTCAACAATCTACCATGATCAAAATGCGACAGTTGCAAAAGTAACACAATTACCGCCATCCAAAAATCAGAATGACACTACAATACCAAACGTTACTGCATCACCAATATCCAATCATCAAAATGAGTCAATTGCAAATGTAACACAAGCACCAACATCGAAACATCAGAATGCGACTACAACACCAAACGTTAGTGCAGGCCATCTATCCAAATATCCAAATGCGACTACTGCACCAGACGCAATAGCAGCCTCAACATCCAAACATAATAATGCGACTACAGCAACAAATGTAACTGCCTCACTAATATCCAATCATCCAATTGCGACAATTGCAAAAGTAACACAAGCAACAATTTCGAAATATCAGAATGCGACCTCTGCACCAGACGCAACAACAACACCAGCATCCAAGCATAATAATGCGACTACAGCACCAAAGGTAACTGTCTCACCAATATCAACTCATCCAAATGCGACAATTGCAAATGTAACACAGGCACCATCATCCAAATATCAGAATGCGACTACAACACCAAACTTTACTGCAGGCCATCAATCCAAATATCCAAATTTGACTACTGCACCAGACACAACAACAGCACCAAAATCCAAACATAATAATGCGACTACAGCACCAAACTTAACTGCCTCACCAATATCCAATCATCCAAATGCGACAATTGAGAAAGTAACACAAGCACCAACATCCAAATATCAGAATGCGACTACAACACCAAACGTTTCTGCAGGACATCTATCCAAATATCCAAATGCGACAACTGCACCACACGCAACAGCAACACCAACATTCAAACATAATAATGCGACTACAGCACCAAACTTAACTGCCTCAACAAAATACCATGATCAAAATGCGACAATTGCAAAAGTAACACAATCACCGCCATCCAAAAATCAGAATGCCACTACAATACCAAACGTTACTGCATCACCAATATCCAATCATCAAAATGCGTCAATTGCAAACGTAACACAAGCATCAACATCCAAACATCAGAATGCGACTACAACACCAAACGTTACTGCAGGCCAACTATCCAAATATCCAAATGCGACTACTGCACCAGACACAATAGCAGCCTCAACATCCAAACATAATAATGCGACTACAGCACCAACGGTTACTGTCTCACCAATATCTAATCATCAACATGAGACAATTACAAATGTAACACAAGCACCAACATCCAAACATCAGAATGCAACTACAACACCAAATGTTACTGTAGACCATCTATCCAAATATCCAAGTTCGACTATTGCACCAGACGCAACAACAACACCAACATACAAACAAAATAATGCGACTACAGCACCAAACTTAACTGCCTCACCAATATCCAATCATCCAAATGCGACAATTGAGAAAGTAACACAAGCACCAACATCCAAATATCAGAATGCGACTACGACACCAAACGTTTCTGCAGGTCATCTATCCAAATATCCAAATGCGACAACTGCACCACACGCAACAGCAACACCAACATTCAAACATAATAATGCGACTACAGCACCAAAGGTAACTGCCTCAACAAAATACCATGATCAAAATGCGACAATTGCAAAAGTAACACAATCACCGCCATCCAAAAATCAGAATGCCACTACAATACCAAACGTTACTGCATCACCAATATCCAATCATCAAAATGCGTCAATTGCAAACGTAACACAAGCATCAACATCCAAACATCAGAATGCGACTACAACACCAAACGTTACTGCAGGCCAACTATCCAAATATCCAAATGCGACTACTGCACCAGACACAATAGCAGCCTCAACATCCAAACATAATAATGCGACTACAGCACCAAATGTAACTGTCTCACCAATATCTAATCATCAAAATGCGTCAATTGTAAATGTAACACAAGCACCAATATCCAAATATCAGAATGCGACTACGACACCAAACGTTACTGCAGGCCATCTATCCAAATACCGAAATGCGACTACTGCATCAGACGGAACAGCAGCGCCAACATCCAAACAAATTAATGCGACTACAGCACCAAAGGAAACTGCCTCACCAATACCCAAATATCAAAATGCGACAATTGCAAACGTAACACAAGCATCGACATTCAAACATCAGAATGTGACTACAACATCATACCTTACTGCCGGCGGCAATCTATCCAAATATCCAAATGCGACAACTGCACCAGACGCTACAGCAGCGCCAACATTCAAACATCATTATGCGACTACATCACCAAAAGTAATATCCAATCATCACAATGCGACACTTTCAAAAGTAACTCAATCACCAATATCCAAATATCAGAATGCAACTATAACACGAAACATTACTGCAGGCCATCTATCAAAATATTCAAATGTGACTTTTGCACCAGACGCAACAACAGCACCAACATCCAAACATAATAGTGCGACTACAGCACAAAGGGTAACTGTCTCACCAATATCCAATCATCAAAATGCGACAATTGCAAACGTAACACAAGCACCAACATCCAAACATCAGTATGCGACCACAACACGAAATGTAACTGCAGCACCAGCCTCTAAACATAACAATGCGACTGCAGGTCTAAACGTAACTGCAGCACTAACATCTGAACATCAGAATGTCACTACAGCACCAAACGTAACTGCAGGTCCAACATCTAAACATAAAAACGCGACTAGAGCACCAAACGTAACTGCAGCATCAACACCCACACACCAGAATGCGATCACACTACCAAACATAATTGCATCGCCAACATCCGACCAGCAAAATACGTCTACTCCACCACACGTAACTGCAGCACCAACACCCAAACATAAAAATACCACTACATCACCATATGTAACACCAGTGCCAACACCCAAAGATCATAATGCAACAAAAGCATCAACTGTTACAGCAGCACCACCACCCAAACATCAAAATACAATTACAGCACCAAACGTGACAGCAGCACCGGAGCGCATAAATGCTACTACTTCATTAACATTTGGCAGTACGACTAAAGCTGCAAACGGTACAACCCCGGAATTAACCAAACCAACAACCTCGAAACCAAAGACGAACACAACATTTTCGACGAAGGTCACACGTACAACACCTGAACACAACATCGCGAAGGGCAACATATATGTGGTTGGCACAGGTAAACACAAACATTGTGGAATGTATAATTTTGTCATTGATCATAATATTAGTTCTAAACAATCACAATCACATTTAGAGATCCTAAGGCGCATATAAATAAGTTTTGTAGCAACGTACGCTCGTACTTTTAACAAAACATTGAACTAAAGCGTCAAGCCTAACGGGGTAGCAGAGTAAGTGAATGAGTGGCACACTGGGCACTCCGTGGCTAATGCAGTAGTCATCATAATTGACATCAACATTATCAAATAAGACACCAGTGCCAACATCGGCAAGTTTTAATACCAAATAAATTCTTCATCGCTGTCGGTTAGGACCACAAACTAACTTGATCAAAAGATAAGATGAAGAATGTTAATATGCTTTATAAAAGTATATTAGGTCAAGTAAAGAAATGAACGTGATAGAAGACAGACTCATTCAAAATACCACTTTAGATCAATCACTGGTTCAGTATCTCTTGACATCTATTGGGTCGATCAATTGCAACCTCGAAATTGTCTGCGATGCCAAACAATTGCATGCAGATGCGGACGGAGGAACAAAGAACTACCACCTCACCTTGAGCACTTGAGTACAGATAGCAGTAATGTTTTGCATATTATGAAAATGAATACCAGAAATATATGTATTATATGTACATATACATACTAGGCAGGGTGCATTTTATGAATTTTAAAATGAAACTAATTGTAAACGACCAGGCCAAACTAAATAATTTAGTTCTGCATATATAAAGTGTGTGTTGCTTGCATGAAATATATTTGTTAGCTAACAATGGTTTACAAGGCATCACATTTGATATTCTCATAGACACTATCCCATTGCAAAAATGGGTAACATCTCCTGGCGGTAGACATCCACATATCCACATTTGATATTTAAATTATGAGAATCATTCGAGTATACTGGGATATGTGTGGAAATGGTTATCGAAACCTTTCGAATACCTTTATATTTATCTTGTATCTAATGTTGCGATTGTGCATGATAAAACCCGGCTTATTATGTGTGCAAGTTACTACATACATCACATATCTAAGAGGCAAATGCGCTTGTGCATGAACAAAACCTAATCAAACACCAATATATACAACGCATAAAAGCGGCAAATAGCTTTGCGTAAATACATTTCTCGTTTTTATTTGTTTATTTCCGCACTTCAAATGTTTCCTTCACTAATAATTATCCAATTTCACATTATTGATTAAATACATCCCTTCAAATGACAATTGAATCACACTACACATTGAAACACATCCAATATAACATAAGGCTTACTCGGATACCAGCACATTTTCAATACGTGCTCATTCAAACGAGATAGCATATGTTCCCTGTGAAATCATGGTGTAAACACTTGTCAAAATTATTGTTTTTCCAGAAAACATATCCGTACCTATACCATTCAAGGTAAAACTGGAAAAGCCGTTTGACGTGAGGCTTCATGAGAAAACGTCTGATCTTTACAAAAACTATTCAATAGAATTTAACTTAAAAGTAAGTATGAAACGAATATTATTGTCATAACTGAAATTAGCTTATATTCCCTGAAGCAATTAGATTGATCCCTGTGTAGTGTATATAGTTCATATTTAATATGTTGCGGCATGATCAGCAGCTCCTCTACCATGCATTAAACACATTCTGATACCTTTTGCTAGTTTTCTAACTCTGCCGAACATACATATTATATATATAAGACATAACGGTATTACTTAATGCATCCTTGACCAAGTCCAAGAAATGTAGTCTGTATGTATGCTTAGTTAATTGCATTACGTCTTATTATACTGTTCGGGTATTTCAAACATTAAATGAAGATTATGTTACATTTTAAAAACATGCGAGTTAAATTATATAATTTCTTTAATCCCTTCATAAAAATGATGACAACGAATACATACATACTTACCGTCCTATTCGTGTTCTGTTTTTAGCTTTCGCTGTCATTCCAAACAGCAAAAGGATTCGACCATATTGTCATCAAAGGGTTTAAGTAAGTTTATGTATGAATGTATTATTATTTCTATTTAAAACAATAATATACAAAGACAACACATAGCGTATGCAATTGTTGCACGAGTAAATGTACCACTTATAAGAAGTGTTTGGTTTTATCTTATTACATATTTGTAATTGAAAATGCTATACATATGGAACACTTGCTCTTGAACTGTGACGGATTCAACTTTGATCCGGTCCTAGGGTGCGTGAGTAGTGTTGCACTTTTAATTTCTGCTCATGAAGAGAATGAATGCAACCGAGTTTGAATTTATCTCTATTTCGTATTGCTGCTTTTACTTTCGAAGGATCTCCTACTTTTAGAATGTTTGTTGTGTATATAAATAGGTACACAATTTTACTCTTTATTTTTGCACTACATTGTACAAAGTAAGGAGCAATTATATAGGAAGATCAATGTCTTCTTGTATTTGTACAATTTTGACCCGTGACTTACACGTATTCAAACTTAAGCAAGGATATAGATACCATAAACTAAGAAAAACTTTCTCTAAATTTTACTATCGAAATCTCTCACTTATTGACAAGTACCAATGTAATCTCAAGGTGCTTCTGCGACACGGTGTTTCACATCCTGAATTTTATGATGATGTGATTTACAAACTTCGTAAAATTATTGTACATACCCATTTTCTCACTTTGGTCATCAAATGTGTTAAAAAAATATTAAAATGGTATATGATCCTATAGTACTACACCATACTGCATGTTTGGTTGTCAACCCTTTTACAGTTGGCAATCACGCTGGCCTCTTTGAATGTACACCGGCAAGAAAGGTTTAGTACTCTATGAAGGCGACCTCTTAAATCCAGAAACGGAAGGAGAACGTCGGATATCTGTATTATTTCGTTTTTGTCGTATCCTTTATCACTTTTCTACAGTTACTCTGTTTGCAGCTCAATCATTGAGTATACTGGCCATAGGTGGATACAGTTTCTTCACCTAAATGTTTTCGTTATACATGCACTTTACCACTGTATTTGCATCGCTACGTTTATTTACACTGTTTTACACAATTCTGGATGATCTACCTATAGAACTACAAAATATGACAGAGGCAGTTCATAACGGTATGTTTCGACACATGCATAAAATGCATAATTTATAATTCAAATTGCCTCAATTGGTACGATGCATTGCTAATCTTAATATTATTAGCCTTCTTTGACTTATTTGGTTCGTAATTAAGATAACTGAAATATTGATTATTAACCGATATACGTATCCTTTAGCCAAGCAGTTAAAACACGTTAAGTTCTTTGTTGGTTTTGATAAGTCGTGTCGTTGAGCACTTTCACAATGTCATACTAGATCATAAGAATAATGTTGTATTATGTTCAAATGTATGAGTCCCCATTTACAATCATTTTTTTCAGTGACAGATAATTTGTGTATGGCACTTAAAACTCCATGTGCAGTTGGGTTTGAATGTGAAGCTTCTAACGGAAAACTTCGATGTATACATTTATGTGCAAAACAAAGCGAAACTTGTCAAAACAATGGAAAATGTTTTTTTGACATCAAGGAGGCTAAAACTGACTGCAAGTAAGACAATCGTAAAACTTATACATAACCTTACCCCAGTTTCACGAACGTTCTTAAATAATTACTTAGTACCAAACTTAACTTACATGTAGTATGGGTATTACACTTAAATGTAGAGGAGATACGTGAAATAATTTTATTTACCTAAGGAGAAATCTTGGAGACATTCTGTTATATTTTTAAATTGAAAATGAGGGTTTTAGCATGGAGCATCTAATTCAACCTAAAAATCTTAAGTCTGTTATAAATTCTTAAATATTGCTTTATGTATATAACCTTCAGTTATTATCAAGTGCAATATGTGTTTTTAAACTGATAACTGATTAAATGTCGTACTGTTTTGAGTCAATATAAACACTAATTTATGAAAAGTTATGCTCTTGTATTTTTTTAACAGATTTAGCTCAGTAATTACTTAAGAATGTTCGTGAAACTGGGACCTGGGCATTGCATGTGAGCAACAACAGACCTTCAAAATACAAAAAACGATCTGATATGTGCCGTAGCAGAAACGGTTCAACGCCGCATTTCTAAACACAGCGACAGATCATGTTCTGCAATGTTTGCAAATCCTCAATGTAGGACTTATTCAATGATTGTGCTGCAACTGTATTGTTTAATTCAAAAATGATTCGACAGGAACAACATCAATCAGATCGGGAAATATAATACTTATATTAATTACAATGTATGTGTAAATGAATGAGTCAGATATTTTGTTAAGTGTCATTATAGTCCATAGCAACCCGAAAATCACAAACGAAGTGCGCGTGTCCATATGTACGTACACACATGATTTGCACAGAACAGTTATTTGTCCTCTCAAACAATACTCAAACAATCATAATTATCCAACAAAAGGCGCCATAACTTACACAATGATAAATGACATGCATTGCTGGTATGTTTATCAGTAATTGAGAAGTCATAGATCACATAATTATGTCGTGCAAATTGATGCATGTTAATTATTTGGAACATTGTGCATCCAACCGTAAACGCTGTTTCTGATTTAGGCTGATATATTCACTGTATCCTCATGCATTGTTTTCATTTGACGCGCCTTCGGTAAAATACGTTTGTTTATATTTGTCAAATCTAGGTGCACAGAAGACGATAAGTACATATACAGTGGACCCTACTGCAAGAACAAGGCCGAAAAACTAGCTCTATCGTCTACAAACATCATTATAATCAGTGCTAGTGCTGGAGGAGGAGCCATCGTCATACTCATAATTATCATTGTTGTACTTATTGTCAGACACAGGAGACGAGACGGTGACAAAATGCAACCCATGTTAGACTCAAACATTTCTTCAAATCATCAAATACTTTTCATTCCGTTATAAAATTACTCAAGTGTAGAACTAATATACGTCGTACGTGTTACAAAACTAATGATGGTTTGTTTTGTAAAAACCTTTTGAATGCCGAAAAATGGAGAGCCACCACCTTTAAATCACAGAGTTTATTCAGTATGTAGGGATTAAATGTGCTATAGGTTTTGAATGACAAACGAAAAGACCCCGATCTAAGTGTTTAAGGTTTGCAGATGCAATCTTAGAGGTTTCGTCCATAGTTTGGTTTCATGCGGAATTCGCCATGGAAACAACTACAATATATGTTTTTAAAAAAAAGAGGTTAACAAAATAATAACATTCATTCAAACAGAAAAAGATCCTGATCCATAAAGAGTTTAAACGCACCCAAATGTCCAGTATGTAATATCGTTCTTCGTGTATTGTATTTGGCGTTTCTTACCACTTTTTATACAGTGTTTTAAATAAAATTGTCATATATATTGATTATTGTGAAGAGAATGTATACATGTTTGGTTTCCATATATGACTGATCATATGTCAGTGCAAACGTACCGATATCCGAGGCCCAGAAATGTGTATATCAAACCAAGTTTATGAATAGTGCCTTTATGTCTCCACCAAACCAAATCTTGTGGCCATTCTTTAGAATCGTCTCTTCACGTATATGACGATTTTCTTATTTGTATACGTACCTTTTTATATTGCTCTGCATACCGAAAACCCGTCGAAGGTAAAACTATCAGCCTTATTTCCAAGGAATATATGACTACTGTAATCGTATTTTGTGTCGTACAGTAAAACCGTTTTCAATGGATATAAACTATTTTATTTTCACTCATTGTAAAGAAAATAATCTTGCTAAACATTGCTTTTCAGGATGGAAGAACTTAGCATGGATCATTGGAGCAATGCGAGCATGCAGCGGCCACAAGATGACACTTTGTCGAATGAGTACCATAGTGGAATACCGGATACCAAATTCGTCAGTGGACGAGAGCATATAGTATTAAATGATAACAATGGGTCAGAGGTAAGTTGGTTTGCTGGCATTATCTGAACCGCAACAGGGCATAAGTATATCAGTGTTGAAATAAATTTGTTTTAAATATACTATTTAAATATTTCCGACAAATAAAGTAAAATAAAATAGTCGCAGTGTTCCTTTGTAACTCATTTACAGTGTGCCGACGAAAGGGCAGTGTGTGTTAATCATTAGTTAAACGTACACTTAAATCCGTTTTACTATACAAAAGAAAGTTGCTCCAAATAGTGTCCCGTTGTATAATACACAGCACGATATATACGTATATGCTAACCTATCCATTTTTAGCAACCTTCAATTGATCTAATAAATATAGATACATATAAGATTGACTGTTAAGCACACGTTTCGGATATGATTAGTATGGCAAGTGAAACGAAGACAATTACGAATGATTGGTCATGCAATTATTAAGGGAAAGCTGGCCGGTATGTTAAAGAATACACACGCTCTGTTGGCATACGGTACAGCTTAATTTTGTTAGCTGGTGTAAAACAAATATCACATTTAAGTGTGGAAAAGGACATATTTGTTTCTGGATACGCAATATTTGGTACAACGGACCATGCAATTTGTAAAACTGCATCAATATAATATGTTCACATATTTATATCAACCCCACAAGCAATCAACTCGTCTACGGCCAAATTCTTGGGAGACCCCTGAAACTGAAGCATGGTCAACAAGGGCGACCTCATCCTACGACTATATTGACACGGAGAAGAACGTATGTTTATCATTAATGTAGGAAAGAGAAATAATATCAAAACTGACTTTCTGATCTTAGCACATTATAATGTTTGCAATTCACAAATAAATCTTAGCATGTCAGGCGCAACTTGACCTGCAACTTTGGTCCAGATGTGACGATAAGTAAGTCTGCATCTAATCAGGATCGAAGCTGTGTGGCAATTAGTTTAATAAACAATTGCACGTATCAGAATAGACCTTGCCTAAGATCGGGGTTTGGACATACAATTCTTCTTTCAGCAAAATAATGTTTAAAAGGCTAAACTGGTATTCTATCATTCTATCATCCTGCTATAATTGTCAAGCATAGAACGTAAAGAATGATTATGCCACAATTTGACATAATTATGTGTCTGTAGATTTGCCTGATAGTGATAAGTACATGCGCCTATTATGTATCTTCTATAATAAATTTCATTATTAACACGTTTTATTTCTAATCGAAACGCAACATGTTTATATTGTATCTTTACAGTTATCGTGAAACAGATTAGGCGTTTTGTAGTTTTTGGACTTTCAAACGTTTTTTTATGTTTCAGTATCATATCAAAAGACCCTCAGTTAAGCTAGGATACTTTGATCAGATTTGAGTGACGGGAGATAACTGCGTGACAGTAGCAATTTTGACATCTGACATCGAAGTGATGTGGACAATTCTGTAAATATTACGGCCGTGATTTATGTTGTATTTTTGTTGGTCCAAATCCATGTAGCACTGCATGATCAACGAGTTCTGAAAGTGCATGTACAAGCAATGTTGTTGCCATGAAACTTAATTACGATTATAAGTACCTAATTGGACAGCGTTTTACGCATATGATAATGCAAGCGCTACACTATTAATTAAAAGTGGTAGTTTGTTCAAATCGTTTTGGCAAATCTTGTTGATTGCAACTTGCAAAAGCCATCTATTTAAGATTAAATGCGTGTTACACATCTTATTTGAGAGTCAAAGGATTTGCCATCCCTGACACTTCAAGAGCTTGTAAACTATTTTGAGTAATGCATATGTTTTTCGATTAAATTTACTTGAAATTTAAATAATATTGGAAAGGTGTTTTCAAATGATTTTCTGTTAAAAATCGAACATATTACAGTGATACATAATTACAATATTTTGGTATGTATATTTATGCTTTGCGGTGATAATACTGTTTTTAATTTTGAATATGTGTCATGTTTTTCTAGTATTTGTATAATTTCATTTCGTCTCATTCACATTTTATATTTTCTTTTTCTTAAATCTATATCGCCGATGTAGATGAAAGTTGATGTTCTTGTATGTTTCTAAAACACAGCATCGTAATTAGTACTGAAAATATAATACTACTCCCGGATAAGAGCATTTTAGTAAAAGGGGGAACATTATAACAGGGGACAAGATATGCAACACAGTTGGGTAGGGTAGCGCTTTTTTCTTTTCTGTCAAGAATCAGCCTCGTGTCTTTCATTATTAGCAGAAAAATTCGCATGTGTACTTCCATCCTATCAAAGGACGCAGTGTTCTAAAGTATGCTGCAATTTGTTTAACCCATAAAACTCAGTGATCCCGTACATGAGACAAATCAAACAGTGTAAACTCAGATCAGAAGGCTCCTGAAGGTTCTGCACTGTTTGCTATACAAACAATATCAAAGGTTATCAAAAGGACATCTGTCATTTGTAGGACCCCACCGTAATGAACATGGAATAGTTTAAAATTGTATTTGGAAGTGTTTACATTATACAGAAATTCAAATAAAATGCGTAAATTAAAATATTTTCAAGAATTATTTATTCATTTGTTTCTATCAAACCATGAGTTGTGGCCAATCTTTAGAATCGTTTCGAAGAGACCATTTGAATGAGTGGTTACAACATAGGGTTTGGTGGAGAAATGACGGTTTTAGCACTTGAGTACTCACCTTTATCTGTTGTTCTGCATATGTGATATGGGAGTTTTGTAAAATGCTGTATCTATTCATATCTCCCTTAGGTGTTGAAATAAGAATTGCATGTACTTGGTTTGTACAGAAAATAACATAGGAAACGTTCTTGACAATGCGGTAAGGTTTGGCTATAATTGGACGACTCGTGTTGCTCTTAGCTCAGACACGTTTTGAAGAGTTTCACTTGGCTCAGAAAAATGCACTGAAGCCTCATCGGTTTCTTATAATACACATTAAAACGTTGTTTTGCAATATTTCACAAATGTTCACAAATTTGCTGTTACCAATCGGCATGCCAACAACTACCTATCGACGACAAATCGTATCAATTAATCTGACACGTCATATATTTATCACTAATCAAAAAGCGTGTTTCTGTACGACCGCTGATAGACCTACCTTTTATATAGCATCCTATTTCACTGACAGTTTTGACTCATTTACTAGTCATATTCAATGCATAGGACCCTGTACCGCTTCATGGGAGTTTTTACATACTATATAATAACATGGGTTCCAACTGGCAGAACTGACATCCGTGTATCACGAGTACACATATGAATGCAACTCTTACAACTTCAATGATAATTTCGTACTTCGTTCGGCTATTGGAAGCCAATATATTTGACCATTAGATAAATATAATTTTCTGACGGTAACTTATGCACAATTATCAATCCAACAATGATTGTCTCAAAATTTCAAATGTTTTCTGAGTCATTGACAGACGTTCGTTCAATCTCCATTTGTTTGTCCTCTAAATAAGTAAGCAGCTAGCAACAGCAGCCTTTCCGGCTGTCGTTAGTTTCTTTTTCGGATGGTGCTATTTTGGGACGAAATATGAAAAGAGTCATTTCATTGGATGAGCGAATTAAAATTTGGAAGTAAAATTTGGGAACGTACACGTACACTGGCTCCTTCCCCGACGATTTAAAACAAACTGAAAACATTCTCTAGTTTTACATCATTTTTTATGCTTGGGAGTAATAAGATGCCCAAGCAGTAAGATGGAGACTGAGGATAGAACCTTTATATTATACAGTTGCTTTTTGTTTCTTTTACTTGCTTAGTAGCAACTGCTTGTTGTCACACATTTCTGTGATTTCATATGAACTACATAACATACTCAATTCACCTACAAGCATGTAATCAGGGTGTCATATAGCTCGATTCAATCTGCTTGCAATGGTAACCGCCATTTCGCTCTAAGTGATAAATCATAAATATTAGTCATACTATCTATTTAGTATGGATACTTCTTGTATGAATATATGTTCAACTTGTGTATACATTTACATGCATGAATCGAGTTTGGCTAACTCGAATCAGAAAGCTGTTAGCAATTTTATTAGAGTAAATAGGTTTGTTTTATATTTTATGTGTTATGCTGTGTTTTTCGTTTAAACGGACATTCTGCTTATTTGTGTATTATCATATTCATTAAAGAAAGTTACCATTTTGTATGATGTTATCAGTAATATAATTATCAAGTGTGAGATACAGTGTAACTTTGATATCTCGTACTTCAAGGGACCATACAAATTCACCTCGTGATAACCTAACATCGAGTCATCGATTTCTTATCTAGACATTTTCTCATCTCACAGGTTATTGCAGGTATACAGTAATTCATAAATCTCCAGTAGGAGCTTTCAATATTATTGTCAACCTGCATTAAGATGTGCGTTTGTTTCTAGATGCATTTTAAAACAATTTTGTATTGTAAATTTTGGAAGGGGTCGAATTTTAATTTGAGATTTATTGAAGTTTTATTGAAGTTCGAGTTATCAGAGTTCGAGATTCGTGGTTCAACTGTACATGCATGTAGATATATATATTCATATAAAATCGAGATCGTCCTTTTGTTAAACGGAATAAAATAAACCTTTATATGCAGTAGGGAATATAAAAATGACTTTCTCGGAGAATTTTGCATAAACATTTCAAATTACAAAGACAATATTATTATCAATATAAATTATTAGAATTTATGGCGAAAGCAAAGTCTGAAATGGTTACTTACAAAGTTAATATACAGTAGGCGAACATATTGTTTCATATAGGAATGAGACCCACGAAGAAATTTGTATAAACTATATGTTTGAATTACTAAGCTGAATTTATTATCAATATAAATACTGTCGGTAGTTTAAGTGTATCATTGCATAACACATTCAACCAAACAGAATCCTAAGGGAGGTGGTTTACGATCCTCAGACGCCTGCAGATTTGAACTATGGTGCTCGATTTAACAAACGGAAAACGTTTGTGACAGACGTTTCATTACCATAGTAGGGCCAAATCTATTGAATAAACTTCCGCTGATCATCAGACAGTCGGCTTTAATGGAGTGTTTGTTCTGTATGTGGTGTTTCCTGCATGACTCATTTTTGTACTTTTGTTCAAGAAACAAATGAAAACCAACTATGTTAGAAACCTTTACACACTTTGTTAATTTAGAGTGGTATCGTACGCAATTAACGTTGCTTTTATATTAGATTTTGACATTTAAGTTTTATAGTATGCATCTGAATTGTTGGATGCATGTTTAAAAATATTTTCTGTAATTTTAGAACTTTTGATTTATTACGTATATATTTAAGTTTCATTGTGTGTGTGTGTGTGTGTTTTATTACTATATATTAATGACTTCTAGGTCATTTAGGAAAGTTTATTGATTGTGAATATTTCCACTTGTGTTTTATATATTGTATGTGCATCACCACTTATTATGTATTTAACCAAATAAAAAAGTTTACAGTTTATAGGATGCTTTACAAAACGTTGCAGCTTCTTTTCTGTCCTGTAATAAATGTCACAAATAACCATGTACTTCAAACACGGTCATAGTACGATATCGCAGAGGTGCCTGTAGAGACCCCATGGCAGTAATATGCATTTGCAATAACACAAATTGTGTCCAGTATACCTCGCCTGTATTCCATTCTCAGGTGTCTTTATTATTATAAACAATACGTTTATACTGAATCGTTTAGTTATCTTGCGTGCTGTAGTTTTTGTCCTTATCGTATCAGGAAACTCTCTGTTAAACTAGAATACATCGATCAAATTTAGGTCAAGGGAGATAACTTAGGGACAGAAACTACTTGGACATTTGTATCTGTCAGAAGAACTGGTGTGGAATACAGAATAATCTGTCTTAAGCGGCCAGCCATCAGGATATTATGGATCTGTAAGGCTGGTGATGGCTTAATGTAGGTCACACGTGATGCAGAAAGCTCATGTAGAAGTTTTCTGCATTACGTTTGCGCAACCACTAAGTAACCACCAAATGGATTATTTCCCTTTTATTCAACAGTCAATGGGTTATCGTAAAACATGTGTTAATGCTTTGCATACTTTATTTGTTATACACAAGGCATACTTACCATACGACCTAGGCGAAACAGGGAAACACACCAGCAACAAACTGTAAAAAAATAAGTATTCAATATCGCTGAAATTAAGCAATAAAAATCCAGAATTTTCTGCGTTTTATTTTCTTAAAATAAAGTTTCAAATTGAATAATCATTTCACACACTTATGATATTCTGATATACAACTGATGTTAATTCGAGAATGTTCACGTGCCAAAGTAACTGTTAAGTAGTTCTGTAGCATTAAACACAAATATCGAAGAGCAACAGATAACGGGACGTACTTAACCCTTCGCTTGCTATTCACGTCAATATACCTATCTGTAAATAGTGAAGACCCAGATGCAGGAGCTGTCTCATCAGGGTATGCACTATTTACAAGTTGATTGTGCAACCAGTGCACTCCACAGCAGTGATTGCACAGCGAAATACTTGTACACAGTGAAGATATATGTAATTATACAACAGAGCATGGGTAAAGAAGGAGACATGTGTTTTAGAATTCAGCACGCGAAGGGTTAAATACAAACATTGTTATTTATCCACCATGCGCTTTATCGTGACCACCCTTTATAATCGTCTCGAAGATACATTCTTAAGAGTGATAACAACATCGGATTTGGTTGAGAAATAAAGCAGCTATTCTTGAAAAAATTTACGTATCTTATCTGGATTTAAGGAACAAGACGAACGTTCAAGAATTTAACAAGATGTTTACATGAACAAATGCATTTATATAACGTTCCAGAATAAACAAAAAATGTTGATTTTAAACGTACACGTATATTTCATACAGGAAACACCACATACAAAACACAAAGCCGTCCGAACGGCTTCGCAACATGGAAACACAGCAAATGTACATATCTATCAAAACACAAAGAGACGCACAATGAAAAAAAAACAATGGAGGGGGAGATTGGAGTACCGCCTTAGAACGGTAAGTAAGAATAGTCACTGGGTGTTTAAACCGTTTCAGGGGTGCCCAACCTCACAATTATTCCATCTCCACCTTGCTTAACACTTTGCTTCCAGCACTTCTCAATGGTTCTGAGATAACCTACGACTTACTTTGAAACCAAGAATTATTTAAAAAAAACCAGCAAACATGCATACATATTAATTGAGGTATACAATGAACCTATCTAGATCTACATTATATTCAAGTAATTATCTGACATAATACTTACTTGTTGCAATTCTAAAGGTTACCTTTCCATCCACTTTTCTACGAAACCTATCAGTGCTAAAAACGGAAAAAACGTCGTGTCAAAAAAAAGACAAATATTCCGTGTCAAAAGATTCAGTAATAAATATCATGCTAGGCACGTTCTCGATGGGATTTGTAAACAGCTTGGATCCGGATGAACGGTCAAACTATTTGACCAGCATGTTCGCGATAGCCAGTACGAAATGGAAGCAAGTACACACATAGTTAGATCAGACAAGAACAGTCACCAGAGTTTACAGAGTCACCATAGTTTACAGAATCACCATATTTTACAGAGTAATAAGGGTAAACTTGTTATATCAGATTGAAGACAATTCCGATTATGTTCTACGACTCCAGGTAGTTTTTCCTTTCCTGCATTACCCATTCTCTCATATTGACACTTTTTGATACCTTTAATTGACGCTTTGTAAAAAACACATTTTGAAACCATTGTGATAAATCGAATATTTTGTTACAATGGTTTCAAAAGTACACACTTCGTACATTTCTCTTCTGAATGCTCCTTTTCGGTAGATTTATTCAAATAGGCTGAGTCTAAAATAAAACAATAGGGAATGTGTTAATTCGACGTTAGCCTACCGAGATACTATATGTTGAATTAACTACACAAACGATCAAGGATAATGCAAGTATCAGGTTTTTTTCTGCAGCAGGCTATATTTGAGTAGGGATCGTGATTGAGTTTTTTTAAAATGTGTCATTGAGAAACATGCATTAAACATATTTAGTTCTGGGGAAAATGCTGCATTAGAACTAGATGACTATATTTAGAAGTACTTAAAAACTAGTGCTTGCTTGATGCAGTAACTTCTGGCCGAAATCATGAACATTGCTTGGCTCAATCTTATTATAAAGCAAGTAATTTACCAAGGCAGAAAAACCATAGAATCATATCTATATTTTACTGCAAAAGCAAACCGATCAGACCCTAATCCGACGGCCAAGTGGCAAACAGCTTGGATTCGATGACATGACGATTTACTAGGTGTCTCATTTTAATTCAAGGTGCTTGCACATGCAGGTCGTGGTTTTAAATAATGTGTGTCTTATAAGTAGACATGTTACAGATTTAAAAATACTCACTATAACAAAGGTCATTGATTATATAGTCTATACTGTACGGAAGCCCAGATAGGTATACAAATTACTTCGAGATAACAGAGGTTCAAGTTATCCATTTTCTTATCTAAACAATTGCTTGGAAATTGGTGCGCTGTGGTCTAGTGGTAACGTGCTTGACTTTCAGTCCGGAAGTCCGGGGTTCAAGTCCCGGTCCCTCTCGGAAATTTCAGAGAAGCTTTTCCGTGTCTCCCACCCACACCTCCTCTCCACCAATGGGGTTAAAATGGGTACATGTGAGGGTCACTCGTCGGTACTGCGGCTGCATGATTGCGCCATATGTTAGCAGTGCTCAATAGTGTAGGCGAATGACTCAATGACCAGGGGAGTAAATGTACAGTTGGCTGAGCGGTCATTCGGACTGAAAGTAGACTATAACAAGGTACTTTACTTTTTTACTCAATACATGTGTATAGTAATGCAGAAATCTCCTATATGAGCTTTCAGCATTACTGTCGACCTGCATTATGCTGTCAGGTGTGTTTCTAGATATGCGCAGTGATTCATTTAAGATTCTGTATTTTATCAATTTGAAGGACCGAGACGTTTACTTCGAGTTATCCCTGAGTTAAAGTTATCCGAGTTCGAGATATCGAAAGTCAACAGTATATCCACCTTTGAATCTAGATCAGACGCCGAGTACCTAGGCTTCTAATCAGGATATTGACTAGCTTTACTTAGCATTCCACTGCGAGATAAATACAGTGAAAACTTTAAAGGACGATACAAATTACTTCGAGAGAACAGGGGTTCGATTCAGCCTATTTCTAATTTGAAAACTTTCTCGATGTGACAGCTAAATTCAGGTGGCATGTAATGACGGAAGTTCCTGTAGGAGCTTTTAGAATTACTAGGACATGCATTAAGCTGCCGCGTGTCTTTATTGATATGCTAATTGTGGTAGAACTGTAAATTGGGAAGGGCCGACATTTAAACTCGAAGTTGCATTATCCGAGATTGGGATATCGAGATTCCACTGTACTCTCATCAGTGACAAATCTCTTCTGGTATTGATACAGAAGGGAGGTTTATCCCTTCCGGCGCCACATTTCTAATTGTCGGCTGTAATCCAAATTTGTTAAATCGTTCGGTAAAATAAGGAAATACGATAAATAAATGTAATTTCAAAGGAATACATCACAGATATAGAAATAGAGATTGAGACAAAACTGAAGTCCCTGATCAGGGACTGCGATATTTGTTGTGGTGCAATTTTGTGACATTGGCGGTGAAAGGATTAGTGTTTGGTAACGTACGGTTAGTCATCGGAGTTGAGTGTTTCTTCAGTGAATTTATAGGACACAGATAAGACTAATCAATGCAGTTGGTAAGCATTCATGTTTAATCATTTGACGTCTGAAATTCAAAATCTAATAAAGTAATGCAGTTTATATTACTTTGTTCGTAGGCAAAACAATTTAATTGATTCTATTTTTATATATGTATATGTAAAGGTGAGAGAGAAAGATAGGCAGTCACAGAGAGAAAAAGAGAGACAAAGTGAAATGAAAGACAGACAGAAATAGAGAGATAGACTTAGAGAGCGACAAAGCGAGAAAACAGACAGAGAGAGACACACACACAGCGACATAAACTCACACAAGAGAAGTTCCGCATAACTGACTAATAGACAGACAGTGACAGAGCGTATATACAGAGACAAAGAGAGAGCGAGAGACAGAGGGATAGAGATAGTAGGAAGGGAGAGACAGAAAGAGAAAGATAGACAAATAAATAGATCTAGAGAAAGACAGATGGAAAGAAAAGGAGATCCAGATAGAGATAGACGGAAAAATAGATTAGTCTGAACAGTAATTCCTCTCTAACCTGGAATTAAAGGGGAGAGAAAAGCTATTTTCAGCCATGCGAATACTTAATGCAAGATGAAAGTCATGCAGAAAGCTCTTATAAAAGAGATGCATTACTATCACTCTGCATTTAGTATTGCGAAAAGAGTAAATGTTTTTGCAATTGATCAAGAGATCGTTTCAGCCGACTTGTTAAGTCAAAACAGTGTTGAATGCTAAGAATAATTATGGCATATATGATTAAATAATTCGAAGGTGTTCAGTGAATCAGCCTGTCACTAATCTCTATCGTATTGAAATGTGTGTTTATATACAAAACGATCATATAATGTGATAACGTGGAACAGTCAGTAGATTGGCAAAAGTTTGTAATACATCTAGGATTATTCTTTAGTTTTAGTTGATAAAATGTATAGAAATATGCCAAGCATAGGGACCAGATTCGGCAGATTGTTTATATTCTGAACGCAAATTTATAGAATATCGTCATTAGTCATTCATCCTTAAAGGATTAATGCCATCCGATATTCCTTTTTTGGAAATTGTAAACATTAACATATCACATAACATTAACATATGTTTATTGGCAGCAGGGCGAATGAAAGAACACAATTGTAATCGACGTATTGACTTCAGATGTCATTCCATTCATTCTCCAGCCATATACCATCCACTCATTCCTTCATCCTTCCATACATCCATTCATCATTTATCAAATTAATCCATAATTCATTCACCCACCCATCAATCCATCGGGGTATTCATATATCCATCCATATATCCATCCATCCATCGATCAACATCCGTCTATCCATCCATATCCATCCATCCATCCATCTATCCATTCATTCATTCATCTAACCATCCATCTATACATTCCTACGTCCGTCCGTCTTGTACCCAGCCGTATACCATTCAATCATTTCTTTATGCACGCATGCACCCAGCCATCCAGCTGCCTGTCTATCCATCCATCCATCCATCTGACCTATATTGCTATTTATAATATGGTAACTTATCTGTTTATTATAACCTGTTAATTAAAGTAATTATATCCCGGTGACTTACCCTGCTAATTATAGCCAGGTGACATATCCTGCTAATTATAAGATTCATAAAATGTTCTTTATAGACTATTTAACATATTCATCAAATTTACTCTAACTTAGCTAAGGCAATCATGTAACCATATATTTATGGTAACGATTTCAAATTTTGACTGAAAACATAGTTTATAGAAATATTCACTAAGTGATAAGTTTTCTTGCGGTGAAATAACCTGAAACTGTTTCCATATATTATTACCATCGATAACAATGTTACATAGCTCCTATTTAAAGCAACCATTGTTTGCAAAGGCATAGAAAGGCATATTTATAGAATAGAGTATAGATGCATTTTCTTCCTATGGGACCAATGTATATGAGATATCAAATCGTGTGATCGCAGTGTTCCTTAGCAGAAACACTCATTGTTGAGCCAAAACAGACAGCGACCCTCAAGCCAGTGTCAGTCCTTTTTACTTTATATGTTCCATAACACATATTTTGTTGTTATTTTATCCTTTTATAAAACATACCCTTATAATAAACATTAGATTCGATCAAAATGCAATTTTGGACTAGTTAACAATAAACTACAAGTTAAGATAGAAATCCGATTCACCGTGTGTGATTTATGCCATGTAATCCATTTAAAACGGGAATTAAGTCTTGATCTCGCGATACACTTAACCATGAGCATCGCGAATTGGTGAAATGTTTACTTCGATATATCGTGTTCCTAATTTCCATGCAATAAATATATGTATGCATACGCCATATGGAATCCAAATTTAGGGTTGGTGCTTAACAACAATAGTGTAAATTTAAACATCATTTTACGATCGTCTCTCTGCACTTCCCCTTATCCTTTGTAGATACAGAAGCTATAAATGGGCCGGGTTGGGGTTAAGCTTATCCTTAATCTGCTAAATCGGTGCATTGAATCTTGCATCGCTATAAAATTAATGTCTTTTCGAATTTGTATCTAGTGCAACTTAGACTACTTCCAACTCGAACAATATGTTTGTAAACAGTTGATCGAGTGTCACATAGTCTGATTCCTGATAAGAAACGCTTTAGTCGGTGTCTTATATAGATCTTAGCCTCGTCGTCCTGCGTTAAGCTACTACATGTCTGAATATTCACGTTAGAAATAATGACGTCATGAGTATCAATCAGATTAATTTCTTATAATAGCATAAGATAATTTTCAGCCATGGCAGAAACTATAGAATAATATCTTTATTATATCATAAGCAAACAGGGAAGAAACTGATCAAACGTCTTTTATAGGGTATATGGAAAAATAGTCAAACAGGGAGAGCCACATACGAAATGACACCGCACCAAACACCATCAAACAAGAAACGGTAAAGCCACAAGACAAAACATAAATGGACGCATATCAAGACGAAACACATTAAACATTAAGCATATTAAACAACAAAATTGACCGTAGGCTGAAAGCAGGAGTGCCGCCTTGGAACGGCCAGCAACCAAAATAAGCTACTGGGGGACTTAAACCTGGTTTACGGCTACCCAACCTCGTCCTTATCCCACTTTCACCAAAGTCAAAATGTAAATAAAATTCCCCCTCCAGACAACTCCACAACATGCATAACGGTGATTTGAAAATAAACGTTAGAGGTAAACAAGCGACGTCATCATTTAAATGACGTCATAATTCAAAAGTACGGGAAAACTATATGAAACACTTCTACACCGACATTTAATAAAAGATAAATCGCAAGATGATACAATTACTAGTGGATATTAAGCATGCACAACTGTTTTGTTTGAAAAAGAATAAACTTGACATCGTAGACATGTACTCGATGACTATTCAGGTCAGAGCAGCTTTGTTTTCAAAGGCATAGCAATGCGTATTTATTTCACATTTTTTAAGATGTAATGTAACGGAAGTTTCCCCTGTACTATCTTGTTTTGTGCAGAAACTGAAGAACATTCCATTTTGACACCACAAGCTGACGGTAATCTTAGCTTACACGGATTAAAGTTCAAGTGCTGTTTAGTTTTAGACTACATCAGAATGGATATACGGTATACCTGTATCCTGTCTGAAATGTTTTGGTGGATAACACATATTATCGTTTGCAAAGTTTGTTATCTGCTTCATGTTTTTACCTCTTTATTTCATTTTGCCTTTCTGTTTTTAGACTTATCTCATCCGCAGCAACATGTTGTGGTCTGCAAACTTTATCGTCTGCGCTACAATTTTCAATTATATTTTTCTACATTTGTTTGTTTCATACACTATTCACAGTAACAGACAGTTTGGATCCCGATGCGACGTCAAGTTATACGGCGTCTCATCTGGTTTCAAACTGTTTGTATAGATACTTACAGATGCGACATTGGCAGAGGAAGAGTTAAACCTACTTACAAATTCAAAGCCTTTGAATCCCAATGAAATTCCAAACTGTTGGCATTGGTAATCATGGATTTGCCATTTTCAACGAAACATACATAGTCATTGTTGTTCTTCCAGCTTTATTCGTGGTATTGTACCGTAGCCCTTGTTTTGTATATGGTTTGAAATGTGCAGCAGACGACAGCATTAGCACGTAACCTTTACAGAGATTTCCTCTAACCGATATTAATGTGTATTTACATGCACATTCTTGACGTCTGCACAAGTAAGTGTGTAAATATTTTGCTGCCAGTTCATTTTTAATCAATTTCGCAAATACTTGGGATCCAAATGTCGAATTACCCAGATTCTCATCAGGATCCAAATTGTTTCTTTATCTTTTAAGAAATGAAGACACTTAAGAATTGTAAATAGAATCAGGCCTTATATTCTGCAGATGTATACTTGATAGTAAACATGATAACCCGTAGTCTGCTGTCAGCGATTTCACGTTTGCAAACAGCTTGGATCCAAATAACTTGCCGTCTCTTTAGGCCTAATACTATTTGAAACTATCGGCCGATAATAATTCTTAAACGTTTGTTCTAATTCGGATATAGTCAAACTTGTGACCAGATCTGAATTTGAGCAAACATACTTTTATCAGCGGGATAGGGGTAAAGCACAGTCTATTTGAATGTATTACGCCTCTGTTCCTTCGTGCTCTCTTTTTGTCTATATTTCCCAGTGAAATTATCCTAATCCTTACCTCATTTTAATTCAAAGTAATATAAGTTAAAAAACATACTGCTACTGAAGATATAAGTAATGTAGTAACACACATATTAAAGTACAATTGAATAATCGTCCTGATATGAGTCTACACTCTTACATACTATTTTTCGCTGGCAAGCGGTAAGCGTATAAATGTTCTACTTAAACCACTTCATATTTGCTATTGGTTGTAAATTTTAAAGATGCTGAATGACTGCAGTTTTTGCGTATGCCATAAATGTCATCTTGTTGTAATCAAAAGGCTGTATTTGAGACTTGCAAAGCGTAGATAAATTACGAGAAAGTAATAAACTACGGCGATATCAGACGGTTTGTATCGTTTATAGGGATAAAACAAATAAAACAACTACCATAATATAACTTATTTCTTTAGATGTGGTTGGTGAACTGGTAATCTATCTATTTGTTCAATGTCTACTCGACAGCCTGTATGTCTGACATACTTTCATATCTATCTATCTATCTATCTATCTATCTATCTATCTGTCTATCTATCTATCTATCTATCTATCTATCTATCTATCTATCTATATCTATCTATCTATCTATCTATCTATCTATCTATCTATCTATATACCCATCTATCTATCTATCTATCTATCTATCTATCTTTACATCCATCCACCCATCAATCCATCTATGCCCATCCACCCATCCTTCAAACAGAGTAGCCTAAGATCAGACGGCTCTGCTTCTACAAATTCTGCCATGGCCACACATATCCTGTTTTCATACACGATTGTAACAATCAGTTACTAAATATTTATGGACATTTATTCTTATAGAAATATCAATGAGATAAAGGGTTAACATTTAGCTCTTACCGAACTTTTCCCCTACTACATTTTCAATATGCAAGCTATAGTAAATGTGTCTATCAAAATGCAATCAGGGTGTCAAACTGTTTGGATCCCGATCAAACTGTTTGTATAAGTATTCACCAATCCGAATATGGCAGACAGAGGATAAAGACCTAATAGGGATACACTTAACAGTGAGAAAACAAGTCGACGATGCCAGTTTAAGTTTTGTCAGTAACTTAAGTAGGGTTATGACTGTGTTCTGTTTGGTCAGAGTGTAACTTTCGATGAAGGGCATATATGTTAGAACAAGGCCTACAGTAAGCTCTTTCTATCATGCAGTTCAAAATAGCGTTTTGGACATTTGTATATCACTCGTATTTGACGTTTCAGTACTAATGCTACATAGTACAATCTAATCAATGATCACACTGACTCTAATATCATAGCATAAGCCTTTATAATTATATTTGGCTTATTTGCATGTAAATTATATGTAGTAAGATGGGCACATTGTTTTATGTTTTTCCTGACTAAAATCTATCTATTTATATAATTAACATATGTACCGTGCGAATCGATTTTACTGGCATTTTAAAATAGTTCATTCAAACAGCTACCGATATTAATTAGTAACCCTTTCAACATTTCAACATTAGGCACGCATGTTGTGTCATTTGTAAAGAGTGTAGAACGAGATCAGACGGATCCTGGAGAAGCCATCTAATCAAAGTATGTGAAGTTTATTATTCAAACTATTTTGGCAAGTTGTACCATTTCCCACCGACTGGACTCTATAGTTTAACACTGATTGGCTATTCCACACTGCATATTGCTTATATCAGGGTCATTCATCCATCCGTCGTCGTCTATCAAGCCATCCTCTATCAACTGCAAACGTAGGGGTTCTTGCATGTGCCTATCTTTATGATGTGTCACAAGAGTTACTTATATTTGAATTACCCGAACAGGTGTTATCTATTACGGGAATATAATCTAGATTAATAAAATAGGAACATTTTCAAAGAGGGTGTTGGTCCAAAATATCGGAACAAAACAAGATGAAGGTATTCGTTTAATACATCAACTGTAATGCAACAACACTTTTTCAAACTTGTGTGTTGTGTTATATCACCTCAAATCATATTTTTCTGCTAAAATTAGTTGTCCAATCGACCAAATATGAAAACATATTATTGTTGTTATGAGTAAAATATTTATTTGATGCATTTTACCATAAGTATACCCCTTTTAATAAGGTACTTGTTTGAAAACAATAAATGAATTGAAATTAAATTAAAATGTCTGGTTTACATTTTATTACTTATCAATAAAGTGTTTCTTTATGCAATGCCTATTTGCGATTATGACAGCATATTACAAAATATTAGGATCGAGATCAGAAGAATAGTATAGAATTGGTTTAAACATCTTTTATTTGTAAATATTTGCATGAATAGTGTAATGATAACACGTTGGAAAAGAGAAAATGATGGAAATGAAAGCAAGACTGCCTATTATGTTTCTTTCCCAACACCGTAACAACTCCACAACTAGTTATTGTACTATATTAATTGCACTGAAAAACTAATTCAATTAATTCAGGAGAATGTATCAGTTTACACAAAAAAATGAGAAAGATAATTTAGAATAAAATACAAAAATAAATAGATAAAAAGAAACAAAAAACAAAAGAAACGAAGGTTGATACACATATGTAGAGAGGTCTAGACTTCTGAGCAGAACAAGCATATTCAAAAGAATGTGAGCGTTACCGAATTTATTAGAATGGTTTTGAGGTTTGGATAAACGGATGTACATTACTATAATGAGTTTGTCAGACTCATGTATTTCTTTTTCCCTGCCGTGCCCGTAACGGCTTGCCTGCAGGTGCTCTGACTTCAGCAACGTCATTGAGTACATATTTGATGGATTTTCGCAGTCATAATGCTATGTTTTACATATTGTCATGTGTTTACCGTCTTCGATGTTGTGGGTAAGTCCGGCGGGGATACCTTTATTTACACTATTTATAAAGTTAATGTGACTTTGGGAGAAGTGTGAGGTTAGGACGTCCGTAAACCGGTTTAAACCCCAAGTGGTGTGTTCGCTACTGACGGTTGCAAGGCGGTACGGTTGCAAGGCGGTACTCTCTTTGTCACCCTTGCTTTTGTTTGTCTTGCGTCTTTGTGCTTGTGATTTTGTTCATGTGTGGAATTTTTGTCTGTACTTCTTGTGTGTGTTTTGGTGTTCTCTGTGTTCATATCGTGTGTGTGCGCGTGTTTGTGTGCGCTCGGTGTGTAGCTGTGTGTGGGTAAGTGTGTGTCATGCTATCTATTGGTGCTTTAGTGGTGGTTGCGTCTTGTATGTGGTTTTGCCTGTTTGACGTTATTACTTTTACATTTGCATCATAATTTAAAAGAGGGTCACAGAACAGAAAGACAGAAGGAGACGGAGTAGTGAATCTGGCAACGTCATCAAAAAGTTGATTTCCTTTATTGGTATATTTTCAACAGCTTAATCTTTTCCCTCATATAAAAGTGTTTTCAAAATTACACGTTGCCTTCTTTCAGTAAGATAGCTGGAAACCAGAATAGAATTATGGGTCTAACATGACTTTGATCTACACTGTTAACATTTAAGGACATTACTTTGCTTTAACAATTGAAGTGAATTGGTTTTTTAAGTTTAACTGACAAGTGTTTGACCAGACGGCTATTTATATAGCGAACATAAGGGTTAATCTGTATAATCTGTCTGTAAAAGAACCTACCCATGAATTATGTTTCAAAGGCATTTAGCTGAGCTGGTGTAATTTAGCACTAAGTATAGATATCTCATCAGCTTCGTGATGAAAGAACTGGGTTGAGTCTGTATGGAATGCCTTAATGCTGTTTCGTAGGGTCTATATGCATTTTAAAGGCGTAATAACAATAAATGTGCAATACATGTAATTATATAATCGAAAGGATAAAAAGGAAATGAGAAAAACATATATTTATTGGACCAAATAGATCGCAAAGTCCCAAATCTTCATCAATATCTTAAATTTCAATGGTTTGGATTTCAAAATTTGGAATAATATTTTTCGTTTTTATTTCAAAACGTCTGGTATTACATTAAAAGCTATGTAGGTTGTCACGCCTTTCCCGATATATACGGCTTTCGAGTTTTCCTTCTTGTTTTTGCTCCTGCTGACAAGGCATCAAATTATGAAATAATTATGTGAAGATTGTATTATGTTGATGTTTTGAAGGAAGAATTAATATATAACTGGTTCACAAACATATATTACAGTGCAAACCCCTAAAAAAGATATAGTAACGGAACATGTAAAATGTGCAATACTTTTAAGTCTAATCCTAACGTGAAACAACATAAAACGTCGCCCGTAAAACGTCGCCCCGTACTTCATTCTCAGTGTTGTTATACCTTCTGATCCTTCGAGATCATGAATTTCAGTACTTCTTGTTCTGAAAATTGAATACCGCTTAAGCCGGTGCTAGGGGGCGTGAGCAGTGTTGCACTTTCAATTACTGTTCATGAACAGACTCAATAAAACCGAGTCTGCAATTTTCTCTTTTTGGGTTGCAGCTTTTGCTCTCGGGGGATCACCCCCTTTCAGAATTTATACATGTATCCGTATAATGTGCGTTTTATTGCTTTACTATCTAAATTTTTAACTTTGTGTCTTACAACTATCAAATAACATGTTAAACGTTACTGTGATAAAATATATGACAATTCTGGTATTAATGTTTTTTGGTCCATAAAAAATTCAAATTATATTTCAACTAAACTCGAAAATGAACAGTGCAACATTTCTTCATTGAGCTCTTGATTTCTCTACACTCTATACTACTCTAGCTCACCATCTTATAAAGGATAAACTGATTAAACTGATAGAAAAAACCTTTGCCAGAGAACATAAATTGTTCCTTGCTTGTAATGTTCAACGTTTATTCGTTTCGAATTCTGAAGTTGAAATTACACAACGTGGACTTGCCTTGATATTTGTAGATCTTTAACATTTCTATTAGATAACATATTTGTGTGCTATGGGGATACCATATATCGTCAAGTTGTTGGTATACCTATGGGAACAAATTGTGCCCCTCTTGTTTTTATATTGCTATGAGAGGGATTTCATGCTTAGCTTAAAACCTGATACACAATCTAACATTGTTAGTGCGTTTAATAAAACGTGTAGGTATTTAGATGATAATTTGAATTTGGATAATCCTTATTTTGAAAATATGGTTTCTTCTATTTACCAAAAAGAAATTACTTTAAACAAAGCGAACCGATCTGACATTCAGGCTTCCTTTTAGATTTGAATCTTTCCATCACTAATGATAAAGTTTCGTCTTAAATATATGATAAAAGGGAAGATTTCGATGGATGGAGATGTTCCCCGGTCTACATCTTATGGGGTTTACATTTCTCAACTTATTCGCTTTGCCAGAGCCTGTTCTTTGCTAGAAGATTTTCCAAATTCTATTATTGAAATTTACCCCTCATTAGTAAATATAACTGCAATTTACGGACGTTACTGCAACAAAGTGTTTTGGTGATGGTGGCGTTTTGTGTGTGGCTTTTCCTGCTTGATTTTACTGCTTTTTTATTTAGCTCTTTTATTCTAATTTTAATGGATTTCTCAGATGGCATCTACACAGGGACTGATGGTTTTTCGTAACAACACTTTGTCGCGCAATAGTAATAGGCAAATAATCTTAAAATAATGTAAAGTAATGTAAAGTTACCGAACAAAGTGCTTGATTTTATTTCAAACACCCAGTGTTTGTATTAGGACTGAAACGGGTAAAAAACCTTTACCCAGTTATCAAGTCACTTACACTTTAAATCAATTCACTTGTTTTAAGAATAACATTGTCCTTAAATGTAACCAGTATAAATCCAGGCCATGAGCTACCCATAATTCTATACTTTGCTTCTGATCTCGATCCTAATTGTTTGTAATATGCTGTCATAATTGCAAATATGCATCGCATGAAGGAATATCGATAATGATTAGTTGTGCTTATACTATCATGACCTACGGCGCAGATTCAAACATCAGTATTTGTTTTGTGTCTAAATCGTACAGTTTTTTTTAATGAAAATCGTATCCCAACCGTACAAAACAGATCGGGCCTCAGCCGTACACGGCACTTTTACGACTATGGGCCAAATCGTACACTCGACATTTTATTCAATCGTCTTCAAAAGATAAAATGAAGGTGTGGGCTACAAACTTTAATTCAACGAAAATATCGGACTCAGATGCATCCACAGTGTTAGAAAAGGCTTAGCGGTGTTGGTAAGCTTACAAGGAGGCAAAACATGACCTCCTTCTTGATTCGATTTCTGATTTTCGGTTTCTGCATCGTTTACGGAAGAATTTGAGCCTTACACAGAGACAATGATCATTAGGGGGTAAACCGCAGTTGACAAGCGTTATAATTCTGTTTTATGACTGAAAGAAAAATCTACATCATTTAAAAAGTGTAAAAATGTGATGTTTTCCTTTCAGTCTCCTGTTCGTCCGCCATCTTGGAAAATCTGAACATTCGCGGCCGTGCAGCTTGCACCACAGTGTTCATAGTCAGAAAGAAAGATTTTTAGTGAACGGACAATGCATTTTTTTTCTCTTTAATATGTTATCAATGATCCTTGTTCTAATTTTAAACACTTTGTCCTCCAGATGTGTACATTTTCAGCATGTAACAACCATTATCATAAATGCAAAAAATGCAATTAGTTTATATGGTGTTGTAACAGTTTTAGATATCTCCATGGGAATCTTAAAACACTGAAAGTATGTATGTAAGATTAACAGGTGCTCCTGCAAAGTAGGAGTCGCGATGAAGTTCTTTTCCAGGAATATGCAATTGCATAACAAACAAATTTTGTTTATTTCATCACCATTATTTTATAACTACATTCTTTGAATGTAGTAAATACAATTTGGACATGAAAAATCCCTCATACCCACATATCTGCATCGTACAGCAATATGTGAGGATGCGCTGATCCCTATTGACATTTTACCGCACCATGTTTAAGATGTTAAACTCAAAATAATGTGACAATAAGCAATTCAGAGCTTCAGATGGGTTAAGTAGACAGCTAGTATGATAGTAAATGTTGCAAATTTTGTTTATTTCATCACCATTATTTTATAACTACTTTCTTTGAATGTAGTAAATACAATATGGACATGAAGAAACCCTCATACCCACATATCTGTATCGTACAGCAATATGTGAGGATGCGCTGACCTCTATTGACATTTTACCGCACCATGTTTAAGATGTTAAGTTCAAAATAATGTGACAATAAGCGATTCAGAGCTACAGATGGGTTAACTAGACAGCTAGTATGATAGTAAATGTTGTAAATATGAAATCGGTTGTGTTACCTTTCATTGATAATTGTGTCGCCACATGCGATTTCATTCTTATAAGCATCTAAACGGTTTGATTATGTTTTAAACAAAATATATTTTTTTACAGAAAAGGTACCTTCATATCTACCTACCTGTTGGCTTGCCTACGTGCATGCGTGACTAAAATACATAAACCCACCAACCTGAAACCTACCTACCTACTTTACCTTACCTACCTACTAACCTACTTACATACCTATCTACCTGTCGGCTAGTCTACTTGCGTACAATTCACCAACCCCCACCCACTTACCTACTTACAAATCTACCTTCCCACCAACCGTTGGTCTTGCCTACGTGCATGCGTGACTAAAATACTAAAACCCACCCACATACCTACCTACCTACCTACCTCCTACCAACCTACCTACCTACCTACCTACGTACCTACCTACCTGCCTGCCTACCTACCTACCTACCTAACCTTCCTAACTAGCTACCTGCCTACCCACCTACCAAGTTACATACCTACCTACCTGCCTGCTTGTCGGCTAGCCTACGTGCGTGCGCGCCTAAAATACACCAACCTACCCAGCTACCTACTTACCTTTCTACCTAAAAAGAGTATTTACCTGCCTATCTAACTGCTTATCAACTTACCTATCTTACGGCCTACCCTACAACCTATATCCATCCCTCCCGTCTACCATCCTCAATCCGTCTGTCCCGTGTTTGTATGTCGTTAGAATCAGCAACTATGGACCAAGGTATATACAGCGGTTGATATGGTACACACACAAGTACACACACAAGTTGCAACGATCGATTGACAGTTAACCCTTTATTTGAATATCAGTTATGTACCTGCAATTGTTAAGTATCATGGTTGATTATTTATCTGATAGAAAAGCCCATTTATGCCTTCGCAAACACAGTAGACCAAGATCAAAGACTCTTATCTGTTTGTATCATGCACACATATCATGTAATAATACACCATTAAAACGATCAGCTGATACATATTCCTGCTGTCATAACAGCTTATATAAATATCCATAGGGTGTGGGGGGTTATCAGACTAAACCTCCAGCGGTGGCGTACGTTACCAGTGTGAACACAAGTCGACGATATCAGGTTATTTTATGATTCTTATCGGGAACTTATTTTTTTATCACTGCTCTTTATGGTTAGAAGGTTCGTAAGTATAATTCCAACAATTTATTATTGATTGATACTCCTGTTTCCTATTGTTTGTATATTATTCATTTTTAACAATTTAGTATGTGTGTTTTTTATAATAATTATTAATGCATCATCTATAATGTGTAATGATAAATTAACATTAGGTCGCTTTCATTTCTTTCAGTTCCACGTACAAAACTGTTCCCGTTCAAACATGCCTTGGCCTGAACGTTACTTTAGTTGCAATGTTTGTCTCCATTCCACATGTTTAGAAAAGAACTGAGATTTTCAAACATCATAAAAATAGTTGCAGATCAGATGTCTTAAAGTTTGTCCCTGCTGAATATTACACATAAACTTGAGATTTGTTTTATCCGGTGATATCCGCTTAGTGATAACGGTCTGGACCCATATTCTTAAAGCTCCTTAGAAATATTTGAACCTTAGGATAATTTAAGGAGGAATTTTCTGTCTACATTTATAACAAAATTATTGAGTTATTCAATGCATTCTAGAATATTTCGATAATTTATGTTTGATAAACACAGTTTCTCTTAAATATATTTGGTTGTTTTGATTTTTATAATTATTCTGAAAATGGGTGATCCCTCGAAATCGAAAGTAGAAATGCAAAAAGAGAAAATTGCAGACTCGGTTTTATTGAGTCTGTTCACGAGAAGTAATTAAAAGTGCAACACTACTCACGCCCCCAGCACCGGCTTAAGCAGTATACAATTTTCAAAACTAATAACATCAAACCTAATGATCCCGAAGGATCAGAAAAAATAACAACACTTCGAATGAAGTACGGGGCGACTTTTTACGGCCGCCACACAAGCACTTCACATCTGCTGTTGTGAAGTACATGTATTCTGAGAATGGGTGATCCCTCGAAAGCTAAAGTAGTAATGCAAAAAGAGAAACTTGCAGACTCGATTTTATTGAGTCTGTTCACGAGTAGTAATTAAAAGTGCAACACTACTCTATAAAAATTAGGGAATATTCAAGAAACTAAGGAATTTTCGTGAGCTTCTTCGTTCTCCTTGATGAATATCAGTCCAGATTCTTAATTTCTAAAAGGTGTAAATTAAGACACCTGCATGCCATCATATTTCAAACGTTTTTCTTAAACAATCTCTTTTATAATTTATACATAAATATGCATACCTATTCACATGCATACTATGAACAAGCTAATTGCCACCTGTTATACAGCGTTTTAACGGTGCATTTATGTTTTATAAAACCGTACATTTAAATAGTACACATACAATAAGTACCGAAACAGACACCAAGTATTTGTGTAAAATGAAATCCTCTTTTGCTGACATTTATCAATCACTGCCTTTCTCGACGCCAATACAACCCAGTAATAATTCCAATACCTTTTAGTGCGGTGTAACATTAAGTGGTTTGGTTTTGATCATGTTTTACGGGACTTTAACAGTATGTCAAGTCATATCAAGACGTCCATCTAATTACATGTGGAAGAAGACCCAAGATGTTCTTTTGTGCACGGAAGAAAGTGGACTGTTTCATGCACAGAATAACCATCGGCCTATCGGAAGCAAGCTGGAAGGCTTCCTCACATGAACAATTCCAAATGTCCAGACCGGGATTCGAACCACACCGGTCAGTTGAAGACCATAACCACTCTCAGCCTTATCTCTATAGGTACTAGTTACACTTAGAATGCTAGCGACGGTCATGTAATTATATATACAAATATGTTGATGCAGTTGAGATATTCAAACAGTCTGAAACACTGATTGCATGTTTCGTGCCAACAAATGTCATCTTCATCGTCTGCTGTATGTTTCAAAGTGGCGTTTACGTTACAAAAGTATAGTCAATTTCAAACAGATATCCTCTGGATCAGACATTTTACAAATGTTACCACGGACACGCCTATGGCGGCGAATGGGAATGAAATAATATTTTTCAGAAATTACAGCGTAGTGCTATTATAATTTCAGCCGATAAATACTATACTCATTTGATCCCATATGACCGTGAATTTCTATTTGGAGACTCATGTTGGACGTCAGATATATTTATTCATATTATGTGCAATCCATAGAAGAAATACGCAGCGTTAAATATATGCAATGAGCAATTCAGAAGTAATGCAAAGCGATCATTTGATGTTTAAATATTTACGTGTCATACTTTCAACGTATTGGCCCTTGCTACGCACATTTTAAGGTATTCACAGCATACACTATAAACAACGGGTCCTATGGCCTGTCTAGACCTATAATGTCCAACAGCTAAGAGTTGCGTGTTTTTTGTCAGCCTAGGAACAAGAAAATAGTCCCGTGTGGCTAGGTTTGGGGAATAGGGTGCACGAGTAAGAATTCGAACCCTTTCCTTCAAAACCGGGGTCACAACAGCAGACTTATGCACAGGGACATTTTCATGCAGCATAGGTACTCAAATCTCAGTGTGTGGACGTCGTTTAAATTTGGTTGTTTAAGTTTCTTCAACACTTTCGTTTTCAAACAGACATTCAAGTTGGTACAAGTTGCATACGCGGACTACGCATATGCAAAGAAAATAACAAACACTGCTTTATTGGCACTAATAATTATTTTGAAAATTGATGGGCGGCGATAGTGTTTGGTATCGAATATGTGTTGTTAATTTTCCTGGTAGGCTCGGAATATGTAGCTATTTCTAATCTCTAGTAATAATGTCAGAAAACTGTTTTCTGTGATATTTTGGAAACATTTCAGCAGTTGTCTGGCCGTTTCAAGACGGACACGTGTTTGATTTTCCGACAATAAATAGAGGATCTTACATGAGTGTTCATTACACATTGTTTTTATGAAACGATTTTACTATAATGATATGACACGAGCTTTAGCGAGTGTCATATTCATAATAGTAGACGAGTTTTATGAAAACAATGTGTAATGAACGCGAATGCAAGATTCTTTTTATCACATAAGCCTTAAAATGCCAAAGAAAATTAAACAGGCTATATAGCTGACGGCTGTTTTGGCCATTCCTTACAAACAGCGCAGTAGTACAACGGACGGCCCACATACGCTTACATGAGTGCTAAGATTGGCTAACAATTGCTAATATGCATAAAATATGCACTATTGCATTTCCGAGATTTACGGCACTCTGTTACGGCACTCCCACAAGGTAGACTATGTGATAAATGAGGGATCTTGCAAGCTGCAATGCGTCTGTTCATGCACGCGGAATAAACTTGACCACATCGCATACTTCTTTTTCAACCATATTACTTGCAGAGGCACAACGATGACGCCCTGTGTTTTGTGCATCAAAAACCCGTCTTTAGAGTGTGGCATACGGTACTTCATTCTGCCCATGAACATCATACAATTCATTAAAGACATTCCCTTGGCCGGCTTGGGTCTTTACAGCTAACCTGTGAAAAAGCATGCGGCACATGGTAAGAGCTATACCAGTCTGCCTGTCAAGAACCACTGAAGCGTTCCATGTGAGGCCCGTCTCTTACATTTGATGATTTGGAAATTTCTTACGGGTTGAACTTCTATTGGGTTCTGACCAACAATGGTCTTTTGAGTGTGTTCCCCTTGACTAATTGTATGTCAGGGCCTCTCTAGACAGAATGAGACGGCTTGCCATATTTTGCACACTTGTATCATGCTTTTACTGTTACTTTCACGCCTATTGAGAACAATGGGGGGGAATCATTGAATGGACCTGGGTAATGTCTTTAACAATCTACTTCACAGATATACCAACAGACATCGAATCTTTACGACCGTTTTCACCAGTGTCAATTATTGTTTTGTATTTGCCTATTGTTGCAGCAAGCATATAGCATGTACTCACGCAAATGTTGTATTTCCATGTAGAGAATGCATATCTCGTTACACTGGTACACTTTGTAAGCGAATGCCATGCACAACGATGCGCCATTGTGATAAGTTGCATTACTTCTGCAATGCCCCTCGTATATTTTAAAAATAGACCTGAAATGTTTTTTTTAATCAGGGTCCAGACTGATTTCCAAATATACAAACTGAAAAAAACACTACATTGTAGGACATGCAGTTATGTTTGCATGCGATCTGAATGTACACTGAGACGTCTATTTTGATATTATTTGTCTGCTAAAGTTCGTATTTGGTATTACTAGTCAGCTACTAGAAATAAATGTCCACAATTACGTTATATTTATCCCATGAATTGCATGTTTACGGTATACGGTATTGTAGTGATATTTATGTCTTCCCCATTTATGGTGAAACATATTGTTTTTGCCAGGGTTGTCTGTCTGTCCGTCCGTCCGTCCGTCCGTCCGTCTGTCTGTCTGTCCGTCACAAACTTGTGTCGCGCATATCTCTGAACACCCTTGTACTAGAGCCACCAAACTTCACAGGAATGTTTACCAGCATGAGTTGTTGTGCACCAGGGTTTTTTTAATTGTCTCCCCTGATAACTATTTGAGTTGTCTGTCTGTCAGTCCGTCTGTCTGTCTGTCCGTCCGTCCGTCGAAAACTTGTGTCACGCGTATCTCTGAAACAAGTTGGACTAGAGTCACCAAACTTCAGAGGATGTTCACCAGCATGAGTTGTTGTGCACCGGGTTTTTTTTAATTGTCTCCCCCTGATAATTTTGGAGTTATTGCCCTGATGACTTAAAATTAGAAATACTTTGTGTCGCGCGTATCTCTGACACCCCTTGTACTAGTCATCAAACTTCACAGGAATGTTTACCAGCATGAGTTGTTTTGCACTTGGGGTTTTTGAATTGTCTCCCCTATTAACTTTGGAGTTACTGCCCCTGATGACTTAGAATTAGATAAATGTTACTTAGTGTCGTGCATATCTCTGAAACCACTAGAGCTAGAGTCACCAAATTTCACGGGAATGTTGCCAAGCATGAGTTGTTGTACACCTGGGATTTTTGAATTCCCCCCCCCCCCTGATCAATTTGGATTTATTGCCCTGATATGATTACTTAAAATTAGAGAAACTTTGTGTCATGCAAATTTTTAAAACCACTAGGGCTAGAGTCACCAAACGTCACAGGAATGTTGACCAGCATGAGTTGTTGTGCACCTAGGTTTTTTAATTGTCTCCCCCTGATAATTATTGACTTATTTCCCCTGATATGATAACTTAAAATTAGAGAAACTTTGTGCTGCACTTATCTCTGAAGCCAGTAGGGCTAGAGCCACCAAACTTCACAGGAATGTTGACCAGCATGTGTTGTTGTGTATCTGTTTTTTTAATTGTCTCCCCCTGATAACGTTGGAGTTATTGCCCATGATGACTTAAAATTATACCCTGGTAAGTTTTGAGTTACATACATTACACATGTGTTTTGAAAAGAGGATGGGAGGTGGAGACATCTGTTTTTGTGACAAAAACAAACCTCCTGTTTGATTTAGTAAACTTAGTGTTGTTATATTTTCTGGTCCTTCTGGATCAAAGGTTTTGATTTTTATTTGTTTTGAAGATTGAACATTACTTACGCCGGCGCTAGCGGGGGTGGGGGGGGGGGGTGGGGGCATGAGTAGTGTTGCACTTTTAATTACTACTCCTGAACAGACTCAATAAACCGAGTCTGCAGTTTTATTTTTTGAATTTCTACCTTTGCTTTCGTAGGATCACATAATATATTAGTTCTAAAATGCGTGTTTACATTTGGATTGTGGTCCGATAATTATACCATAGCACTTTCTTATAGTTCGAGTAGCATTTGGTTATTAAAGTTTTCATTTTGTCTAAAGATACATACCAAATTTAGTTCCACGTCGCTACTCGTGATATTGAACTACCATTAATCTTTCTGGCGGTCTATTGATATTTTGTTTGGAAAACTAACCAATTGTATGTATATCTGTTTGCATGTTTGTACTTATTTATTTTTTCTTTCGTTCACAGATACATAAGTTGTCTATTATATATCCATCTGCATACATATGCATAAAATAGAATAAAAGTCAGGCAGAACATTTGAAAATGACATATGACAGTGCACAGTAACAACTGAAGCACAAATGAAATGCACGCTTAACCATGACTTTCACATACTGTCCATTGCATGTTCCACACCAACATCATCTAGGGCACTGCGACACTAAAACGGATACATCCAAAACTCCTGTCCCCAAGCCATATAATAAACAGTTCTATCCCGCAGCAAAGGTCAATTCTGATTTTATCTGCATTTTAATATTTGTTTGTCATTTATTTTTATCAAGGTTTTTGTTGTTTAAACACTGTTTTAATAAATCAATGAAAATAAAACAAACGAAAGTAGCAAATGACAAATGTTTCAGAACAATCGGTTAAGTAATAAATATGCTGTATGTTTTATTATTTTGAATTCAGTATTGATCTAACATCGTTATCCATCGCAATTATTTCGTCGCACATACTCGTCTCGTTAGCATGTCAATGGAAAGTTTATCTGACCATTTCATAAAGCAAACAAAACCACTTAAAATATCATTGCACTCGAGTTCCAACCAACGGCCAGATTAATAAACCGTCGTGCTACAAACTTATCTATATGTTTACACGATCGAACAACTTGGAGTAATTGACAGAACATTAGTCTAATCGAGATCACTATCTTGCGAAAACCATGTGACAGGATAACAAACTCTTGAGTGTCTTTCTGTCTGTTTTTCCTTTTCAGCAAAAGAAAAGGTGGTGTATGTTGTACAGATGTAGTCGTAACACATGTGTCAATCCTTTCAACCTTGTGCACGTATGTACTGTCATTTTCCAATTCTGTAAATTCTGAAAGTAGGATATCCTTTGATTAGCATTGTGAAAAGGGAAACCTGGGTCCATGCTTATAAAACTTTTAGTTGAGTCTGAGTTCGTTCTCAAGTTTTTGATTGGTCAGATTTGAGCCTCTGGCTCAAATCGGACCAATCAAAAGCTTGAGAAAAGCTTTAGAATTCAAATCTTACCAATCAAAAGAATCAAAAGATGGAGAAAGAACTCAGACTCAACTAAAAAGCGTCATAAGCATGGACGCTGATCAGAGATCTCCTACTAAAGTTATCTGGTCAGGATTTGTACCGCTTGTCATTCATGATCCTCTAGCAAGTTTACGCATTTCGTATTGTGCAAAATCCATAGTTGCATACTGATGCTCTTTTTTCTATTTTCTCTTTTCGCATGGCTGCTTTTACATTTGAATGATCTTTCAGATTTTTTTCAATGTTAATTAATTATTTACGTGCTTATTGTACTAAATGGTGTATTCACGTCAACATTGACAAATGAATAGTTTTGAATTTTAAACCTTGAACTTAATACAGAGAATTGGACATCTTGGCATATCAAGGATTAACCGTATCATTTAGTTTTATATATGAAACAACAACACATTTTACTCTCGTCTGTGGCGATATTCATTCTATATCAGAAGTACTTAACTTATGGAATTCAGATATCAAGCAGATCAGGTTCATTGACGCATATATTTCTAAAATCAAACTTATGAAAGTGGGAACTATTATGCAGAATAGTGTATTAATACTAAGTGTTCCTTAACATTGAACTCATATAATAGTTAACAAACTTAACAGTACAACAAATCAGCATTGTCAAAATAATGTATGGCAATTTGTCCAATTTGTATTATTAAAACAAAACTTTGAAGCAACTCAAAATAGATTTTAAGTACGTACTATCTGAGAGTGTATGTTTCGAATGATAGAAAACACTAGTATTTTCTTGGCCAAACCCAATCCAATGTTTAACAGACAAAACGGACATGTTTGAGTAATACAGGAAAGAAACGAAAAGCAAGTGTTCGTGCCTATTAAGACAAAACGAGACACAGAAAGACATAATAAACAAAAAAAGGGAAACAAGAAATCCAAAACAAGAGTAAATGTTATTACACAAGTATAGTATAGTTGAGGTTTTTTTTTAACTATGTATACATTACGTTTACATTCCTACTTAACCTTAGATAAAACTACCCTACCTACACATTTCTTCTTGTTGATAAAGTTAAAACATTTCCATCACTGATAATCATCTGCAACCATTACATGTGTTTTACCGTCTTGTTGTAGTAGAAGAACACATCGAACACATTCCGTATTATTATACTGCAAAGTAAAGTCTTCTATTTGGACTGGTCAATTAGCAATGTATAAAGATTCATATAACCCTCAAAACTCTGATGTATATACGGAGTCAACAGTAACAATGGAATTTCATCCGTCGAGGTCCTCGCTTAATCGCTACAACAACAAAAAATGGCCGACCGGCTTCACTTCGTTGATAATGAGCCCGTCACACCATGACGTTCTGGTCAGCGTACTCTGGCATTTGAGGAAACGTTGGTAGTCGCCCACGGTCGCTGGGATAGCGCCAGAAAAGCGTTGCGTGATTGTTTGTGAACGCTAGTGAACGTCGGTGATCGCCGAGAATCGGAGGATAACGCTGGTCCGGAAAAAATGTTTGAACATGCACAAAAGTTCTCACTGAAGGGGCCGTCACACCATGCCGTTCTGTCAACGTTCTCTGAACATTTCAATCGTTCAATATTTGAACGTTCTAGAGTGAGGATGACACATCTGGCGTGTGATAAACGTGTACCTAACGCATGACTAGCGTGTGTCTTACGCATGAGAAGCGTGTAACAGCGACCAAGTAAGATACTCCTGAAAATTATTAGCGTGTGCTAACGTGCTACTGGCGCGCAACGAACGATTTGCCAACGTTAGACGAGCGTGTTGAGCGTGTGACTAACGTGTGAATAACGACAGAATAGCGTTTTGACGTTCGTTTGACTTTAGTCATACGCTGTGTGCGTTAGGGGACCGTTCAGCGGTCGTTGACAGGTCGCCAATGAGTCGTTCACTGCAAAGCAAACGATTAGTTACAACCAAGCAACGCTAGAGTAACGATTGACTAACGATATCCGAACGCGTGCAACGCTCATCGAACGTTAGTCAAACGTTCCATTAACGCTCTTAAACGTTCTCCAGCGTTTAAAATCAAACGTTGAAGAACGCTATTCTGTCGTTATTCACACGCTCAACACGCTCATCTAACGTTAGTTGTGCGCCAACGGCACGTTAGCACACGCTAATGGTTTTCAGGGATATCTTACTTGGTCGCTGTTACACGCTTCTCGAGCGTAAGACACAGGCCAGTCATGCGTTAGGTACACGTTTGTCACACGCCACATTTGTCATCCTCACTCTAGAACGCTCAAAAATTGAACAATTGAAATATTCAGCGAATATTGACAAGAATGTCATGGTGTGACGGCCCCCTTTATATTCAAACAACCGCTCTCAAACGAAATAACAATAGTTTAGGGCGGAAAAGGGTTATCCATTGAGAAACAGTTTTGTCAAATTGTTATATGACAATGTAAATAACCCGACACGTGTCGAACGTCTTTTTTGCTCTGACGCTGCAAATGTTGTCAAAGTGCTTGTGCACGTACCAATAGGTCCCCAAACCGAGACAATCCATGCCTTATTCGGTTGAGAATTTATATATGCATATGCACAGTACACGTACCTGTAAATCTTTAGTATAGCCGCCCATTATTGAATACTATAAAATCGTCATTTTGACGTCATCCAAACGACGTCAGAATTGCGCCATTTCCTCAATTCAGTTCAACCGTTCTCAGCAGAAACAAAGAGTATGCTTAATCTCTGATTTGCTGAAGGTTTTACTGTCTGATTCTATCAATCCTGTGAAAAACTAATGCACTTGGAAGATTCCGTTCTACCCACAAATGTACTAAGCAGGTTATTGTTATACCGTTAACTAGGGTCGCAGAGTGAAACAATCCCTTACCTTACGGAATGAGGCCCTTGAGGGGAAGCAAACGACGCCTACATTAACAACGCTAATTAACTGTTACAAATATTAAACTTTGCAGTATAATAAAATCGTTAAACAGATCTCGGTGGGGTATCTGACCCTTTATTCCCTGCTGAGGACAAGATGTAACAAAAACTATTTTCCTCAGCAGGGAATAAAAAGTCAGATACCCCGCCAAATTATCTGTATAACTAATAATGTACTGAAAAATAATGTCTGCGTAATCTCTGGTCTGCTGAAAAATTTACTAACGTCTGATTATTTCATTATTACGAGAAACTAATCTACCTGGAAGATCCCTACCTATCCACAAATGTAATAAGCAGGCTATTTACAAGGTGAACGAGGTTGGCAGAGTGATATAAGTCTTAACCTTATAGTATAAGGCCCCTGGGGGAGCAAAATGACGCCTACATTAACAACGCTAATTAACTGCTACAAATATTAAACTTTCCAGCATAAAAAAATTGTTATACAGATCATTGTCGGGATATCTGATCTTTTATTCCCTGCTGAGTCAAATAGATGTAGTCCACGCCAAACGGCTCGGGCAGCATAAATTTCCTCACTAGAGAATAAAAAGTCAGATATCCCGCCAATGATGTGTGAATGTTGTAATGTATGCCCCGTGATTTAATTCAGCTACCTTGTTTTTGTTTTGAAATGGACATTTAAGCAGCATATCACGATTACCTCTTATCCTACCAAGTGCGAACTTATTTCATTTTGCAGTCTAATAGTCCTGATTAATTCGGTCTGTCAGTAGGACAATGTGTCTATTTTCAATTAGGGTTGCCCTGTTAATTACTGCCAATGCACAGACGCAATAAAACTGAGTGTGCAAATTTCTCATTCTTGCATTGCTGCTTTTCTTTCGAAGGATTTCCTTCTTTCAGAATTTATATAGACGTTGACCAGGCATTTGGAGCGCACATCAGATGATATGATATAATGTAATTATGTTCTAGTTGTTTTATCAATTAGTTTCTCTACACTGTTAATGCACTGTCTGCTCGTCACACACCCAAACCATTACAAATGGGTTGTATACTCAGATAAAGTGCAGATTAACCCTTTACTCCATAAATACGCTTTTCTTAACTTTTGGAAATATGTTAGTACCAGATAAGATGTCCCCTGTTGGAGCCGTCTGATTAGGATCTGCTGTTTACTTATTAAGATAGTTTATACATATGGGTATACTGTTTATACCATGGCTATGTGATATTATAACAATTAATCTAATCAATATTGATAAAGTCATTATTTCTTACATGAATATTGGAATGTCCTAGTACTTTGAACGTTTGTATGTAAATTATCAACCAAACATTTACAATTTGTAACACGTTTTGTAAAGGTTCGCCCATGTAGGGTTATATGCACCATTGTTGTAATTTGTTCTGCTATTCGTTTGGTTGATATTCGATGAGATTCAAAATGTTGACCAATACCTCCGTTAAATTCAATAACACAAAATTTAGAAACTATAAGGGCCAACATATACAAACTTGAATCATGTCTAATTCCTTCTAAACACAAAGAAGTAACTACGCTTGTTATATTACAAACTTAACATAAGAGTAACTTTTTTTTGCAGGTATCTAGAAGTCAATGGAAAATATGGAGAACCTGAAACTTATTCTGCTCATGATACTTTCTTTATGCAGTAAGTGCAATACGTGTCTTTGTTTATGCTTAAAGTTACATTATGTCGGTATTTCGTATAAAACAATTAAAACTTGAAATTGGGTATATTGATGACACTTCCATTGTTCCAAATATGTGTAAAAGTAACTGTAAAATTACGAGAGTCACATAAGTTTAACTCTGACATAAGTGTGTGTGTGTGGGGGGGGGGTTACTCGGTGAGGGGAGTATTATGTTTAATTAACACTGAACACGCTCAAAATATAGCGGTGAATCAAAGCACAATTACGGTAAATAACACAATTAACTAATTCAAGAATATTTAAGCTGTAAATCATAAATACTTATGAAATAAGGTATCAGAAATAAAACTCGGGACATATGCTAAATATGTGTTAAAACTGTATCATTTGCATTTCACACACACTAAAATGCATCATTTTAACATTACTAAACTGTATCGTACTATTGATAATCATTGTAAAAGTATTTCATTATAGAAGTGTGACCACAGGTCTCAAATAAAATGTAAAAACTCCAGACTTATGCGACAAACGACTTGCTTATGCGGCGAAATAGATCGTTTCTCAGAGATTTAACATTGTCATGCCAATGACACACTGCCAAATTCGTTTTCAAATGTAACTCGATACGTCGTTTATCACAAAATATGTTCATGGTATTATTAAAATGCTGAACATGATATGTGCCCATGGTATATCCGTAATTATCTGGGTGTTTGAATAATAATCTATATATGGATCGTAAATGGGAGTGATGCATATATGCATACCGTTGACAATTTTGTTACCTCTATGAAACACCAGATACCTTAAACGTCCAGTATTTGTCATTGCAACGCTATGTAATGTTTCTATCTGAATTAACTATTGTATGGTCAATGAGCCTTGCCACATATTTTACTACCTATATGAAAGGGCCTGAATGAAGTGTCTGGCCTGTAGTATGTAAGTAAAACAATTGTTGACACAGCTTTGTAACATTTCAGTTCTACCGGATATCTTTAACACCTAAAACTATATACACATCATTACAATGATGTTTACAACCCAACAGCCGACATTTAAGAGACGGAAAGCTGCTGAGTTCAACGGATTTATTCAGTGAAGAACCAATTAACTTCGGAACAATATTAAATATGTGTTCACACCATAAGCTGAAATGGATCATTCAAAACTTATAAAACACGAAAGGGAACGATTATAATGTGATAGTTTACCTACAACCAGTACACACAAATTATCTTTACGACATTATCAGTTCCACTGGTTACCGCAGCACTCGATTTTTTTCGGGTCAAAAATCACTTTCGTCAACTTAGTTCTAAGCACTCTTATTATATCAGTTAGTTAAAAGTCACATAGTTTCAGAATCTGAAGTCGTTAGTATGCTCAACATTTCGAAAAAAAACATGAGCCGGGTACCTCTAACACATTACCAGTGTAGTAATATGTGCTGGTCATCCGGGATCATTACTTTCGATGTTATTTGTTTTGAAAATCAAATACAGCTTAAGCTGGTGCTAGGGGCGTAAGTAGTGTTGCATTATTAATAACTGTTCAATAAAACGGAATCTGCAATTTTCTCCTTTTGCATTGCTCCTTTTTCTTTCGAATGTTCCCCTCTCGTTTAATAACGTCTAGACCATTGCAGTTCAAAGAAGACCCCGTGCGTACCTCTGCAGCAGATTTAAGCCGAACATCGAATATGTCTTTAAGAACAGAAAAATACATCCGGGTACAATCACCCATACTATGCCTAGAGTGTCTCCTCATGTGACTATTTTTTCCTGGATATTTTGATATTTTAGCATTGCCTATTGCACCCAAATAAAGTAAAATGTAAAACTTATATAAGTCCCTACCCGATACATTTGAAATGCGGTGTGGCGGCAGATCAGGACAAAATCGGTACAATGCACAAATTACACGTATATTGAATCAGAGCTATAAATAACTATATGAACACCCGTTTGTTGTATATCATATATAAATTTCGCTAAAGAAGAGTTAAGAGATCCTTGTCTATTTCTAAAGATGTTTATATTAGTACATAACGTTTATCGACATTTTGTGCACAGTGTTCTGGTTTAACATGCTTTTTTAAAACAAAGATTGTTTTACGGAAAGGTATGCGCATTAATTATATCGATTAGTATGTGCTTCTGATATTGACTTCAACATTGGAGGAATACAATAAAAAGACAAACTGACAGTTACTAGCGAAAATGAAACTGTATTGCTTTCCAGATCAGCACATACGCCCGTACCAAAACAATATCCTCTATGTGCCAATATATTCATTTACAGCCCGACTGCTACACAACAAAGGAAACAAACTTCCGACCTGAAAATCTATTTTAGATTTTTTCATGTGGACAAATCTGACGAAACTAATCGTAGATTTTTCCGACCTGACAAATCTTTCATATTGACACGCAAATGCCTTTTGTTGTCAAAATGTGCATACAGTTTTGTAAATGTCGTTTAAACTGGCTGACATACAGTAAAGATAAGTATGCGGCTGTGGCTGTATTAGCATACTCATTAAGTCTATGATGCAAACACAAATATCCAAGACACAAATATTCTTCTGGTAATCAGTTGTTCATTGTTGCATATAGAAACCTGATTCATTAAAATAGAACCGGAAGTACACCAAATAATTCCAAGAATCTGGTCACTCGTTTACTTTTTTCTGAAGTCAGAGTAATTGTACAAATGCCATTAGGGATACAACAGAAACAATACCATACAAATAACCTCATTTCGTCTCCTGTTATGGGAGTCCATTATCATAGAGTACACTCAAAGAGGGAAGAGTGGCGGTTAATTGTGGAAAGAGAGACCAACAAACAAGTCGTGCGTTGCAATATAATTAGATTTTGAATATATCTTGAATGAACAACCTTTAATTGCATTTGTATTTTGCTAATAAAGGGAATAATTTGACAATAAAATATAGAGATTGTTTTACGATGCTTATCATACTGTACTGAAGTTGTTTCAGTAACGATCGAATCAAAATGTCCTCAAGACTTGAACAAAACGAACACGTTTAGAAATGTAAACCAGGTATAGTACGAGGAACATCTCAATCTAGTTTCAGATCATAATGGTATTTTGTACTATGTATAACAGTTTTACACTTTCTTATAAACCTGGGAGAATTAGTGCAAACTCTATATGGACATATGCTACCCAAGGCGCTGACTAAGCGTATTACGGTATATGTAAATAACACGTATTTATCTTTCAAAATAGCTTCAACTGGTATTCGTCAAGTTTCCATTTCAGTGACAGTATTCAGTCAAAATACAACAACTGATCGTTCGACAGTTGCAGGAACACTTACAGATGGCGAACCTATAACTGATGTTACGACAGTAACAGGAACACATACATATAGTGAAACTACCACAACTGATGTTACGACAGTTACAACAACACATACAGAGAGCGAATCTACAACAACTGATGTTGCGACAGTTACAGGAAAAAAAGCAGATAGAAAACATACAACAACTGATGTTACGACAGTAACTGGAACACATACAGGCAGTGAACATGCCACAACTGATGTTACAACAGTTACAGGAACACATACAGACACCAAACCAACAACAACTGATGTAACGACAACTACAGGAACAGAAACATATAAAAAACCTACAACAGCTGATGTTACAACAGTTACAGGAACAAATACGGAGAGCGAAATTACAACTGATTTTACGACAAATACAGGAACACATACATGGAGCGAATCTACAACAACTGATGTTACGACAGTTACAGGAACGCATACAGGCAGTGAACATGCATCAGCTTATGTTGGGACAGTTACAGGAACACATACAGACAATGAACATACAACAACTTATGTTGCGACAGTTTCAGGAACAAATACAGATGGTGAACATACAACAGCTGATAAAGGTACAACAGTTTCAACAGGGAGTAGAAAAACACCTAAACCTACCATGCCTGCTAGTGTGCATACAGGTAGTGGGAATATGGTAACATCTGCTTCATCATCTATACAATCACCAACCGGCAGTGGAACTACAAAAACACCGTCTGATAGCGGTAGTACCTACGCTCCTGTTTATTCCTACAAGTTGAATCTAGGTTAGTATCATTTAAAGACAATGACTCATATGAAACAAATCTGATCTAACATGTCCGTACCTTTATACATTTGAATAATGTAACATTTCAAGGTAGCAGGACGTATGCTGTTGTTATTAAATTTCATAACCATACATGAACAGCACTTTATTGTTAAAGAATAAAAGCAGGTTGTCAATATTGGAGACTGTTGGATCTGTAGCGAAACACTTACTTATATCATAGTATAATATTTATTTCAGACGAAGTGCTGGCTCCAATCGAATTCAGCGTTTCGATTGACCAGATATACAATGCAAGTTTATCAAATAAGACATCCAAGAACTTCATTGAGTTAGAAAACCAGTTTAGGCGTGAAGTAAGTAGTACATTTTTCGAGAGGGTGAGCAACTGATGTGTTTACACAACTTGATTCCAGAACTCTCTGATCATTTCGTGTGTATGTTTGTATACGCGTGTGTGTGCGTGTGTATGTATGTGTATGTATGTAAGTTTAAATTTGATAGCTAACATAAATCTCTAATGCCATTATCATTCAATTCATTGTAATGGCCTGTGTTTGTTCCTCTTTGGCAATTTGATTGTACCTGAAAACTTAAGTTGTGAGGACCAACGTGCTTGAATCGTGCATCTGGTTCACTTAATCCAACTTTAAAAAATGCCAGACGTATCTGCATTATTCAACAACACTGTCATAGCGAATTTAATAATAATTTCTAAACAGCAAAAGTTAGCTTTAAATGTTTGATTACTTAATAATAGGACGCTAATAGTTGAGCATGTCAGAGCAGCCTTAAGGATATCTACATTTTAGTAAGATGTAGTCAATCTGTCTATTTCAGTTACTAACGGCATACCAGAATATTTCAACTTTCAGATATATCAACACCATATCGTTTCAGTAAGTATTTTTACACTAAATCTCTATTTATATCACCATTTACAAAATATCGAAATATATGGGTACGTCAATAACCCAAAACTATTCTGTTATGGCAAGGGTGTGCATTGCCTGGAGTAGGAAAGTAATGTTGATATGTTTTTACACTGTTTGTCCTTTAGGGTGGAGATGAAATAAATGCGAGGTTGGGCGACCAAAACGGGTTTAAACCCAGAGTGTCTATAATTGTCACTGATCGAAGGTGTAATAATGCGGTGCTTCCGTCTTCACCCAGTTGTTTGCGTGTTTTGTATTTGTGCGTCTTTTTATGTTTTGATAGATATGCATTTGCAGTGTTTTCTTATTGTGGTTCTGTTCGGATGGATGTGTTTTGTATGTGGTGTTTCCTGCATGACTCATATCTGCACTTTCTAATGGTGCACCTTGCCATTGTGATATCATTGAATACGGTTCATAGATGTTTTCTACAGCCAATCGAAAATATGGTTCAGCATGTGTTAAGTGCTTGTCTAGCGGCCGTAAAAAATCGCCCCGTACTTCAGTCTCGGTGTTGTTATATTTTCTGGTCCTTCGGGGTCATTCGTTTCGATATTATTACTTATGAAAATTTAATATCGCCTCAGCCGGTGCTAGGGGTCGTGAGTAGTATTGCTAAAAACTGATCATAAGCAGACTTATTAGAACCGATTCTGTAATTTTCTCATTTTGCATTGCTGCTTTTGTTTTCGAAGAATCTCCTACTATCAGAAAATTATTATAAAATGCTTTATCATACTATTGTATTTTAGGAATGGGAGTATAGTTTACGTTTATGAAGCCGTCTTCACGGGAGCAGCACTAAGTCCCGATCGTACGACTAACATTCAACAGGAAATTACAACAGCTGAGCAAATAATTACGACGTTAAAGATAGGAAACTATAATATGACGCCACCTAACATGACAACGATGTTGGCAACAGGTTAGTTTTGATAGTAATGTTAAACCCATTATTTCAGAATAGCATATATCAATAAAACAATGTGATAACTTTACCTAAAATCTAAATAAGATTTAAATATAATATTGTTCTGGTGATACAAAATCCTCGCTAATATGGCACTCAAAAGGAGTCTTATTCTTGATTTTTGAACAGGTTATAGCTTAATGCTAGATACAATGTATGCACAATCTTCTGTTAACAGCTTTCTACGTTAGTTTTGCACAGCATTAACCCTTACCCTGATGAATATTCATGTAGGAAATAATGACGTCATGATTATCAATAAGATTATGTTTATAACGGCATATGAACAAAGGACATTTCGGCTCATGCAGAAGCTATGGAATCAGATCAATATTACAACATTGGCAAACAGATCAGACCCTGATCAGACGGCTCCTATAAGAGTCATCTGATCTGGGTCTACTCTGTTGCACTTATCTAATGTTATAATAGCCTCATTTAACACACGTTTATAATGAATAAACTTGTTTGAATATTACATCAGAAAACCATTATGCATAACAGTATTCTGCCATTGATAATATTGTTATAAAGCAGGTGACTGCATTGTGTTGTCAATCACTTTATTATGTAACCTTACAGTCAGCTAATTTGCATTTAGTAAGCGGTTACTGTGTTTGAAAACAGTTAATAACACGAATGTGCTGTACGGATTTATGCCATTGCAAACTAACCGTCTCAGTTAGTTCCGGATCGGGAGGTAACAGATTCCCGACCGAAAAATTAGTACGCACTCTAATATTCATATACATGATTGTATGTTTGTTTATGAATTGCATCTTAATCTGCATTTCAGCGCTGAATAAGGTGAGTGCTAACGGGAGATGTAATGCATATATCAACCCATGCAAGAGTGGATTCTACTGTGAAAATGCTGGTCTTAAATGCATGTCGTATTGCCTGTTACCTGAGAACAAATGTCAAAATAGCGGGCAGTGTTATCAAGACTCCGTGACAAACACAACCAATTGCAGGTATGTAATAAATATTTGAGTACTTGAGAAAAATTCAATATTCAGACAGCAATGATTGGCATTTCACGTCGACTTAAAGTTATGATATAGTTAAGTGCATAGGGAAAGGTAACAAGCCACGTATAATTTACAACCACTTATTTCTGTTTGTGATAAATGATAGCATGAAATAAATAAAATCAATTCATTATTGGAAGATTCGCCTTTAAATGCCAGGACCCGTGTTATATTGACATTTATGACAACTTTCGCTGTAATGATAACTTAATCATTTTGGAATTATTGCAGCATATTTCCCATTTTGCTAATATACACTTTTAATCTGTTGATTAAATCTAATGCATTGATGCTCGTTTCAGTTGCTGATATACTTGGAAGTAATATACGAGTGTACAGTGTATGGACACTTAAAGCGAACACGTAAAGTGATAGCCTTAACAAGATTGTCAATTTTAACTTAATTCGAATAGATTATCCCCATGATAGAAAATAAACGGTTTTTATCGATACTTATATCTGTTTCTACAACATAATATTACCAGACTTTATCTAACAGAAATTATAATAAAACACAATCCGAATAAATACTTAAACATTGCAGAATAACATCTGATCTTCGATATGAAACACGTATTTCGGTCTTCTCTGACATTTATTTCGTTTATTGTGATAAACATCAACTATAAATGATTTATGTAATTGCTAGACAATTTAAACACTTTGCAAGTAGAGACTATCACTGTAAGAATTAAAATTGAAAACAGATTCACTTGTTAATGTATTGTTAACTACTATATTAGGCGCAAACACAGACACTCTTGATATGGTCAGCTTGTGTGGCGGCCGTAAAACGTCGCCCCGTACTTCATTCTCAGTGTTGTTATACCTTCTGATCCTTCGAGATCATTAATTTCAGTACTTCTTGTTCTGAAAATCGAATACCGCTTAAGCCGGTGCTAGGGGGCGTGAGCAGTGTTGCACATTCAATTACTGCTCATGAACAGATTCAATAAAACCGAGTCTGCAATTTTCTCTTTTTGTGTTGCAATTTTTGCTTTCGGGGGATCACCACCCTTCAGAATTTGTAATCTTCACAACAGCAGGTGTTAAGTGCTTGTGTGGCGGCCGTAAAACGTCGCCCCGTACTTCATTCTCAGTGTTGTTATACCTTCTGATCCTTCGAGATCATTAATTTCAGTACTTCTTGTTCTGAAAATCGAATACCGCTTAAGCCGGTGCTAGGGGGCGTGAGCAGTGTTGCACATTCAATTACTGCTCATGAACAGATTCAATAAAACCGAGTCTGCAATTTTCTCTTTTTGTGTTGCAATTTTTGCTTTCGGGGGATCACCACCCTTCAGAATTTTTTTATTTTCATATAACACACCAGTCTCCGTAGGCTTGTGCAGTATGGTAACCAGATGTTTTAATGCATATATTATTACATGGCCAATTATCATGGATAACCTCAAATCAACTATTTAACCCTCTGTTCCATAATAACCCAATTATGCGCCTTTTTAAACTAAGTAGACCCAGATCAGAAGCCGTCTGATCAGGATCTTCTTTGTTTGGTTATGAAGTGCTGTAGATATACAATCAACGTGTTAATAACACAATGTAAATATACTTTACCGTCGCTCACATTTACATAAAAAGGCCTCTATTGGGTAACATAGGGCACTTAATCTAGTTATTATTATGTCGTTATTTCTTTCATTGGTATTCAGAAAAGGTAAATGATTAAATTATTTGTCAGCAATGCAATCATATTATATATAAAACTATTTTTATAACATCAAGATGTGCTGAAGGCGACGACTCCATCTATAGTGGTCGCTATTGCCAGAACAAGGTGGAGAAGCTCGCTCTATCATCCACAAAGATCATTATAATCAGTGTAACTGCTGGCGGTGGAATCATTGTCATACTAGTCATCATTATAGTGATACTCGTTGTCACACATAGGAGGCGGCGTAGAGACAAAAAACAATCAACGTAAGACTAAAACCTTTCTGATCCTTTTTCATTAATATCAGTGTCACATTCCATGGATTGAGGCTTTAGAATAAGCTGTCTTCTAGAAAAAAAACGCAAATAACAATACAGCAAATATAAAGCACCCGAAAGTATCCACTTGAACATGGCTAAGAATTAGCTTGCTGAATATTAAAATACATTTCTTCTTCTTTACCCATGCCCTGTTGTATAATTACATATATCTTCACTGTGTACAAGTAGTTAGCTGTGCAATCACTGCTGTGGAGTGTACTGGTTGCACAATTAACTTGTAAATAGTGCAGACCCTAATGAGACAGCTCCTGCAGTAGCTGTCTCATCTGGGTCTTCACTATTTACAGGTACGTATATTGGCGTGAATAGCAAGCGAAGGGTTAAGAATTAGTCCGTGATTGACAAAACATTCTGGCAAATACGCTATTATGTTCTTGTAATGAACTAAAGGGTTTGTTACGATTATTACAATGTATGCAGTCATTCAAATATGAATATTTACGCAATGAGTTTGTGTCACACAATTAGTCATATCACTTAGAGTTTATGAATTCTATGATCTAATTTAAACTACATTATTCCGTTTCTTTAAAATTTTATATACATGTTGTTATTGTTTTATTTCCGTTCAGTGATGGCAACTTTGATATCCATCGTTCTATAAGCATGACATCACTTAACATGGATCGTTGGAGCAATAAAAGCATGCAGCAATCACGTGGTCATAACGAGTACCAGAGTGGACTACCTGGCACCAAATTTTTTAGTGGACGAGAACACATGGTACTAAAGGATAACCTTGGGTCAGAGGTAAATTGTTGTAATAATGATATATAAACAATTTTATGGCATTATTTGAACAACATAAAATTATTATCTAACGGTATACTTATGGAAGTTTTTAATCCTTCTCCCTGGAATTTTAAAGTTACCGTTAGATAATTATTTTACCATGGAGTCATGGAAATTGTTTCTATAATTATGTCTCCCCTCATATTTATATATGGGAGACATATTGTTTTCGTGAGAGTTGTCTGTCTGTCTGTCTGTCTGTCTGTCTGTCTGTCAGTCAGTCTGTCTGTCTGTCTGTCCGTCACACTTTTTATCCGGACAAGAACTTCAATATGCCTGCTGCCACTTGATTGAAACTTCATATATGGATAGAGCATGATTAGAGGAAGTGTCATGCACAAGGTCCATATCTCTGGCTTCACTAGTATAGGAGTTATTGCCCCTTGTAAAAAAATCACACTTTTTTGTCCGGACAAGAACTCCTATATGAATCTTGCCATTGGATTGAAACTTCATATATGGAAAGAACATAATGAGAGGAAGTGTCATGCACAATGTCCATCACTCTGGCTTCACTAATATAGGAGTTATTGCCCCTTGTAAAATAATTCACACTTTTTTGTCCGGGCGATAACTCCTATATGGCTCATGCCATTGGATTGGATTGAAACTTCATATATGGAAAGATCATGACAAGAGAAACTGTCAGGCACAAGGCCCATATCTCTGGCTTCACTAATATTGGAATTATTGCCCTTTGTAAAAAAAAATCACATTTTTTTGTCAAGACGATAACTCCTATATGGCACATGCCATTGGAGTGAAACTTCATACATGGAATAATCATAATAAGAGAAAGTGTCATGCATTATATCCTTAACTTGGGCTTCAATAAATATTAGAGTTATTGCCCCTTGTACATTTGTTTAACGCTTTATTGTCAGGACGATAACTCCTACATGGCTCTTGCGATCATATTGAAACTTCATACATAGAGAGAGCATGATGGGAGAAAGTGTCATGAACAAGGGGCATAACTCTTGCTTCAATACCTTTGGAGTTATTGCCCTTTGTTAATTTTGGCCAATCAATAACTCCTGTTCGACTGATGCTATTGGAATGACATTTTATTTATGGAAAGGGCATGGTGTAAGTAAGTGTCATGCACAATGGCCATAACTCTGGTATCAATATTTTTGGAGTTATTAGCTGTTATCATTTTGTTTTGAAAGTGCATAATGAGGGGAAGTATCATTCATTAGGTCCATAACATTTTAAGTGATTTCCCTTTACATATTGTTTTTATTAGAGGGGAGACATTCGGTTTTATGACAAAAACCTTTAGTTCTATTCTGAGATCTCTGTTGTTTTTAAGCACACATATACAACATGTTTATAGACATATTTGGGAGAACCATCTAATTTGCAGTATGATTATCTTCTCATTTGAAAGTATCCATTCAAATATATGTATTAGCCATTATCTCCATATATGTTTTATTATGTGGTGTTCAAAATGTTACATAACTATGTATTATACATCAAAATGTTTGTTTTCAGACACACGTTCTGTTATAATTCTAATAAATCCTGAAATTTTAATTATTTAGCACACGTTTTCAATCTAAGCAGACGGTGAGAAACGCTAATCTTTGAATGTTCATATGTAACATTATATGATTTATGTGGGGAATATTATGATTGCGTCACACAAATACACTGTTATATACGGATTTTTATACATACTTTTGAAAGCTGGTTTAAATCGTTGTTGTTTAAATTAAGATGCCATAGACTCTGTCTTAAGCGATCATTTAGTTATTGAACGCGTGTCCTAAAAAGCAGACGATAGCTTAATGCTGGGTAAAAGTAATGGGAGAAGATCGGAATTAGTTTTGTCCAACAGGAAGCTATACGTATCTTACCTACCAATACTTTGACCTCTGTTCGTTGGCAGAATGACAGTTTCTATTGTAAATATACATTTAAGTCTGTATCGTGTTATTATAAGAATAATATTATGAAATAAGCTTACACTGCCATACAATCATGTCATTTCGCAGACATATGTGTATCAACCTCATACGCGGTCATCTCAATCAAGGCTTAATCCATCGGCGAGCCCTGATTCTGAAGCCTGGTCAACAATGGCAAGTTCGACGTACGACTATATTGACACGGAAATAAATGTAAGTTTGAACGGTTACTATAAATTATGTTTGCATTAATATGGTAAACAGACACCCTCAAATCTACCACTAAATCGTGCGTGCATACTTATAGTTCTAACCGGAATTATGAATGAAAATTCACTCCATTTTCGGCTATTTTTTAGACCTAACCTCTCGATAAATCAGCCAAAAAAGAGCATTCAATAGAACATAATGATTAATGTAACACATTTTACTCTGTGGTGTGTTTGTTAATTTAATGTGCTTTTATGTTTCAGTATCATATCAAAAGACCGACTGTTAGCCTAGGGTACCGAAATCAGATATAGGACAGTGGAGGTAACGGGGAGCCAGATTATAGTCCTACATCTTAATATATCAGCAGATTTAACGCTATGGTCCATACGTGATTGGTACAGCGCTAGCGCTGTTGAGTTAAAACTTTGTGGCATTGCATGACCAACAAATGTTCTAATTTCGAATTTTATATATTTTACCGCGAAATATAATACGGAAAGACACGCATGATCTGAACGTGCATTTGCGAAAACATTAGACTAAACGACGAAACATTGGCCATGTAAAACATTAGACTTAACGACGAAACATTGGCCATGTAAAACATTAGACTTAACGACGAAACATTGGCCATGTAAAACATTAGACTTAACGACGAAACATTGGCCATGTTTCCGATGCGACGTGAAGTTTGAAACAAAAACATATCATTTCTAATCTAACCTGTACAAAACTCCACATATCTGGCATCACCCTGTATTACATAGTGATAACAGCCTAATTTCTTCAGTATTAAAATATGTGCTTTATTTCCAGTCTGGATGAAATCGGCAAATCAAACCAACCAAATAGATAAACAATATTTCATAGCTTTCATAAAATGAAATATTCGCACATACGCTAAATGTCGCACTTGACATTATATATCGTAACGCTGGCGCTATATGTCGGAACCTACTCTTATAAATGTCGCACCATCAAGGCTAAATGTTGCACTCCTTTATGCGCACTCTTTGTATATTTCATTCAACTTCTATACATAATCGATACATAACAAAGACATGCAAAACGCCAATGAAGAAGCTCTCTGCGCGACTTTAATCGTGCATTAAGAACCAAACAGCCTATAAATGATAAAATTGTCTTTACTGAACACCCGGTTCAGAAGATACTTACTATTATCGCTGTTTTATTATGAATGTAGCAAAACATTACATTACAATTTGCACACATTGGTTTTACACAAATAGTTAGGGTCAAGGGAAGATAACAGTATGAAACAAAACATATCTACTAATAGTTCATTTCGGTTATTCCCCTTGAACCATTCACACTATGAAACGTTGATGCTGTATTCGTATTTATTCAGGTTGTACTATTTGACATCGGCCAATCATATTACAGTGAAACCCCGCTAATACGACCACTTAATAAACAGCCACTGATGTCGTTTAAAGCAGGTGGTTGCTTAATGCAGGACGAAAGTTATGCAGAAAGCTCCTATAGGAGCTTTCTGCATAACTTTCGTCCTGCATTAAGCTACCACCTGCCTCTGCCACCCAGAATTATGCCCCTTTTTGGTGGTCGTATTAGCGGGGTTTTACTGTACATTGTACAACCGAAATTAGTAATCTTTCCATGGATATCTATTTAAACAACCGCGATAATCAGTCAATCTACGAGGGAGGGGTATCGTTTAGGAGCCCTTTCCTCGGGGTCTACACTGTTTGTAAAGGACATTAGTGACTCATTTTCCTTACTAGCAGGACAGAACGCAGATAAAGGCTTAACGTTATACAGACAGGTATCTCAGAAGCTCTCTTTACTATGTCCAAGCTGTATAATGATACCATCTGTTCTCATAGACCCCTATGCAAATTCATAAAGTGATGGATGTAGACCGGTTTTATTGTATTTCACATTTTAACTTATACATGATTAATGGAAATACATGCCGATATATACACGATATATATGAACACATGGTTGCATTACGTTCGATCAGCTGTCTTAAAGACTAAAATTTAAACCTCTCATTTAGTGGCCGTATAGCCGGGTAGAGATTGTGGTGACATAAGTTTAAAGGCTTTACTGTGTGGCTTGGTACATGTAGCTCAGTCGGTAGAGTGTTGGCGTGGTAAGCCAGAGGCCCTGGGCTCGAGTGCCAATCGAGTCACAACTTTATCACCATGTTACATTTGGCGCCCAACGTAAATAACCCACAGGGTGATTTATATGAAGATAATATGAAGATTTTATGAAGATAATGTGTAATAATAAGAAACTCGTGGAGCGTTCTTTCAGTAAGATTTCGGGATGAATTCTTGGACGAATTCTTGTGTAGAGGGGGTGTAGCCGGGTAGAGATTGTGGTGAAATAAGTTGATAGGCTTTACTGTGTGGCTTGGTAGCTAAGTCGGTAGAGTGTTGGCATGGTAAGCCAGAGGCCCGGGGTTCGAGTCCCAGTCGAGTCCCAACTGTTTCACCATGTTACAGCCGCTTAATGTCTTTCTGTCTGTATGTCTGTCTGTCTGTATGTCTATCTGAGCTAAATAAGGACACATTTCCTAAACTTCCTGGTTTTAAGAGATGAAAGCAAACATGCCTCGTTCTTATCTTATCTCAACAACGCAGACGAAATATCGGTATCCGTCGTAATACAACGAAGTCCCACTAAAGCAACTGCATAATTGATTAACATATCACTTTTAAAAGCAGGTATTTTATAATGGAAGGCTGTTGTTATACATAAAATTCCTATAGGCGCTTTCTGCATTACTTCTGTCCTGCATTAAGCTACCACCTATTTAAAAAAAAATGAGTAATCGCTTAAGGGAGACTTTACAGTAATTCTATCAAGACACGTTGTTCCCCTCAAGTTGTTAATGGACTTCGCATTGCACCATCGTTGGAGTTTCATAAAGCAAACAAATTCGTTCCAAACACTTGTGTTCAACTGTCGTATTTTGAAATGATTAATCTCCACGCTACAAAGTTATTTTATCATAAAATCACCATGATCGATCTGAAAGCCGGGTTCAAGCGATGGAATGTGAGCCACGCCTCGATAACGTGGCAACATACATATGAACAAAATGTTATACCGACCCTTAGCCCTTGGTGAAAATATACAGTCCTTTAAAATATGAAATTCACGCAATTTTGACTATTTCCGATACTATCAGTCTTTTGACCCTTAACTTCACATTCACGTATTAAATGCATTTTCACGCCTTTAAAGGAGCCGTCTGATCAGGGCTTGCTTATAAAATGATATACAGTAAAATCTCTCTATAACGACCACTAATTTGTGTTAGCTAGTTGGTATTTAGGGCAGCAGGTTGTTTAAAACAGGATGAAAGTAAAACAGAACGTTCCTATAGTAGCCATCTGCCTTTGGCAGAAAATATTTGATGTAATTTAGTGGCTGTTATAGAGAGATTTTACTGTAGATCTGATTCTATAGTTTTTGCCAATGTCATACATTCCTGTGTTCATGTTCCAATATAAACATGTAGTATTGTTGCCTTTATTTCTTACATGAATGTTGAACAGGGAAATGGTAAAGCGACTATTGACCGAGTGACAAACACCTTGAATCCAGATGAGACGCCCGGTTATTCGGCGTCTCCTCTAGATCCAAGTTGTTTTCAAATGCGAGCCAGGTCGCGGATAGCTTGATAAGTGTTAAGACATTATCTAGGACTGTTTTTTCTTCAACCACAAAATATGGGCGGCATGTTTGTTTCTAAAGATCTAAGTGTGAAATAATTCTTAGAATGATTCTTAAAACCATCAAACTATTGTTCAACAAACAATGCAGACTTTAGTGTGCATTCGTTCACAGGTTTTATTTAGAACTAATTTCAAAACGCGCTTGACTTTTAGGAGCTATGGATGTAGGGTCCAAGAATATGTATAAAGTCGGTATTTGCATTACCTGTGTTGCTTTCTTTTAACTTGTATTATAAACAAAATTCCACTAATTGATTTAATCTGACACTAACACGCCACGCACAAAGGGACGGGCCGACTTCTAATGATGATAAAACCTGTCGATAAAGCCTTTAGTACTGTCATCTTACATTCTTTATATATATATATATATCTTAACCCTTCGCTTGCTGAATTTTAAAATACATTTCTCCTTCTTTACCCATGCCCTGTTGTATAATTACATATATATTCAATGTGTACACGTATTTCGCTGTGCAATCACTGCTGTGGAGTGCACTGGTTGCACAATCAATTTGTAATTAGTACAGACCCTGATGAGACAGCTCCTGCAGGAGATGTCTCATCTGGGTCTTCACTATTTACAGGTAGGTATATTGACGCGATTAGCAAGCGAAGGGTTAAGAAATGTTTGCACAATGTGCTTGGCATACTGTCTTGGTGTACATATCATTGACAATTGACAATATAATACTATTAACCCTTTTCTCCATAAATACACATATCTACGCTTTTGAAAACAGGGTAGGCCCTGATAAGACGGCTCATATAGGAGCCGTCTGATCAGGGTCTGTTCTGTTTGCTGGTGGAAAAATATCCATGTTGTTTTCCAGCTTGTGCTTTAGAAACATGTCATGAGCTAATATGCCGTTGTACAAATTAATTTATTTTCATGATGTCATCAATTTCCCTGAATATTCATGGAGTAAATGGTTGCACTAATTTGACATTAATTCGCAGTTTCCATCGTTTTGGAGGTCTACATATATCTGTTGTTGAACTTTTTTTTAAAATCTGAGGCATAGGCTATATTGGTTAACCCCTTACCTGCTCAATAATCTTATAAGAAATCATGCCATTTTAATTATTTATTTGCCGATGTTTTATAATGTAAAAGTGTCGAGGGATTGTGTTTAGACATAAATTTGAGAATCAGATATATATCATGTTATAAGCAAACTCATCGAACCCTGATTAGACTACATGATCTGGGTCTACTCTGCTTGCAAAGACGTGAAAAAGCGTTTATATGAAGGTATAGGTCAGTCCAAGCCGAGAAATAATCTATACTAGCGTACTACAGGAACTTGAAACTTTAGTATGCTGCTGGTGAATCAATGATTACCTTGGCAAACAGTTTGGATCCAGATGAGACGCCGAGTAACTCTGCGCCTTATCAAGATTAAAAGCGTTTAACACTCGGATTGCATTTTGGTAAACAGACTGATTATAGCTTGAGTTTTGAAAATGTAGTGCATGCAGAATTGTATTGCTCGCCATTCTAAAGGACAAATATATAACATACAAGTGCTACTATAGTACATTGGAATCCTCATGAGTATTTTAGTAAGAAACAATGACATCATGAATATTTATTAGATGCATATTTTTTATGAATACTAGACGGTTTGACTTTGACTGAGGCATCTCATTCATATAAACCCATTAGCAGACAGAGTTGGAGCCGTCTGATCTGGGTCTACTCTGTTTGCAAATATGTGATAAATGACATCTCTGTCGACGAAAGATTTAAAACAAATTTATATCTAAAATGATAATAAGATTTGTTTCCTGATATTGGTTTTGTTTGACATGTTTATGTGAATGTTAGATTAGACCATACCATTGTTTCAAAGTAGACGTTTCCGTTTCTTAAACGCACTTAAATGCACTACTGTATTATGCATTTAAGCAAACATCAAAAAAGAGGTCTAATTATTGGTCTCTAACGCAGATGGTAGCTTTTTCAGTAAACCAATGATCGCTTAAGACAGTCTCTACTGTATAATATACACGATTATATGCGGTATAGAGGTATTATGTGATGCATGTAATAATCCAATTGTAAAGCGGCATTGAACTTCCAACCCGATGTGTAAAATGCCCGCTCCATTTTGGAACTTCTGCAAGGTTGACTTCGTCCAAATCGATCAAGCTTTTAAGACACTATCGGCCGATTAAAAGTGAATATTAGACAATCAATACCTGTCATATTTCAAGTCAGTTATACATGTAATGCTCAATTGCAAAATGATCAACCTCTTTGGCAAAAGATACATTGTTTGTCAGTTTAAAGGATACTGTGCATAAATGGACTTAGTATAGTCCATAAATAGTCACACGAGATGTCATACATACCGAGTATGCAAATTTCTCGTTTTGCATTTCTACTTTTGCTTTCAATGGATCACCCATTTTCAGAATATATGTACTTCACAACAGCAGGTGTTAAGTGCTTGTGTGGCGGCCGTAAAAAGTCGCCCCGTACTTCATTCTCAGTGTTGTTATATGTGCTGGTCCTTTGGGATCATAAGTTTTCATGTTATTATTATTGAAAATTGAATACTGCTTAAGCCGGTGCTAGGGGGCGTGAGTAATGCTGCACTTTTAATTACTACTCATGAACAGACTCAATAAAACCGAGTCTGCAATTTTCTCGTTTTGCATTTCTACTTTTGCTTTCAATGGATCACCCATTTTCAGAATATATTGCTAAACACCGGCTGAAGAACAGTGTCCGCGAAATCTACCAAACCAAAATCAACAAAAGGAAGACGCTAACCAACAGATAATGCAATATGCCTCCGAAGGAGCTCTCCACATGACTTTAACACTGCATGAAGAATTCAACGGCCTGAAAGTCAAATAAATTCTTTACTAAACGTCCGAATCAGAAGGTACTTACTGCAATCGTTTTATAAGGAATGCGGCAAAACATTACATAACAGGGTCAAGGGAAGATAACACTGAAACAAAACATATCTACCAGTCATTCATTTTGGTTATCCCACTTGAACCACTTATGATATGAAATGTTGACGTTGTATTGCATTTGATCGAGTTCTACTATTCGACATCGGCCATTCTTGTTTTGAAATTTGTATTCTGTTCATGGATACCTTTTTAAGGAAAATTTAAACGCGATAAACAGTGCAGCCATTGGTGAGAAGGATCCTTTAGAAACCCTTTCCTCAGTGTCTACACAACTTGTTAGGGACAATAGTGAGTCGTTCCCCACACTTAAAAGACATATCTCTCTGAAGCATTCTCCATTATGTCTGTGGTGTATAAAGACACCACCAGTTCACAGACTCTGATGCCCATGATCGATGTAGACAGGTCTTATTGTATTTCACATTTTAACAATGATTAATGCAAATGAATACCGACCCATTCTACGATGTAGTATATGCACATATGTCTGCATTACTATAGACCCTGCATTAAGCTACAACCTGTTTTAAAGACCCAACTTTAGATCTTATTTTAATGGCCGCTTAAGACAGGCTCTACTGTAATTCATTTCCATGCAAATTATTGTTTTTCATAAAACATGCCAATCTAATTTAAATTAGATTCACTAAAATACAAATGAAGACAATTTAATTATAAACATTCAAGTTACAGTAGGTATTCGATTCAATATGAGTGATTTATTACGTAATCCGTTCTAAAACTGGAATGGGATTAACAGTTGTTCTTGTGATACAATTTACCATACGCAGTGTGGACTGGTGATTTGTTTCCTTCATTATAATTTCTTCCTGCAATTAATCTCTCTGTGCAGGTGCAGGTGTATCGTATTACAATTAAAACGGAAGTTGACGCAATAATGTAGAACCTCTTTATTCTTCCGCTCTCTTTCTGACTTGCCTTTCTAACTTACCAAGTTATGAATAGGGTGTCGGAGATTTAACCCTCTATTCCATAAATATACTTGCAAGAAAAAATGATATCGTGAATAATTATTAGCTTATTTTTATAACGGCCTATGTACTCATGATGTTTTATTATTGGTATAAATTGTAGAGTCATATCTATTATAATCCCAAATAGCAAACAGCAGACTCTGACAAGATGGCTCCTGTCGGAGTCGTTTGATTTGGGTATACATGTACAGTACTCCCTCTCTACAACGACACCCTTTGGGATACGAATATTGCATGTGTTGTTCAGAGGGAGTTGTTATAGGGAGGGAAAATCAAACATAATCAGCTTGTTCGCAGATCCCCAGATAAGGTGTATTTCGAGAACTAAAACCGTTATGCCTCGATCAAACCCTATGTTGTGACCACTCTTTAGAATCGTCACAAAGTGACGATTCTATGTCACAATATAGGGTTTGATGGAGGCGTAAAGAAAATACGATGGAAAAAGTTATTTATGGAGCCTTGATGTTTCGGAAACAGTGACATGCGTTGTTGTAAGGAGGGAATCGTTATTGAGAGGGTCGTTGTATGGAGGGAGCACTGTACTCTGTTTGCGTAGGAAACAGAAAGGCGATTTTATGGAGTAAAATATACCCTGCGTCTGCTGAGTGAACTGGTACAGTAACTCTTAACCTCTGTCAAAAATAACGTCTGATGAGGGAACTGATACAGTAACTCTTAACCCCTGTTAAAAGTAACGTCTGCTTAGTAAACTGGTACAGTAACTCAACCCCTGACAAAAATAACTTCTGCTTAGTAAACTGGTACAGTAACTTTTAACCCCTGTCAAAAATAACGTCTGCTCAATTTGGAGCTAGTGAATTGTAACTTATTCCGTCTCGATCAATCTTTAAAGGAACAACTGAATGGGCGTCGAACAGTTTGGACCCTAATTAATAAGACACCCATTTACTCGGCGTCTCATCTGGATCTAAGCTTTCATTTTGCATTCAACTACCACCTCTTTAATGAATGTAACGTCCACTCCTTTTGAGGTGCTATGTAAGGGTGGTGCCCTGTATACGAACAACTATGGTTATATGCATTTTGTTTTTTAAAAATTTGAGGAATATTCCATTTAGAAACCTAAAGCAGATGATAATCTTAGAAGTCGAAATTTATTTTGTGGCGAAAGTGGTAAAGTTGAGAAATTGTATAATATTAAGGCTATAAGAAAACAAAATTGTATACTAACAGGGCGTACATGTAAGTTGTGAACAGCGACATGAAATGCTTCCTATCTAACTGTTATCCTGGTAGCAAACATGTTCTGAAATTTGCAGCAGACGACATTATTTGCACGTAAAACATTACCCGAATTTCTTCACGCCAATATTTACAAACCTGTTCCTTATATATATGACCTGTGCATATGACCGACAGAGATCAAGATAAGACATGTAAATTAAAACATTTTCAAGAATAGCTTCTTTATTTCTCCAACAAACCTTTAGTTGTGACCGCTCTGTGGTAAACACTATAGGGTTTGATGAAGAAACGAAGATATCTGAGTACGAACCTTTATCTGTGAGTGTTTAGCTATGTAGTTGCCAATTAATTTGAGACCACTAATTAACACATAATTGGGATCCAAAATGAGGCGTCACGTTACTCAGATTCAAATCAGGATCCAAACTAAAATTTCTTTAATTTTGAAACAATATTGAAGAAAATTGAAAGTTACAAATTGAACCAGATCTAATATTTTGTAGATGAATATGTGGCAGCCAAAGATCTAACCTTTATCCCGCTATCTGCGAAAACTTGTATCCGGATGTGATGCCAAGTAAATCGCCGTCTCATTTGGTTCCATGCTGGTTGATACTCGTTCGATAATTCTAAAATGTCTGCGCGAATCGGAAATTGTCAAACATGCACCAGATCTAAATTTGAGCAGGCATACAATTTAACCCTTCGTTTGCTGTTCACGTCAATATACCTACCTGTAAATAGTGAAGACCCAGCTCCTGCAGGAGCTGTCTCATCAGGGTCTGCACTATTTACAAATTGATTGTGCAACCAGTGCACTCCGCAGCAGTGATTGCACAGAGAAATAATTGTAGACAGTGGAGATATATGTAACTATACCACAGGGCATGGGTAAAGAAGGAGAAATGCATTTTAAAATTCAGCAAGAGAAGGGTTAAGGGGGTAAGAGGTTAAAGAACTGTCTGCCCAAATCGGTTACTTTTCGGTTCCTTGTTTGCTATTTTCTAGTGAAACTATCCTAATTGATCATTACCGTATTTTAGTACAACTTAATGTTTCAAAGAACCAAGTTGCTTCTGAAGATGTTATGTTTGTTATAAAAGGAGTAAACACTCTGATTAAACAGCTTTTAAATAAGTGTTCAGGTATAGCTCTACAATGTCACATAGTGATTAGGAGGCACGTGTTCGTCTTAAACGACTTCGTCTTTGACATTGGTTGTAAATGTTAAGATACCTAATAGCTGCAGTAATTGCAAGTGTGATAAATTACATCTTGCTAGGCTGTAAATGTTTAAGGTACTTAATAACATGTGTAATAAATTGCATCTTGTTTTAATCAAAGGTAGTATTTCAGACTTTCGAAGCGCTAATTGTTTACAAAACGGTAATAAATACAGCGATACGGCAATATCAAAGAGGATGTATCTTTTACTACGAATAAAACAAACAATACTGAAATAATAAGAAAGACTACCATTACATAAATCATTCTTTCAATGACCGATATCTCGTTTATGTACAGATGTTTCTGCCTGTATCGATGTATCTATACGTATGTATGTATGTATGTATGTATGTACGCATGTATGCATGTACATGTATGTATGTATGTATGTATGTATGTATGTATGTATGTATGTATGTATGTATGTATGTATGTAAGTATGAACGTATGTATGTACGTATATATGTACGTATGTATGTACGTATGTATGTACGTATGTATGTACGTATGTATGTACGTATGTATGTACGTATGTACGTATGTACGTATGTACGTATGTACGTATGTACGTACGTATGTACGTACGTATGTACGTACGTATGTACGTACGTATGTACGTATGTATGTACGTATGTATGTACGTATGTATGTACGTATGTATGTATGTATGTATGTACGTATGTATGTATGTATGTATGTATGTATGTATGTATGTATGTATGTATGTATGTATGTACGTATGTATGTATGTATGTATGTATGTATGTATGTATGTATGTATGTATGTATGTATGTATGTATGTATGTATGTATGTATGTATGTATGTATGTATGTATGTATGTATGTATGTATGTATGTATGTATGTATGTATGTATGTATGTATGTATGTATGTATGTATGTATGTATGTATGTATGTACGTATGTATGTACGTATGTATGTACGTATGTATGTACGTATGTATGTACGTATGTATGTACGTATGTTTATACGTATGTTTATACGTATGTATGTATGTATGTATATATGTATGTATGTATGTATGTATGTATGTATGTATGTATGTATGTATGTATGTATGTATGTATGTATGTATGTATGTATGTATGTATGTATGTATGTATGTATGTATGTATGTATGTATGTACGTACGTACGTACGTACGTACGTATGTACGTACGTACGTACGTACGTATATATGTATGTATGTATGTATGTATGTATGTATGTATGTATGTATGTATGTATGTATGTATGTATGTATATATATTTATATATCTATATGTCTGTCTGTCTGTTCGTCTGTATTTCCGTCCGTCCGTAAACCCATCCATCCATCCATCAACCCGTCCACCCAGCAGTTTACAATACATTGGCTGATCCGGTACACGCAACTTGCTATGGTCGAAAGGCATTTGTCATTTAATTTGAAAAACAGTGATACAACTGCAAACGTTAAGTATCATTATATAACTCTTTATATGACAGAAACGCCGTTTCATGTCTTTACAAACAGAGTACACAAAGATCAGGCGACTCCTGTAGGGACCATCTGTTGTGTGCTTGTGGATTTGCATAGTTTATGGCATGGCCAACTATCCTGTATCCATACACCATTAAAGCACGTGCATGATAAATATCCATCATGTCGCTACTTCCTGCATAAATATTCATGAGGGGAATTGTTAGGCAACTTAACTCTCTAATGGAGATACCTTTATCAGTGAGAACACAAGACGATCATATCAGTTCAATCCACGACTCTTATCAGTAACTAAACTAGTTGTGATTACTGATCTCTTTATGGTTTGAATGTTTCTTTCGATTCGCGGACTTTTAAAATAAGGATATACAGTAAGTGTCATTTCATCATCTTATTATAAAGTAACTGACGTTATTTTATTTTTGGACATTTGTGTCTCCCTCAAATGAGTTGTTTTAATACTAATGGTTTTGATATATAAATACCGGGCATCTGATAGTATATGTATGAATGAAATAAATCGAGAAAGCAGAACAAACAAAACCGTAAACCAAATATACGAGCTCGTTATAGCTAAATATCACTTGCAATGAGTTTTCATGTGTTACTGAATGACGAATTATTTTTAGATAAATGTGTTTATTGTAAACTGCCTCGATCTTACCATTTAACTAGTCTTATATTTGCTACATGTTGTCATGTATAAACTGTAATCAACAGTTATACCGTTTATTCACCGTGTAAGGAAGTTTATCCACACATATCTCAATTAAGATACTTAATTCTAGTAAAAGGGTTCCGATGAAAATATATGTACGCTATAGAACAAAAAAATCTTGTTTTGGTCTGTGTGTAACAACGATACTTAACCTTTTCCTCCATGAATAATCTTTTGAGAAGCAATGACGTTAAAAGGTAAACTGAGGAGCCATCTGGTCTGTATCTACCTTTTTTGCAAAGGCATAGATACACGTATTTATGGAGTAAAGGGTTAAACGAACCGTATGTATTTTAGGAATTTTAGTGACTAGTTGCTACAAGATCATTCTGCCGAATAACTTGCAATAAGGACCCAAGGTACTGGCCATTCGGCAGTAAAAAGTTGGAAATACCTTAGCAAATCGTATCACTAAAACTAATTTACAGACATGTGCGAATCAGTGATAATGTTTAGATCCAGATGTGATTTGTTCAACGTATTATCAGAATCATAACTGTTTGACATGAGTAAACACGGCAGATGGGAATTTGAACAGGTAACATAGTTTCATGGAGGAGCAAATGTTGAGATATGTGAAGTGCAAAGACCATTGTGATAGTGCAACACTCCCTGACCTGACACGGTCAACAATACTTTTGAGATATCAGTATACAGTAAAACCTGTCTATAGCGGCCATTGAAATGAAGTCTAAATCTGGATGTCTAAAACACATAATTATTTAATGCAGAACAAAAGTGATACAGAAAGCTCCGATAGATAGAAGTGCATGTGTCATTTTACCATATATTACGCAATCCCATCTGCTTTTAAGAAGCCTACATTCAATGTATCTGAGTTTGAATCCGACCACAAGCTTGTATGGTGTTAGACTTTGATATTGAGTCATCACAATGTTTAGGAACGGTATCTAGTTTTCGGTAATCGGTTCTTCAACCAGATATAATTGTTTACTTATGGGCGTAAACCTAATTCATTCAAAGGGTAAACCATTGTTCTGAAATATGTGCAGAAATGATACTTAATAATCTCAGCAATTAAACATTCTCTAATATGGGTTTGGATTGCTTCAAACGAGATCACAGCGATATAGCGGCATTGATGAACATTTTGTTACCAATCCGTGTACATGTACACTTTTAATTAAATCATAACATATTATAAATTAGCACTCTAGTGCCTTTTGTCTCTTAAAATATGCAAACAGTGTAGACCCAGATCAGAGTGAGCTCTGAATGAGCTCTCTGATCAAGGTTTGCATCGTTTGCCTATGTCCTTCGATGTAAATGGCTTATATCAGAAAATATGTTGTATGATGTGACCCCTCAGTATGAAAAAAGAATGTTTTCCATAATAAGATATGGACGGGTTTCCTTAAACAATATGGAAATTAAAGGGGTTATCAGTGGTCAAACTGAAGCTAATATCAGACAAATAGCGCGTATTAAACTCAAATGTCTTAAAACCATTTATGTCCGTATTATTTAAGGAAATCCCATCCGGATCCAATACATTTTTCATATTGAAGGAGAAGAGCCAAAACATTATTTGCTAGAATAATCCATCGACATTGATGCGTCAGCAAATAGTACATATCCTGATCAGATGACCCTTTCAAGATCCGTCTGATGTGGATGGGTCTACACTGTTTGTATGTGTTCTGTTTAAGGGACACTTAGTATTGTAGACCCACATTACATGACGACTATTACGGGTTCCTTCTTACCTGGGTCTAAACTGTTTGTATATGCAAAATCCATTCGCACAGTATACTCTTTCATACTGAATAAACTTCATCTTTATCCTCAAACACTGGTGGGTCATTCCATTTTGAAAATTCAGCATTCAAACAGTTGACATTGTTCCTTGTGGCTTGTACATCTGTTAAAAGTAATTACACGGTTCACACAGGAAACACTACATCAAACTGCACAGTCGCCCGAACAGCACCATGACAAACCAAGACTATGTTACGTTGAATACAGGTGAAGAACATGGTAACTTGAGGATCATCATAAGAAGGGATGTTTTACTGCAAAACAGTGCAGAAAAACTATATGATTAGTCTTGGTCTGCACATTTGGTAATCACTAGTATCATAGAATGATCAAATTGATTACTCAGCATCAACTATAAAAGCCATTTCAAGAAAGACGAACAATTACGCATGTCCTAGGGGAAACTTTTCGTAGGACTTAATGTAATTTTAACTCTTATCATGCTAAGTGGACTTACATCCTGACAAACGCCGAGTATTTCTGTATCTAATAGGCTTGTACGTTGTGTGACACTCTCTCAGTAATTTCACAAACGTTTGAGCAAATAGAATGAAAGTAAACATTGAACATTTTACAAAACATGTTTTTATGGGTTTATACAGTACATGTACGACCATCAACCTTTATCTCTATAGAGCTGATCAGCTCTGAGTACGTGAATGGCGAATGTGTTATAAACTATGCAACCAGCTTGACCCAAGTGTGACGCGTAAATCTAGACCCAAACTCTTTGACACACTGGTAACAGTTTTAACAGAACATGAATTAAAGCATGCGACAAGTTTTGAAGACTACAAATACATACCCCTTAGAGTGCGGGACATGATTCACTATTTCCCTTTGCAAACAGTGTAAACCCAGATGAGAGGGTTCCTATAGGAACCCTCTCATACGCGTCTGCACTGTTTGTCATGTTACACTTTTCTTCAGACAAATCCCTAAATTTACACCATAAGCTTTGGAATAGTCAATTGAAGATGCAGCGTTATAAGGGTTAACATTTCAAATGATTACTAGTATCAACGTTAATCATGTAATGATAAAGACGGGAGTTTGTGTCTAGTTAACTTACAATTAATCAGCGGAGTGATACATGACAGGTATATCAAGCTCAAATTGGTTAGTATGTTTTGTTAAGAAGTATTCTGTAGTACAAAATATTTAGAACTATCTATGCTGTATAGCATGCCAGTGTGTGTCAGCATTTTCGTAGTAAAAATAGTTTCGTTTATTTTATATGAGGAAGACGGAGTGAGAGGGAAAAATCGCGCTTTATTGTCCCCAATAATGATCAGCCCCGCTCGTGGATCCAACGCATGTCACATCTTTATATGTCATATCTTTGTATAACTAATGCAAATGGAAAAACCAGTAGTGTTAATAAAGAAATTAGTCACGTATGTTTATAAGAGTTTTAAAATAAAAAAATGATAAACTGTATACATGTATGTATGGTACATCTAGGTCTACACGCGAAATCCCTTAGAGAAAACATGTTACGCTGTGCTGGCTAAAAATCTTTTTGTAAGTTGTTTTGATCCAGATCAGAAGCCTAGTACTAGTAGCTAATCATCTGATCAGGAAACAAACCTTGTAACATTAAATAAGATAAAAGTGAAATAAATGATTTTCAAATTCAATTAAAACCAATTAGTTTAGTTATAGCAAATTAGTCGATGATTAGAGCTGATGAAGTTTGTTTAATTCTAGAACAATAATTACAATAACTACAATTCGTGTTTTCCAAAAAAATCAACTTGTTTAGAGAGTTACCTCCCTGTCGCGGATAAACACTTTATCAAATTTGCTGTTTTTGATGTCATTGTACAACCTTTCAGAACTGTGTTTGAAATTAGAAGGGGCGTTAGTAAGCGAATGTAATAGTAATTCGCCGTATTAATTATGAGCACCTTATCTTTGGGGACATTAGCATTTTCGGGGAGGTTCCATTCCTGTATTGTTGCAGGGAGGAAAGGGATGTTATAATAGTTTGTGCGACAGGTCAGATATTAAATATCACCAGCGTTTCTAGAATTCATTCAATAAACACTTCCAACAACTTCAGGTACCAGTTCTCTGAGATATTTTAGAGTTATATGAAACACCATTTTATAAAACAGAATACATCTGTGTTTTACGTTTGGCTTCAAGGCGTTCCCATCCAACTTCATGCAATAATTTATCAATAGAAATCAATTTAGTTGTCCCAGTTACTATACGGATAGCTTCGTATTGATTTATTTCGAAACTGATAGATTCTCTGGCATTACAGTTATCAAATATAGTATCATTGTATTATACAATAGGTATCATGAAAGATATGTAGATTGTTTCAATGGAATATCTGTCCAAAGTGAATTTAAGTTTTCGCATGACATTTATTCTTGTCCATGAAAAAGTAGTAAAGTCAAGCAGGAAAAGCCACACACAAAAGCCACCATCACCAAAACACATACAGAAAGCAACTGACATAGCAATTTATACTCATACACACACACAGTAGGTAGAAAGTCACATACAAGACGCAATCACCACAAACACATCGATAGACAGCATGTCACACACACAACCAAACACACGAGAATAACACAGAAAACACCAACAAATACACAAGCACCAGAGACAAACATGAACAAAACGCAAAGACACAAGACAAACAAAAGTAAGGATGACAAAGAGAGAACCGCCTTGGCACGGTCAGTAGCAAAATCACCAATGGGGGTTTAAACCGGTTTACGGATATCCTAACCTCACACTGATCTCAAAGTCACCCTAGCTAAACAAACATTGTAAATAAAGGTATCCCCGCCGGACGTCCCAACAACATAGAAGACAGTAATCACAGTACAAAACATAGCATAACAACCGTACAAGTCCGTCAAATATGTACTCGATGACTTTGCTGAAGACAGAGCAACTGTAGGGAAGCCGTTAAGGGCACGGCAGAGAAAAGGTAATACATGAGTCTGGTAAGCTCATCCCATTTCTGGGTTTAAGAGTATACCATCATAGAGTACTACCCTCGGCCTGTCGTAGTGCAAGCAAAGAGGAAAGCGTAGCGACCGACTATAAAGGAGTCGATAACCAAACATGCAGAGTGTTGCAATATAATAGGATCATAACCGTTCTTCCTAAAAGTTTTAATGCGTTTAATAAACAAATCGTGAAAATGGATAAGACCCCGAATTTTCCTAAGTTTGTAGATAACATCACCATAGAAACCTGGATGAGAAATACATTGTTGCAGTAAATTCCGTAACTTGCAGTTATATTTACTAATGAGGGTGTAAATTTCGATAATAGAATTTTGAAAAAGCTTTCCCAATTTTATGATACCTTAGTAGCAATATATTCTTCGATATGACAGCACCATGTTAGATCACGTGAGAGACGAACGCCAATGTGCTTATGTGAATCTACTTCAGGAATTTGATGGCCTAGCATATATACGGATGATACATTTTTCTCGAGATTATTAACGACTCTGTCTTCTTAGGATTGAATTCGACTAGAAATTTCTCTGCCTTTTTAGTATATCATTATTGATATTTGTCGCCATATGTACAGGATTAATACCTACTAAACACGCTAGTGTCGTTACCAAACAGACGAATGTTACATCCAATGTCGCTAACAATATCATTTATAACAATGGACCTAGTATATATCCTCGTTTAAAACAAGCTTCGTAGTATTTCCAGTCTGAGGAGGCACCAGATAAAATTACACGTTGCTCTCTTTCAGTAAGATAGCTGGAAAACCAGAATAGAATTATGGGTAGAACATGACCTGGGTCTATACTCGTTATTGAACATTTAAGGATCATTTGTTTTGTTTTCAAAATTGAAATGTATTTATTTTTTATTCTATCATTGTTGTTTATTTTTTTTGCGATATCTCGAAGGCTTTTGATAGAGTTTGGCACAGGGATCTTATTAAAAAATGGAATGTTACGGTTTCAAAGGAGACTTTCTCCAATGGATAATAAGTTATATCTCCAACAGGCGACAACAGGTTTTAGTAAACAATCGTAAATCCGCTATGGGTAATATTTCTGCGAGTGTTCCTCAAGGCTCTGTATTAGGTCCATTATTATTTTGGCTATATATAATTTGATAGTGCAGATAATTTGGAAAGCCTGACACGATTATTTGTAGATGATACTTCTTTGGCATGTGCGTCTTCTAATACTAACGATATTGAGGTAAAAATGAACAGAGATTTGGATAAACTGCACGAATGGTATGTCAGGTGGCTAACAACATTTAACCATATTAAAACTGAACTATTGTTAGTTTCAAATTTTACTAGTGGTGATAACCTATCGGTTACCTTTAATGGAACATTATTACACCCTGTAAAAGCACACAGGAGTCCTCTGATCGGATGACGCAAAATGGACCAATCACATCGGTGTCATTTATGAACCATGCATGAAAGAAGTACACGTTCCATTGAAGCTTAAATACACACTAAACAAAACTGTACTTTTGAGAATCTACAAATGTTTCATTTCACTTGAATATGCATGTGAATTGTGGGACGGTTGTACCGTACGAAAGAGGTAAACATAGATTAGAAAGTGTTCAATTAGAAGCTGCAAAAATTGCATGTTGTCTGGTCTGCCAATTTATGCCAGTTTAGAATCTGTTTATTTTGAATCGGAGCTCTGTGTTTTGATACATTATTTTATTGTTAGTATGAAGACAGATACTTCTATGCACTTATATTTAAACCTCTGCTCATGTTTCATTGTTAGTTTAGAGACAAATACTTCGATGTGCTTCTATGTAAACCTACACTCATGACTCATTGTACATACTCATAATCCATAACCGTTTGTTTATTGCCATGACACTATGTTTGTATTACCTTGAGAGAGGGCATTATATAATGTTGTAAAAACGTGTAGCACAATCTCATGCATGACATTATATGCAATAAATATATGTCAACTAACACGTTTTTGACAAGCCGGCAATTCATTTGGCGAACATAATGGTTACTCTGTATAATCTGTCTGAAAAAAAAGAAACTGCCATCGGATAATGTTTTACAGGCATTTAGTTGAGCTGATGTAACTTAGCACTTGGTCGTCAGCTTCGCGATGACAGATCTGAGCTGAGTCTGTATGGAATGCCTAAATGCTGTTTCGTAGGGCCTGCATGCGATTTAAAGGCGACATAAAACATAAACGTGAAATAATTATATAACAGAAAAGGATAAAAAAGTTAATGACAAAAAACATATATTTATTGGATCAAATAAATCACCAGGTCTAAAATCTTCGTCAATATCTTGAATTTCAATGGTTTGCATTTCACCATTTGGAATAATAATTTTGCTTGTTTATTTCAAAACGTCTGGTATTACATTAAAAGTTAATGTCCGTTGCCTCTTTTCTTCTAATTTTCAATGGATTTCTCGGATGGGCATCTACACACTGGCTGATGGTTTCTTTGAAAGAACCCTTTGTCTCACAATAGTCTGAAAAGATATGTAAAGTAATTGTACAAAGTGCTTGACTTAATTTCAGACGCTCTGTATTTGCATTAGGACTGAAACGGGTAAAATACTTTTACCTAGATGACCAATCAGTTAAACTTAAAAATCAATTCACTTCAAAACTTTTTAAGTATAACATTGTCTTCAAATGTTAACCAGTATAGATCCAGATTATATACTATGCTTCTGATCTCGATCCTAATTGTTTGTAATATACTGTCAACATCGCAAATAGGAATTACGTGAGGGGATATCTATAATAAGTAGTTGGGATTATACTAGCTAGACATACGGCGCATATTCAAACGTTAGTATTTGTATGTGTACAGTTTTTGTAAGAAAATCGTGTCTAAATCGTACAAAATAGATCGGTTCTAAACCGTACAGTGCACTTTTACCACTACGGGCTAAACCGTACACTCGACATTTTTTTCAACCGTCTCAAAAAGACAAAATGTAGGTCTGTGATTCAAACTGATTAACTCAACGTTAATATCGGACACAAATGCATATATCTACAGTGTTAGAAAAGGCTCAGCGTTGTTGGTAAGCTTAAAATGAGGCAAAATATGATCTCCTTCTCGATTCGATTTCTGATTACCGGTTTCTGCATTGTTTACGGAAGATTTTGACATTTACACACAGACATGAACCATTAGGGGATAAACAGCTGTTAACGGGCGTTATAATTATGTGTAATGACACCAACTAAAAGACTGAAAGAAAAATCTACATTGTTTAATCAAAGACCTGAAGAGCCATAATTGCTTTCGAGTTCGATGTGGATGTTAAGTGTAAGGGAAGAAGTTGCTGCATATGTTAATCACCATTTTTGACGTCTTGGAATTGTTTAATTTAATACTAAATATAATGACAGACTGCAGCAACTGTCAAACCATAAGCAAAGTGGTTGTTAGTGACACTCAGACAGTCCTTGACCTCAAAAAGTCAGACATTCAATGCTGAGTGACAGTGTCCATCTTTCAATTCATACCAAAGCGTTATCAAATGCTGTTTATCAAAACACTACCCTCGTTATTAATTACAAAGCCTAGAATTTTAACTGCTGTTTGGACAATGTAGTATGAAATTTTAGTTAAATTTTGTTCGGGTTTATATACATGTATGCAAACACACACATTAATCCAAAATATTGGTTGATTCATAATGATATCAAATGAACAGTCAATTCCTAATAATCCACATGATGTTTTATTCTACCAAAACTCCACCCTGAATCCCACTGATCATAAAATTATATCAATCCAAACTTTCATATTCCAATTTATTCTTGAAAATTGGACTGATAGCATTTTGTTATTAGAACTCTTACAGATAAATCATTTTCGAATGAATTCTATCATTGTTCTATCCTTAATGGGTCTATTCAAAATAGCCAAAGGGAGACTAACCCCTGTAAATATACATGATCAGAGTAGATACTGCTTTACACCTTTTTATGCCCCCAGATCGAATCTGGGGGGCATATTGATTTTGCCCTGTCTGTTTGTCTGTTTGTCCGTTTGTCTGTTTGTCGGCAACTTTAACATTGGTCATAACTTTTGAGCCAGTACAGATAGCGACTTGATATTTGGCATGCATATGTATCTCATAAAGCCGCACATTTTGAGCGGTGACATGCTAAGGTCAATGTCATCCTTCAAGGTCAGAGGTCAAATATATGGGTCAATTCATCGACTTTAACATTGGCCATACCTTTTGGACCAGTAGAGATAGAGACTTGATATTTGGCATGCTTGTGTATCTCATGAAGCTGTACATTTTGAGGGATGAAATGTCAAGGTCAACGTCATCCGTCAGGGTCAAAGGTCAAATTGTCTGTTTTTTGGCTGTAACTTTAACGCAACCTTAACATTGGCTATACTTTTTGAGCCAGTACAGATAGAGACTTGATATTTGGCATGCATATGTATCGCATACAGCCGCACAATTTGAGGGGTGACGTATCAAGGTCAAGGTCATCATTCAAGGTCAGAGGTCAATTATATGGGTCAAATCATCGATTTTAACATTGGCCATAACTTTTGGACCTGTACAGATAGAGACTTGATATTTAGCATGCTTGTGTATCTCATGAAGCTGGACATTCTGAGGGGTGACATGTCTAGGTCAAGGTCATCCTTCAGGGTCAAACAACAAATTGTCTGTTTCTTTGTCTGTAACTTTAACATTGGTCATAACTTTTGAGCCAGTACAGCTAGTGACTGGATATTTGGCATGCATATGTATCTCATAAAGCCGCACATTTTGAGGGATGACATGACATGGTCATTCTTCAGGGTCAAAGGTCAAATCGTCTGTTTGTTTGTCTGTAACTTTAACATTGGTCATAACTTTTGAGCCAGTACAGCTAGTGACTTGATATTTGGCATGCATATGTCTCTCATCGCATACAGCCGCACAATTTGAGGGGTGACATGTCAAGGTCAATGTCATCCTTCAAGGTCAGAAGTAAAATATATGCGTCAAATCACTGACTTTAACATTGGCCATGACTTTTGGACCAGTAGAGATAGAGACTTGATATTTGGCATGCTTGTGCATCTAATGAAGCTGCACATTTTGAGGGGTAACATGACATGGTCATTCTTCAGGGTCAAAGGTCAAATCGTCTGTTTGTTTGTCTATAACTTTAACATTGGTCATAACTTTTGAGCCAGTACAGCTAGTGACTTGATATTTGGCATGCATATGTCTCTCATAAAGCCGCACACGTCAAAACATAACAAAATGCAATTTTCTGAAAGTGGTTCATTAATCTCTTTTAATTTGTTAATAAAATCAGTTGTATCCCTGATGTAGCTTGGTGAAGTTTCAAAAAATTCACTAAGTACATGCTCAGCAACTTCAGCTACCCTCTCAGTGGCAGTACCCATGCCACTAACTATTGTTCTAAAAGGAGCAGTTGGTTTGTGGATTTTGGGGTTCCCTTTCAATTTTCCTGGTCAGGAGTACTTTGGGATAAGATACTGTTTCATTTCTTTTGATATGGCACCTTCCCTAAACATTTTGTTTACTAGTTTTTTCACTTCTTTCAGGCTTATTTCAGTTCGGTCACTATTAGTTGCCTCATACGAACCACTTGTTAAAACCGCTGTTTTTCATCGACTCTATGTATACTTCCTTTTCTAAAACAACTATACCTGAACCCTTGTCTGCAGGTCTAATCACTATGTTTTCATTGTGCAAAAGTTCATAAAAAGCCTCTTTCTCATCTTTCGATATATTTAGCTCATTTGTCTTTCCCATTCAGAAAGATCTGATAACAGTTTTACCTTTTCTATTTTTGTCCTAGATGGTATAAATTTTAAACCCTTTTCTAAAAGTAATTCTTGTGCATTAGTAAGTGGATAGCTAGACATGTTAATAACTGATGTATCCTTATTTCTTTTATTTTCTGTTATGTTTTTGGTTGCGTAATCAGACTTAGAACGACTCTTGCCAAATCTTGTTTTTATTCTAGAAATTTCCGGTGGCATAGTGGTTTGGCTTTTTGTCTCCAATACATCAGATCCTTTTCCTTCAAAAACTGAAATTTCTGAATTTTCTGTAGATTGGTTTGAAAATGTTTCAAGAAATATGCAAACAGTATTCACCCGAATATTAGTATAGAGCTTAGCTATGGTTTGGATCAGATAGACTTTCTCGACACTCTAGTTAAAATAGACAATGGCCATATATACACAGATCTTTATGTTAAACCTACAGACAAACAGCTGTACCTTAACAATTCTTCCTGCCATCCTCCTAGAACAAAGAAGAGCATAGCATATTGGTTTGGGACTAAGAATTAAGCGTATATGCGAAAGAGAATCCGACTATATTAGAGAAAGAAATAAACTCAAGGGTCAGTTATGGAAGAGAGGATATAGTGGCAGGATGATAGAAAATCAGTTGGTAAGGGTGGATAAACTTGACAGATCTGCCTCATTACTAAAGAAACAAACAGTTAGATCTAATAGGAAAATGAATAAGGTCCCTTTAATTTTGACGTATTCAAATCTGCTACCGAATATACATGACATTGTAAAAAAACATTCAAAACTTTTGCATCAATCAGACCGGCTTAAATAAGTATTCCAACAACTGCCAATCGTAGCATTCAGGCGTGATAAAAATCTATGTGACACACTGGTGCATTCAAAAACTAACAGGATTGTTAGACCAAGCAATACAGTCTGTTCACAGGTTTGTGCTACTTGCAGTATTCTTGAAATGTCAAGTATAAGTGACACAAATAGGCAATCAGTTTACAATGTGTCTACCAATATTAACTGTAGAGAATGAAATGTAGTATATGCAATTAAATGCAGTAAATGCGATATAATGGTGTATGTCGGTGAAACTGAGAGAGAAATTCGGGAGAGAATGAAAGAACATTTGAGTGATGTGAGACATGAGAGAGAGAAGCCAATAAACAGACATTTTGGAATCGGTGGTCATAGCAGTGATGATGTGAGATTTGTAGTTTTGAAACGGATGTTCCATTGATGTAGAACTGAAAGACAGATCCATGAAACTGATTGGATATGGAGGCTGAGAACGTACAGACCATTTGGCTGTAACATCAAGGATGATAATGTGCTAATGCATGCATGACGTCGTTGCACACATGACGTCATTTGATGACGTCATTTGATGACGTCATGACATTTTAAAAAACAATCCAATGTCACCATGACGCTGGATCAACATTATTCTCTTTAATTTTATGGCTGAATGCATGTAACAAAGATGTGACGTGTATTTTGACATGATAATCTTTGAAAAAGGCCCTTAGTGGTCGAAATATTAGATCAGAGCAGTTCAAGTATTTATCCATTCATTTTGGTTATCCAACTTGAATTACCACCTTGAACTACTCATAATATGAAACGTTGATGACTATTTGCATCGGCCATTCATGTTGTGTTGTAAACCGAAATTTGTATTCTGTTCATGGATGCTTTTAAATGTAAAGAATGTGATAAACAGTGCAGCCAGAGGTGATAGGGATCCTCTAGGAACCCTTTCCGCATGGTCTACACTGCTTGAAAGGTACATTAGTGACTCGTTCCCCACACTTAAAAGGAACAAAGCAGATAAAGGCTTATAGTTCAGAAGCACTCTCCATTATGTCAGTGGTGTATAAAGGAACCATCAGTTCACATAGGCGCTAATGTTCATTTATAAAATGATCGATGTAGACAGGTTTTATTGTATTTCACATTTTAACCTATTTGAACCCAGTTGATTCTTCCATGTTTATATATTGGATTAGTCCATTTTGATATAAGGGATGTCTGGCCTAAAATTTATATTTGTTTTGTTTTATACTAAAATTCCTATAAGCAAACAGTGTAGGCTCTGATCAGATGACGCATTTTGCGACGTCTGATCAGAGTCCACACTGTTTGCCTACGTCCCATATATGGGATCGCGGGCGCAAATGGGTTAATATATAAATGATGAATACAGATAGAGACTGACCCTTTCTACGATATAGTATTTTCAAAGTTATAACATACATGGACACATGTCTGCATTACAGTTAATTTCGACCTGCATTAAGCTACTACCTTTCCTAAAGACTTTAGACCTTATTTTTATACATTTTTTTTTTATAAAACATGCCCATCTAATTAAAATTAGATTCAATAAAATACAAATGAAAACAATTTAATTATAAAACTCATGTTAAGGTAGGTAGGAGCCGTCTATTTTGGATCTACTCTGTTTGCACATGCTTAGAAATGCGTATTTATGGAGTGAAGGGTTAAATATATATTGCGTCTGCTAAGTAAACTGGTACAGTAACTCTTAACCCTTGTCAAAAATAACGTCTGTTGTGTAAGCTGGTACAGTTACCCTTAACCCTTGTCAAAATAACGTCTGCTAAGTGAACTGGTACAGTAACTCTTAACCCTTGTCAAAAATAACGTCTGTTGTGTAAGCTGGTACAGTTACCCTTAACCCTTGTCAAAATAACGTCTGCTAAGTGAACTGGTACAGTAACTCTTAACCCTTGTGAAAAATAACGTCTGCTGAATTAATTGGTACAGTAACTCTTAACCCCTGTCAAAAAATACGACTGCTGAATGAACAGGTACAGTAACTTTTAACCCCTTCAAAAATAATGTCTGCTCAATTTCGGATCTAGTGAAATTTTAACTAGTTCAAACTCGATCAATCTTTTAAGAAACAATTGACTGGGCGTCAAACAGTTTGGACTCTAACTCGGCGTCTCATCTGGATCCAAGCTTTCATTTTGTATTAACTACCACCTATCTGAGGAATGCAAAATTTGAGCATGCATACCTTTTTAACGAGGTATAGGTTAAAGAACTGTCTACCCAAATCTGTTACTTTTCTGTTCCTTTGTACACTATTGCCTAATGGAACTATCCCGATTATTTGCCTTATTTAAGCACAACTTAATATGCTTCCATACTACTGGAGATGTGATCTATCTATCTATCTATCTATCTATCTATCCATCCATCGATCCATCGATCCATCCATCAATCCACCATCCATCCATCCAGACATCCATCCATCCATATATCCATCTATCTATCTATCTATCTATCTATCTATCTATCTATCTATCTATCTATCTATCTATCTATCTACAGTGCTCCCTCCCTACAACGACCCTCTCAATAACGATTTCCTCCTTACAACAACGCATGTCACTGTTTCCGAAACAACAAGGCTCCAGAAACAACTTTTTTCCATCGTATTTTCTTAATGCTTCCATCAAACCCTATGTTGTTACCACTCTTTAGAATCGCCACTTTGTGGAGGCATAATGTTTTTTAGTTCTCGAAATACACCTTGTCTGGGGATCTGCAAACAAGTTAATTATGTTTGATTTCCCTCCCTATAACACCTCCCTCTGAACAACACATACACTCTTCGTATCCCAAAGGGTGTCGTTGTAGAGAGGAAGCTCTGTATATATCTATCTATCTATCTATCTATCCATTATCTATCTATCTATCTATCTTTCTTTCTTTCTTTCTTTCTACAATCAACTGATAGAATCAGCAACTGCTGAACAACTGTTTCTACAAAATATATACATCGAGATTAGAACCAGCAGCTTACATATATCGGTTGATCCGGTAAACGCAAATTGCTTTGATCGAAAGGCATATGACATATATTTTGAATATCAGTGATACAACTGCAAACAATAAGTATCATTATATAACCCTTTATCATGCAACGTCACAAAATACAGTCACTTCCTACTAGCATAATATTTTCCACGTCGACGCTGTATTTTGTGAGGTACAGTGCATGTGTACTGACCCGACTGGGATGCAAGTTTGGTTCAGCCAATAGGAAGAAAACAGAATGACGAAAAAGGCATAATTAAACATAAACATCAAATTAACACATTTCCTCTCCTTTGTCTCAACTATCTGTCCATATTAAAGGATTAAATCAAGTTTGTTTATGTTGTAAAAGTCGATTACGTCACTGCATGCCAACATGACGTCACGTAATTCGTACTTGCATGTATTTTCATCCAGGGGACGAAACCGCTTTAGCAATCTTTCTATTTCTTCATTTTTTTCCATTTTTCTTGGTGTTGCATGATAAAAGAATTACTATGCTAGTAGTTTGGAAGTTCAGCTGTATTTTGGCTCGTCAGAAAAGTACTAGCATAGTAATTCTTATTTATCTGACAGAAACGTCGTTTCATGTCTTTGCGAACAGAGTACACGAAGATCAGACGACTCCTGTAGGGACCATCTGCTGTTTGCTTGTGGATTTGTATAGTTTATGGCATGGCCAACTATCCTGTATCCATACACCATTAAAGCACTTGCATGATAAATATCCCTCATGTCGCTACTTCCTACATAAATATTCATGAGGGGAATTGTTAGGCAACTTAACTATCAAATGGAAAAAACGTTTATCAGTGAGATCATATCAGTTCAATCAATGGCTCTTATCAGTAACTTAACCAGTTGTGATGACTGATCTCTTTATGATTTGAATGTGTCTATTGGCTCGTGGACTTTTAAAATAGGGATCAAAGTAAGTGTCATTCCTTCATTTTATTGCAAAATAATTTACATTATTTTGGACATGTATATATCACTCAAATTTGACACGTCAACACTATTGTTTTAATATAAATATGGAGCAATTGCTATAATGCGTATTGAGTTAATAAAGATAAAACCAAGAAAGCAGAACAAACAAAAATGTCAACCAAAACGTATCAGCTAAATATCAAGAGGCAAGGGTTTTCATGTATTACTAAGTGGTAAATTGTTTTAGATAAAACAGCATTGCATTGTAAATTTTTTTACGAATGTACCATTTTACTAGTCTTATATTGTTCAATTATTTACAAAATGTAATTAAAAGTAACACCGTTTACTCACCATATCAGGAAATTTATCCACACGTGTCTCAAGTTTAAGATACTCAATTCGGGAAAGAGGTGTCCGAAGAAAACAAATTGTTCACTATAGAACAAAGTTATCTGGCTCTGCATTAGTGTGTCGTATATACTTAGGAATTTCAGTGACTGGTTGCTACAAGAACATTCTGCGGAATTATATTGAAATACGACAAGACAGAAAAAGAATAATGCAAACACCAAAACGTTTATATTGCGTTGAATATATTCAAGCAAGACTGGGTGTTACTTGTTCTTGTCTTGTGAACCACAATGTAGTGATATATAAAGAAGAGTTTTAAATACTCTTACTTTAGATATTACAGTGCCCTCAACTCTCATCATGTGGAATATTGTACAAAAGCATGACTTCACTAAAGTCCCTGTGTGGAGTTCCTTATTCACATTCTATGATACTCGTTATAAATTGTCTCCAGATGTAAAATTTACCTTTTCGAATGCCACATATTTGCATGTTTTTAAAATTGATTTCTTAAAAAATCTCTGTCCGATTACATGGTTGAACACTATTTAGTGTTGAAGTACCATCCAAGTCACATACTATATGCATGTTAATACCACTGTATATACAAAGCCGTTGTTTTGTAAGAAATATGTCAATGGCGTAATTATATTAGATATGGAAATAGACTCCAATTATTTGTTAATGTGATGTAATTATCCTTTCCTTAGGAAAATGTTTGATATTAGATATTTTGACCATTGTCTGCTAAACTGAGTGTCTGTAACAACCATGCAGCACTATAACATATTGGTAAGATAAATAGCAAATAATTAGCACAACTAATACCTACCTCCCCATCTCTCTATCTTTTTCTCCCTATCTCCTTAGCTGTTTGTATCCCCTCTCTCTGTTTCTATATGTACCTCTATATATGTCCGTCTGTCGGTCTCTCGTTTTATTTCTATCTTTTGTACCCAGTACACATCATGTATTATCCATTTAACGTATCTTATGTCGATTCACATGTTTTAGCAGAACAAACGTCCTGCAGGCCTGACTGTATGAAATAGAACTCGCAACAAAACGTTGTATGCTGAATTTACTGGATTTACATGTTATAATCATGACAGCACTGTCTGTCTTAAGTAGAACCACTTTTTCCATATTTATCGCTAAAATACTGTTGGCGAGACGTTAAACTACTGTTATATTCTAAGAACATAAATTAAAAAAAATAAAATTATTACAGGGACAGCGTTAAGGTGGCTGCCAATTCGTTATTTGCACGTGGGAAATGAAATAGTTTGCCGTTCATGATGATAACAACAAAACAGAGAAGACATGCAAAACCCGCACAAAATTATCATGTTTCATGTTTCACGTTTTTTTTTACTTTTGCAGGGTTGTTTTTTACCAGGGTCGAAACATGCATCGGTTCCAACGACTACTGGTAGTAGTGTTTATATGTAAGTATTTATATCTAGAGAGTTAAGATTTGTTTCTCGCTTATAAGCCTGGAAAATTGAAATAGAAAATGTATTGTCGTACAATGAGGACACACTCAGAGATAAGTCATCATACGAAGCAAGCTAAAGTTGTCTTTCAGTACACGTGTATGTCTACACTTACTGTAAGAAGTATTTAGTGCAATATCGAAATAACATTTTTCACTACTTTATATATTTCCCTGCAGCGGTTGCATTTGTAAATTAGTGAAATGTGTTATACTCAGGGAGCCAGTAGTGCCTACCGTGCACCCCTTAAAATAATTTAAGTTTGAGTACATTCGCGATTCTGATTCAGGACACTTTTCTGAACATTTTGGTACCCATGAAAAAAGTCTAGGGGGGTGCACGGTAGGCACTACTGGCTCCCTGAGTATTACTTTGATGCTTTTCAAACTGGGCGGCTGATATGGGTTTACACTGTTTGCAGTATTCTACTGTAGTCCTACTTCCTTTTTTATGCAAAATTTATGTACCTATGACTAAATATATCTTAACAAATATCAGGATCTACAGTTTACAGAGGTCGGTTAAGTAAGTGGACGATATTGTTGATTATGAAGAGTGACAAACAGTGTAGACACTGGTCAAATGCAGAGTTTTAAACACGGCAGCTGGTCTGAGTCTGCACTGTTTGTCGGATTAAAAGGTGCATTTTGTATGGAAGAAACCCTCATATTTGTAATGATTAATTATCGCCCCGCTTTTTTCTTTGCCATGAAATAAAAAATACCTATCAGGTATTACATAAATGTATATGTTATTCTTACCTCAATTATCCTAGGTGCAGATAAAGTTCAGCCAAATGTCAAAGGTTGTCAGTTTTAAATGACTGGTTTACGCTCAATATTTTCCCTATGCCATGGAAATTTTTCAAAACAGTTGCAGACAGTTGCGGATATTTGAAATATGAAGAGAAATAGCCTAACAAAAATTACATAACGGTCAAGGGCACGGCACAACGCAAACTTCAAAAGTAATAGTTCCGTTTTGAAGAACAACTTTCCAATAATCTAATGCTCTGCTCACAGTCATCATTTATTTCTTTCTGTTCCATCCATAAAACTGTCATAGAATAGATAAAAAAATGAACGTTACAGTGCGATATCGAATTTGTTCATGGTATAAGAAGGGAGATAACACAATATTTCCGCGAGGCTTTAATATCCTTTATTTATTACATAGTCAAACAAGAAAAAAATAAGGCCTGTGCCTCGATAGCTGTGCACACTGATATACATGTGTGCACAGTTGTCTTCGCGCGAAGTCGGTGGATGCGGTTATCCGCAAATGTATGTGACGGCGTATCGTCACAACGTAGCGACGTCACTTCCGTTGTTATTCCACTTTCTTGTGGAGGCTTTTTAAGCCGAATCATGTTGAATTAAGGCAAAAAATGACGGGCGCGTGTTACTGAATACTGAATAATAACCGTTTTATATGATGTCAACAAGATGTCTGTGTTACTTCCTAAAACTATGGCCTTAGTAACACAACAGGGCCCTTAAATCAGCAGCCATTTCAGCCAGATGTCCCTAGTAGTTGATGAACCAGTATGGTTGGTCGGTACCATCTCAGGGGAATAATATTCATTGTGATTATTCACAAGATATACAGCTAAAGAGTAAGAAAAAATGTGATAGCAATGCATCGATGGTAGCTTTCTGTGTGTTACCATTTTTTTATATGTACCATACTAAAATCGCATTTGGAGACGAAATTACCAATGAAATGAAAGCTACCGATTTCACATTTACAACATTTGCTGTCATTCCCCAGCAACGAAGTTATGTTGGTATACCGGAATCAGGTTTTTAGTTTGTTTGTCCTTCAATCTGTCCACCCTATGTGTCCATCTGTTTTTCTGTCCGTCTAATCATCTGTCCCCCATCTAGCCATCCTTAGATGCAATTTTGCCAATGTTTCATAATCTTCAGTTTTATGTTAAGATTTTGCGTGCTTTAAGCTTGATGTTCTTATTGTTGTGGGAACAGATGTACCTGATAGTTTTATTTGGATCTGATCGTTATTACTAGACTTATTTGTTCAGCTTCTTCTTTGTCACAATATAAATTTAGTTGCCTGAAAGGGCAGGTCTTTGCACGGGATACTTGTTATCATAAGCATTTTACAGTTCTAGTTAGTTTTGCATTGTTTTTACTTAAAGTGTAAAATATAGTAAAGTAAAAATGTAAATAAGGATCAGTATATCCTCAATATTATCTGTCTGATGCAGATATATTGGTATGGGGTTTTGTCATGCTAAATTTGTTTCTTGTGACTGAATGATTGCACTGCAACATTGAAAGAAAATGGTGACTGAATGATATCCGTATATGATAAAACATCAAAACTCAATTCGTATGCAATTACATATTCCTTGATGAAACACGGGTTGTTCTCGACTTCTACTTTGTATACTAACATACATGTTTTCAGTGGTTTAATACTATTGAGGATGAATCAAATAGTGTACAACATAAACCAATTGCATTTTTGCATTTATCATACTATGAATGACATACAGTTTGGAATTAGAGGAAGGAGCAATTGGGTTATAAAGAGAACAAAAACACACATGGTCTGTTCTCTGAAAACTTTAAAAACAATTCTGACCATAATCACTGGCATCGAATTTACAGAAAACACATAATCATAGCATTGTTCTGCAATATAGTCTTATATATAAAAGTGAGAATTGCAGAGTTTCCTCCAAAGTTTATTACAAAGCCTTTAATATTTGGATATATTAGAAATTTCATACAGAACTTCCTGATCTGTTGGATTGTAATGCTTAGCATCAGATGGTCAGACTTTCTCTTTCGATGTCATCTCCCAAAGTTCTCGACTGATTGTCCCCTAATATAACTTTAGAATAGTGTGTATTATGTCTGCCAAAATATCACAGCACATGGGTTATTCATTTCTCTTTGAGCGAACTCTATCGCATCTTCTATTGCAGCATGATAACATGTGCTTTGATATAGTTTTCACTAGTCATTGTCTTTGGTAAAATCAGGCTAATATGTTATTGTTGCCTGTTCCTAGCAGATTATAACACAGGTTTGGTGGAATGCGTTGATGTAACAACTATAATGTGACATGCGCATATTTATCTACCAATGGATGTTATCAACTTATCTTCGTAACATTTGATTTAACTGTTTTACCTACACACATTACTGATATTCTTCAGCCTTTATGTTTCCTTTGGATTCAATAGGAAGTTTGTCCTTGTTGTTCTTGAAGATTCTATACTTAATATCATCTTTTATATATGTAAACCTGTGTTATCCAATGTATCATTCGGAATCTTCTTTTAACCATAATATAGCTGTGTGGGCCCCATTCTGCATTACTTGCTGCTGACTCTATGTTTAATCATTGACCATTGTATTTTGGTTGGTGGGTACGTCTGTAGTTTGCCATCATTATGCTAATAGGCAATGGAGACGGAAGTCGAAACAGAAACTTACTCGACTATCCTTGATTCTTTAACTGCATGCCTTTATAAAGTAGCATGTCCACTGCACCAGTCCTATCACCTGGCGAATGCCCCCTTCACCGGATGTTTCAGCACTATCCACAACACCCGTCAGAAGTGCACTGGCCGAGATGATCAGGTCTCGACCAAGGATTGGTTGGCTGTCCATCTCTGCAATTTCTTCTGCCATATACATTGCGAGGCTGCCTCTGCTTGCCCACACATGTCTGCAATTGCTCATCTTCTTGTCACCCCTGTGTTGCCAAGTATGCAGTAGGTTCTCCACAGTAACTGTTCCACAAAGCTTCGACTGCCAACTCGACATGAATGTTCAAGGTCTTCGATCCTCGCTGTTGGCATCAGCGGTTGGTATTTGGCTCTCTTGCTCTCGTGTCTTTCTTCCATTCTCTCCCCCAACGGCACTGTCAGCTCCAGACGTACAATCTGTTTCGTCGTCCTAGACAGAAGCAGTATATCTGGACGTAAAGTGGTGTTGGTGACATCTGGTGGGAATCGTATATGTCTTCTAAAATCCACAAGCATGCCCAATAACTTGCTATTACCAGAAGTATTGTCGATTTGTTGATACTGGATGCCCATCCCCCTACACGAAGTTGACAAAGGCTGGTCCTTGTCTACACTGAGAGCTTCTTCTTCTGTGCACACCACAAATTCACTGCTATCACATATTTTCTGATTCCAGGTACTTTACGTGTCACACAGGGTCTCTTGTCTACTTTCTTTTTAGATATTCATGTAGAAATAATGACACCGTGGATGTTTATTAGCTGAATTTTATAATTGCATATTTACCACAGGAATGTTTGGTATTGGCATGGTACTCGGGTACTCGGTCGAACGTCTAGTATCGAGTAGCATTTCTAGTTTCCGAGTAGTGAGCAATAGCAATAAAATGATAACAATAAAACAATGCACCTTTTATAAAGATAAACTTTTAATTGTGTTTAATTCTTTACTCCATCAATATTAATGTAAGACATATTGATAATATAAATACTAATTATGTAATGTGTAATTATGGCACATTGACACAGGGAGTTTTGGCCTTGGAGAAACTGTAGAATCATATCTATATTATATTATAAGCAACCACAGCAGACATGATCAGACGGCTCTGATCTGAATCTACTACCATGTTTGCACTTTTTTGAGTAAAGGATTAACAGTTTAAGTGTAATTTGAATCCTTCTTCACACCTTTTCATCGATGACACCTGCTGGTTAATGTGGTCATAACCGCTCTGATTGTCTAATTGCTCATAAAAACAAAAACTACGGATCTCGTTGCAATGGATTGTTTTCAAGATGATCACAACACAGTTGATTTTATCAAATTCCAAAATAACGCATTAATGTTAAACTGTTTTGAACTGTTTTAACGGCATTATATTACATTTATGTTCGACTTGGTAATAGTACGGTCACCGCTGTAATTAACGGAATCAACTTTTAGTATAGTGAAAACCAACGAATTAATTTTCTCTTACTACGAGTATATGTGTTGTATTTGTCGAATACAGATATAAACCCCAATAAAACCCGAAACAACTTGCATTATCGATAGGCCTAATGTACACTGGCAGTTCCCGCTTTATAATGATGCTATAATGATTGCATCATTGTACTATTCCCTGGATTAATATGTAAGAATGTTCCCATTTAATATTTTAAAATCAAACTACATGTATTCCTGTCAAAAACACCAACGTATGCACACGACTATAATCGATCATTGACTATATTACAAATATATAAAGCAGACAGAGCAGACTGATCGGACGGTTCCAACAGGTGTTGTCTGATAAGGGTCTACTCAGTTTACAAATGTGTGATGAAGGAAAGTGATACAATTACACCATTTCAGTCTCATGGCCAAATTATATTTTAACAGAATAAAGTGTGGGTTCGATACGATTTATCCCTTTTAAGTCGAAGCAAATAAAAACACGTGTATTATAAATAAAGTAAACCTGTCCATCTCGCGAGAGTAATGATATAAACAAAAATATGGCTTTCGTGTCAACTCATAGTGTTACCGAGTTGAACATCACTTCTAGTTATATTTTGGCTGCACAATGTATCCACGTCATACCACGAGTTTCGGTATAAACTCTTTATTGGCACAAACCTTCGGAGAAATAATTATCCCAAACATTTTCTTACCTATTATACAATACTTTCACAGGAAAACACATATATTGACCTCTTAACATGTATATAAAATGAATTATACACGTGTAAAGTGTATACTTTACATTGCAATACATTACAATGTGATGTAGTCACATATCAAGTACATGTAACACCCATAACCAAAAAATAGATTTCAACCATAGTCTCACAATAATTTTTAATAAAGCAACCCTCCTACCAGGGAAATTCTATCAACAGCATTCCATATAGTCACACGGCTTCAGTGCCGATAACAATTGTTCAGTTAATAAGTCAACGTTTTTTGTCTTAATAGGTATAGGTCCAAACCTCTCAAGTACAACCTCAAAGGCCAGCACACCAGGAATTAAAGACGAGAATGCAAAAGAGATGAATATAATGGCAAAAGAAGCAGCAACTCGAGAAACAATACCTGCACTTATACATGATAATGGTACAATAACAACAGCCAATATGACTACAGTAAAAACCGAAACAGCAACACCAGAATCCAAACATTATAATGTAACAACAACAGTAAAGGTAACAACACCACATGCCTCCGGGCACGATAATGTAACTACAGCAATAAAGGTAACAGCACCAGATTACACACACGGAAATGTGATTCTAGCAGTAAACCTAACATCAACACAGCCACATTCACACGAAAACCCAACTGCAGCAGTAAATGTAGTAACACAAAATGCCTCCGAACACGATACTGTAACTACAGCAGTAAAGCTTACAACACAAAGTGCCTCCAAACTCAATAATGTAACTACATCAGTACACGTTACAACACTACATGCCTCTAAATACGATAATGTAACTACAGCAGTAGAAGTAACAACACCACATGCCTCCAAATACGATAGTGTAACAACAGCAGTAGAACTTACAACACCACATGCCTCCAAATACGATAATGTAACTACAGCAGTAGAAGTAACAACACCACATGCCTCCAAATACGATACTGTAACAACAGCAGAAAAGCTTACAGCACAAAATGTCTCCAAACTCAATAATGTAACTACAGCAGTAGAACTAACATCACCACATGCTTCCAAACACGATAATGGAACAACAGCAGTAAACCTATCAACACAAAATGCCTCCAAACACAATAATGTAACTACAGCAGTAGAAGTAACAACACCACATGCCTCCAAATACGATAATGTAACTACAGCAGTAGAACTAACAACATCACATGCCTCCAAACACGATAATAGAACAACAGCAGTAAACCTATCAACACAAAATGCCTCCAAACACAATAATGTAACTACAGCAGTAGAAGTAACAACACCACATGCCTCCAAAGACGATAATGTAACAACAGCAGAAACGCTTACAACACAAAATGTCTCCAAACTCAATAATGTAACTACAGCAGTAGAAGTAACAACACCACATGCCTCCAAATACGATAATGTAACTACAGCAGTAGAACTAACAACATCACATGCCTCCAAATACGATAATGTAACTACAGCAGTAGAAGTAACAACACCACATGCCTCCAAAGTCTATACTGTAACAACAGCAGAAAAGCTTACAGCACAGAATGTCTCCAAACTCAATAATGTAACTACAGCAGTAGAACTAACATCACCACATGCTTCCAAACACGATAATGGAACAACAGCAGTAAACCTATCAACACAAAATGCCTCCAAACACAATAATGTAACTACAGCAGTAGAATTAACAACACCACATGCCTCCAAATACGATAATGTAACAACAGCAGAAAAGCTTACAACACAAAATGTCTCCAAACTCAATAATGTAACTACAGCAGTAGAAGTAACACCACATGCCTCCAAATACGATAATGTAACTACAGCAGTAGAACTAACAACACCACATGCCTCCAAATACGATAATGTAACAACAGCAGTAGAAGTAACAACACCACATGTCTCCAAATACGATAATGTAACTACAGCAGTAGAAGTAACAACAACTCATGCCTCCAAGGACGATAATGTAACTACATCAGAAAAGCTAACAACACAAAATGTCTCCAAACTTAATAATGTAACTACAGCAATAAAAGTAACAACACCACTTGCCTCCAAATACGATACTATAACTACAGGAATAAAGCTATCAACACAAAATGCCTCCAAACACAATAATGTAATTACAGCTGTAGAAGTAACAACACCACATGCCTCCAAACACGATAATGTAACTACAGCAGTAGCAGTTACAACACCACATGCCTCCAAACACGATAATGAACATACATCAGTAAAGGTAACACACGATATTGAAGCTACAATAGTAAAAGTAACAACGCCACATGCTTCCAAACACACAGTAGCAACACCGCATGCCTCCAAACACGATAATGTAGCTACAGCAGTAAAGGTAACAGCAATAACATCACCAACACATGACAATGTGACAATGGTGGCAAAGTTAAAAACTACTACATCATCCAAAAACGACAATGGTACTGCACTAGTATCAACTCCTACTACTATTGCAACAAAACATGGTAATACGAATACATCTGAAGAAGGAACGACTCCAGCATTATCCAACCCAATAACTATGAAGCCAAAGACAAAAACAACAGTTTCAACGAAAGTCACGCCTGAGCATAGCGTTACGAAGGACAACATGTATGTGGTTAGCACAGGTAAAGAACATGTTTATACAATAAATACATTGTTGTCATTTATCAAATATATTTTTCTAAACTGTCAAAGTTTATATGAAAATAAACAATATTAAGGCACCTTGGTGCACATTAAAATAATAAATAAGACTTTTAGTAATGTTATTTGAATAAAACCATCTCACTTAAGCGTCAATCACTTTGAGTCCCATTTGAGTCCCATTTGACTCCAATGCGGTATATAATCTGTAGTTGGATAATACTCAATCATTTATGTTCACGATGCGTTGTAAACAAGTATATATGTGCAACATTCTTATAAATATGCATGCCACATATTTCGCCTTACGTTAGATCGAATGGACAATAGTTTTGCAATTTAGAACTATTTTCAGTACTTCAAACACAGTGTTATATTTACAATATTTAACTACAAATTAATGTAACTTTGCTAGCAAATGCATTGTTACTGTATAATATATAACGTCGTCTTGAACAAATAAAAAGTAATTGATGGTATTATGTATTGCTTGCGATAACTTACAAGATACTCATTTACTACAAACGGCTAAAACAAAACGGAATTTACAAAAGCATGCGCAATAGTACAGGTTATTGTTATTTCAATGAAATGTAAAAACGGTAAATTGTTTAATTTCAATAGCAAGGTCCCTTCTGAGAGGGTCAGTTCCTTTCACATTTTCACATGTGAGGCCCTTTTCTCTGACGAAGAACCTCCCGATTCCTCGAACACAAGTAATAATTTCCTTGGTTTTGCCTCAGTATGTGCTTATCGGTATTGTCATATAAAACGCTCAATCCGGTTGCGTTACCATAATAGTGTGATAGATGATATCATAATTATATCATAGTGCTACATGGTAGATCTGTTGGACGAGATAGTCGAGATAGTATTTTGAAGCTGTTCAATATGAAACAGTATAATGTCTAAATTATTGTCAGCATATCAAATCAAAGATGGCGTTGTGAAAACTATTCTAAGCAACTGTATCTAATAGCATTAAAACAATAGATTCTCGATGCATGCGCAGTTAATACACTTCCAGCAGCCGCTAACATTAATTAAACAAGACTAAAAGAGGATAATTATAGACATGAACCACTCTTAGTATATATATTCATAATGAGGTAAAAGTTAGGGCAACATATTGATATTGGCTGAATTAGCAAATACGTTGTATGGAAGTATTGTATAATGTGGACTGAAAGCATGTTAAAATAAGATACTTCTTTTCATACATATCAAAGCATGTTATATCTTAAATCCCTTTTATAATGTTATGTCAACAATGTAAATATTAGCATCACCTTGAATGTAAGCAGTACAAACAACTAGATCAATGGCATATCATTCAATTGAAATTTGCAGATACAAGCAATATAGATATTTTGCAAAAACATTCGTCACACATGGTTCATGGCTACAGTAAATCTATGTGAACAGAATGAGCCACGTTACATTACTGTAGACATACATATATATATTCAACTCAAACTAAGGACTTATCCTAATTCAAAATGACAAAGGGCAGGAATGAAATCAAGCTATCATGTCATCAACGTGAAACAAAATGACAACTTTTAATACATGCACAATACCATCACCAAACGAATGGGGCTAGGATCAAAACATTACTGTTCATTGCTTGTTCTACACCGACAGCATATTTACAAAACCGTAACGATCTTCTACTTTCAGAACTTATGTATTTCACAACAACAAGTGTTAAATTCTTGTTTGGCTGTCCTAAAAAGTCACTCCTTACTTTATTCTCAGTGTTGTTATATTTTCTGGTCCTTCGGGATCATTAGTCTCGATGTAATTATTTTTGAAAATTGAATACCCCTTATGCCGGTGATGATAAAACATATTGGGTGAGGATGTTGCATTCAAATGCCTCTCTTCAGATATCATAACTGTGGTATAAATCGTGCATTATTATTAACGAATTAAACACTACCCTTGAAACTGAATGTAAAAGTTTGATTGACTGGTTTAGAGATAATCAGATGCAAGCGAACCCAGACAAATTCCAAGTTATACCTGTTGGTAAGAAAACAAAAGGTCAACTGAAATAATTTGAATTAAATAATGTATATATTTAGTGTGAAGACATTGTGAAACTTTTAGGTGTGGAGATAGGTAATCTCCTCAATTATAACAATCGGATTACTAAAATATGCAAAACGAAAAAACTGCTGGCCTTGAATGTTCTTTTTAGAATAAGTAAGTTTATACCATTGGATTGCAAAATTCTTGTATCATTTAAATAGCGCATGCGTCGGTGGAAATTGAACTGAATAATACATAGTAAAATCAGAATTACTTACCTAGCAATCGTATGAACTTCAAAAATACCAAACAATGTGTGCAATTGAGATCAGAATTTGAAAATACATAGCCAAATAGCTTGAATTGAGATAATCTATAATATATTGGACCAAATGCTGTTTTTCTCAGTTAAAGATGTATTTTGCGCATTTTTTTGTATTAATCAATTAACGCCAAAAGCTGTACACGTATACATACAATGAAAATAATGCTTACAACCCTTTTTCCGACAGGATATATTGTTCAGCTAATATTATCGCTATCCGAATACTGCTAAATTATTAAAAAGGAGCCTCCTTTTTAGAAACGGGGATTTGTACGGAAATCAGCGGACATCTTCGGTCAACGCTTTGGATATTGAAAAGGTTGTTATACATTATACTATTGCTGACACTGGTTGTTGACCTACATATACATCGAGTGATTATTTCCGGTATGTAAATTTGAATCTTACGAAAGATTCCGGCCAATGGAGAACGCTGTTTCGTTGGTTTCCGTAGCAATACATTTTTCTATTTTTTCGACACAAACAACGATTTATTGACCATGCTGTTTCGTGTTAAATAAGTGTTAAGGTACATAGATTCCGATTCTGATGTCAGTTTGAAATGCAAAATTTGCAGAAATATGCGCAGTATACATGTTTAGGTTGATGAAAAACAGGCATGTGTAATAGAGCATGTTATTCATAAGTTCGTTAGTGAATGATCACAAATGAAGTTGTTCATAAGACATGGAAATATAGATAATCAAATCTGTGAAAAATTGGAATTGAGAAATCGCAAAGTTTGTAAAAGTTCAGATATATGTTGAATATACAGCATTGTCTATATCATCGTATAAGTGATCGAATCCAAAAGAGCTGAAATATATCTGTCGGCAATAAATGTAATGTATGAACACATTCCCTACCCAACTGGTGTTTCTGGCATATGAGACACGAAAGGGCGATGTTACAATTTTTGCTTTCGGGGATCACCACCCTTCAGAATTTATAATCTTCACAACAGCAGGTGTTAAGTGCTTGTGTGGCGGCCGTAAAACGGCGCCCCGTACTTCATTCTCAGTGTTGTTATACCTTATGATCCTTCGAGATCATGAATTTCAGTACTTCTTGTTCTACAAATTGAATACCTCTTAAGCCGGTGCTAGGGGGCATGAGCAGTGTTGCACTTTCAATTCCTGCTCATGAACAGACTCAATAAAACCGAGTCTGCAATTTGCTCTTTTTGTGTTGCAATTTTTGCTTTCGGGGGATCACCACCCTTCAAAACTTTTAACTTTAGAAATTCCTTGTACATGTGACGTTACTTTTCTATCCGTAGACATATATCTCTTAACACAGGAGAATCTAAACAAGCATGCATTTCGTCCCGAAGATTGATTAATTAACGTTAGTGGCGTTTGCAAACCGTTTATTTGAAACGACTTTGACAGTTAAACTAATATAATGAAGGAATTCAGATCATCTTGTAAAAGTAGACTTGGTAATATTTACTCAGCTTAAAAGTCACATTTAACTAATGTATGCACGGTGTCACTGCACGAGAACATTCCTTCAAATGTTTTTCCCCAATTCGTATTGAAACAAATCCATTTATAAAGGAATTGTTCCATTCCTTTCGTAGTCATGTTACATTTTCTAGGTCTTTGAAATCACGAATGCCGACGCTCTTAATTATGAAAACAAACTGAATACCGCAGCTTGTGCTACTGAGCTTGGGAAGTATTGCACTTTTGAAATAGTTGTCATTTCGTTTTGCATTGCTGCTAGTTATATAATAGAACATTTAAAACATACATGCTCATTCAAAAGAGGTACCAATACGTGTATTCCCTTTGATACCGGTATAATGTAAACACTCACCAAAGGTGTTTCTTTCCAGAAAACCTGACCTTACCTATACCTTTTAAAGTACAGTTGAACAAGAGGTTCAAAGCCGAACTCCGCGTGAAAACATCTGATCTCTACAGAAACTATTCAGCAGAATTTAAAAACGAAGTAAGTATAACTCCAATAGAACGAACTTGAATTTTGAAATGGACACTTCACTGCCAAAGAAACTCTATTAATTCCTCAAGCAGAACACATAATGTAATATTTAGTTAGTTGTTGTTGACTATTTGCTCTCCTTTTGATATTTAGTTGTAACAAATGCTTGGGTCATATGCTAGCAAATGTAAAAGTAGTAAAGTCAAGCAGGAAAAGCCACACACAAAACGCCACAATCACCAAAACACCGACAGAAGCAATTCATATAGCAATTTATACACACACACGCACACATACAGGAGAAAGTCACAGACAAGACACACTCACCACCAACACATAGATAAACATCATGTCCTACACACACACGCACACAACCAAACACACGCAAACACACGAGAAGAACACAGAAAAACCAACAAATACACAAGCATCAGAGACAAACATGAACAAAACACAAGCACAAAAACACAAGACAAACAAAAGTAAGGGTGAACCGCTTGGCACGGTCAGCAGCAAAATCACCACTGGGAGTTTAAACCGGTTTACGGACGTCCTAACCTCACACTTATCTCAAAGTCACCCTAGCCAAACAAACATTGTAAATAAAGGTATCCCCGCTGAACTTCCCCACAACATAGAAGACAGTAATCACAGTACAAAATGTAAAACATAGCACAACAACTGTGAAAGTCCGTCAAATATGTACTCAATGACTTTGCTGAAGACAGAGCAACTTCAGGGAAGCCGTTAAGAGCACGACAGAGAAAATGTAATATATGAGTCTGGTAAGCTCATCCCATGTCTGAGTTTAAGAGTATACCATTAAAGAGTACTGCCCTCGGCCTGTCATCGTGCAAGCAAAGAGGAAAGCGTAGTGACCGACTGTAAAGGGGTCGATAACCAAACATGCAGCGTGTTGCAATATAATAGGGTCATAACCTTTCTTCCTAAAAGTTTTAGTGCGTTTAATCAACAAATCGTGAAAATGGATAAGACCCCGAATTTTCCTAAGTTTATAGATAACATCACCATAGAAATCTGGATGAGAAATACCGTGTTGCAGTAACGTCCGTAAATTACAGTTATATTTACTAATGAGGGGTAAATTTCGATAGTAGAATTTTGAAAAAGCTTTCCGAATTTTATATCTGTAGCCTTGCTTAAGAAGTAAATGAGTTGTAACTAAATTACGACTATTAAAATCTTCTAACAAAGAACAGGCTCGGGCAAAGCGAATAAGTTGAGAAATGTTAACCCCATAAGATGTAGACCGGGGAACGTTTCCATCTAGAGAAGGATTATCAACAATTTTGAAATCGAAATCTTCCCTTTTATCGTATATTTTAGACGAACTTTATCATTAGTGATGAAAAGACTCAAATCTAGAAAGGAAGTCTGAATGTCAGATCGGTTCGCTTTGTTTAAAGTAAGTTCTTTTGGGTAAATAGAAGAAACCATATTTTCAAAATAAGGATTATCCAAATTCAAAATATCGTCTAAATACCTAGAGGTTTTATTAAAAGGATTAACAATGTCAGATTGTGTATCAGGTTTTAAGCTAAGCATGAAATCCCTCTCATAGCAATATAAAAACAAATCTGCAACAAGAGGGGCAAAATTTGTTCCCATAGGTACACCAACAACTTGACGATATATGGTATCCCCATAGCGCACAAATATGTTATCTAAAAGAAATGAGATCTACAAACACCAAGGCAAGTCCACATTGTGTACTTTTCAACTTCTATGGTGTGGGTAAGTCCAGCGGGGATACCTTTATTTACAATATTTGTAAAGCTAGGGTGACTTTGAGAGAAGTGTGAGTTTAGGACGTCCGTAAACCGGTTTAAACCCCCAGTGGTGTTTTTGCTACTGACCGTGCCAAGGCGGTACTCTCTTTGTCACCCTTCCTCTTGTTTGTCTTACGTCTTTGTGCTTGTGATTTGTTCATGTGTGGAACGTTTGTCCCTGGTTCTTGTGTGTCTTTTGGTGTTTTGTGTTCATTTCGTGTGTGTGTGTGTGTGCGTTTGAGTGTGTGGTTGTGTGTGTGTGTCATGCTGTCTATTGGTGTTTTGGTGGTGGTTGCGTCTTGCATGTGGCTTTGCCTGCTTGACTTTACTACTTTTCCATTCAGAATTCGAAAAGAATGAACGTTGAACATTACAAGCAAGAAACATTTTATTTTCTCTGGCAAAGTTTTCTTCTATCAATTTAATCAGGTTATACTTTATAAGATGGTGAGTTACAGTAGTATAGAATGTAGAGAAATCGTAAGAGCTCAATGACGAAATGTTGTACTGTTCATTTTCAAGTTTAGTTAAAATATCATTTGAATTTTTTATGGACCAAAAACATTAATACCAGAATTGTCATATATTTTATCACAGTAATGTTTAACATGTTCTTTGATATTAGTAAGACACGGCGTTAAAAGTTTAGTAGTAGTACAATAACTAGAGTTAGCAATAAAATGCGCCTTATGCGGATCTTTATGTAGCTTAGGAATCCAGTACATAGTAGAAAGAGTATGTTGTTTAACAGTATTGCACAATTTTACATATTCCGTGACTATATCTTTATCAGGGGTTTGCTCTGTAATATATGTTTGTGAACCAGTTGATTCCTTTTTTTTAAAACATCAACATAATACAATCTTCACATAATTAATTACATTAGTTGATGCCTTGTACGCAGGAGCAAAAACAGAATTAGAATGACAATTCGAAAACTTTTTCTTCAGATATCGAAATGTAATTCTAGGTCGAGGTGGTAATAGATGGTAATAGATTAGATTTGGAAAAAGCAATGCGTGTATCAATAATGTCAAAAACATATTATTTCAAATCCGAAAGGGCATTTACATCAGCATGTTCTCGTCGACACCATTTGATGCAGACTTCTTGAATAACTTCAGCAATATGAGTACGACAAGTGTCAAAATCATTAAGGGAAGGTAATCTGTATCTTGGCCTTTAGTAAGGAGGGCTCTGAAACGTTTATCTTTAATGATATTAAAATTACCGGTAATGACGTGACCAACTGGTTTATAACAAAAACTTGAAGTGCTACAGTCTCAAGAAGTAGGGGTATTGACATCAGTATTTAAGTCAGATTCAATTTTATTGTAGTTAAAAATAACGTTCCTTATTGCTTTATTGTATTTATAACAGATGATAGGTAATTCAGAATTTATGAAATATTAAGGAATAGTATCGATTACATTCTTATCACGAAATATACCTTGAATATCAATAAAATCGATACCTTTATTTACGAACTGAAGTTTAAGAAAATGACTTTTATGTTCTTTATCAATATGAAGACGAAGAACATGCTGTGTGTAAACCCAAAGGGAAAGGTGTTTGTAATTTTTTAATCCAGTCTAGCTCTGTGATAAAACGATATTTAGATTTCAAACTACTGGTAGTATTAGAATCATAATAAATTTGCTCTACTGAAACATGTTTAAATGAATGTCCTGTATGACGAAAATGCTGGTAAAGAAAGTTGCGAACCTTTTTGATACGAGAATGGTAATTATGTTCTCGAAACCTTGCTTTTAAAGAACGAGTTTTATTTTTTGCAGCACTATTATACTACGTTTCTGTCTGAACCATCGCAAAAACTGAACATACCGATATCACTTAATGTATCCACGCCCTAGTTATTAGATAAACAGTTTATAAATGCGTTTGTGTTTATAGTTGTAAAAAACATATCCATACGCTGTGTATGCGTTCTCACAATAGCGTCTTATGGTTTGAACTATTACTGTCTTCAATCAGAAAATGTTTGTATTTGTACAATTGCTGTGTGTGTTATTTTAGCTTTCGTTGTCCTTCCAAGAGGCAAAAGAATTCAGCCACATTGTCATAAACAGGTTTAGGTAAGCATTTTGTTTATGTTTTATCATTATTTAGAATTTTAAATATTAATTTAAAAATACATGTACATTTATGATTTGCCGTACACTAGCATATTCATTTCATAATTATATTATACGTTATACTTTATAATATTTGCATTAGAATGTCAGCGACATATTCAGCTTTGATTTGTATAAAATGTATTTTATTTCACCATTATAAGTACTAATGTCTATATATCTGCATTAGCCATGACTCATAGCATCTTCGCATTTAATACACACCATTGGCGGTTACACCGTACATAGAATGTAGAAAGGTTCTGATAGTAAGAAATTCTCCGAAAGCAAAAAGCTAGAATGCGAAAAGAGAGTATTGCAGACTCTGTTTATTGAGACTGTCCATGAGCAGTTATTAAAAGTGCAACACTACTCACGCCGCTAGCACCGGCTGGCTTAAGCGATATTCAATTATCAAAACTAATAACATCGAAGCTAATGATCCCGAAGAACCAGAAAATATAACAAGAAGTTGTATACGATGGTCAATGTACTATTGTGCTTTTTGATATTTTGACTTACTCAGATACTGTAACACTGAACCCGTTTGACTTACTGCTTCGAATTAGTATTAAAACTTCTTCATAGTGCAAACTTCTTCACTTTTTTCTCATTTATAAAAACAGCCTGAGAGTGCTACCTGGTCGACTTTCTTTCTCGGAATTCCCATTCAGGTTTCAAGGTATTTCCGTGATGATCATATCTACTGAAATATCAAAATCCCGTCGCTGAACAAGTACAACATAAGACATCCATGACGCGTGTGAATGTCAGTCGTATACAGTGATTGCAAGTTTAACACTGGCATTGAAAAACCGGAACGTTATCCGCATAGCGTTCAAAGCGTCTTTTGATGCGTTGGCAGTGCATACAGCAGATCTGAAATAATCGTCTGGTAGAGTCACTCTGTATTTCAATCACTCGTATAAAATAATACAAAATTCTGATTTTGCAACATAGGTCGAACTATTTAAGTAATAGATAGTACACGCATGCTTAAAGTCGGTGTATTATTTAAGCATGTGTATGACTTGCAGTTAGTAATGTGAATCTTGTTTTGTTATTGTTGATAACAATTGTTTGTCCCATTGGAGCGTCCTCGTCAGGAATGCGATGCGAAAAACATAGATTGAACCATGCTATCTAACCTACTTGAGTTCTCGTCTTTAACCTGTTTGAGAAAGTCCCTCAATGCCTCAATTCATTTCACCACTTTGTTATATGCACTGAAGGATACAAGACTGCCATCTCAAACCCAGGTTGTTCTTTGAGGCGTGTAGTCAGTCACCTAAACGTATAACCTCTGACATACCTCAAGGATGTGTCCTTGAGCCATGCTTCCTTTTCTTCATAAATCGCTTTTCATCCAATGCCACTTCCATTATCAACATTTAAAACATACAATCATCACACGATACTAGATAGCAACGGAATGACTTAGACAACGTTGAATTTTGAGAACTTGGCAGGAATCATTAAAACCTAACTACTGTGAATACACATAAACACGGCACACGCCTCTTACCTAAACTAAAACTTTATGGACCAGCAATTAGAACAAATGTTACGTGAAATACCCCGAGAGCAACTATCTCTTATGTATTTTGTCTGGGAAAATCAGTCCCGAAGAAAATAATAATACCTTCAAGATATATGTTCGACCAACTGTTCACTACGTCCTACAACTATAGACTGTTCTCAACAAGCCATAATTATTACATGTAATTTAAGTGCGCCCAGGGAAGAACTACCCGGTTTGAGAAATACGAATAGAGCGGATCAGTAGAGTTACAAACATATTGGACGAATTGGGTTTGACTCTATGGAACGCAACCACCCTCCCTGCTAAATACACTAGTGTAACTCTCAGCGTCCCCGAGCAAGAAATGCTATATACTACATCAGACGCTGTAGTGTCATTAGCATGCTCTAAGAATATCGTCAAGCTCCTGTCATCCATACCCCCATTGAAGGCTTGACATCTGTCTCCCGTCATTGTTATCTCTACTATGGCAGTTAATGTATATTATTTTAATAGCATAATTGTAATTCATTATTGAATAGTGTCATTATCCTTTCGTTGTTGTGTGTTATTTATTTTAATGTTTGATTTATATGTATCACAGCTGACTAGGCAGTACACGTTTTTAAATGTTTTGTTCAATCCATGCAGAAATGGTAGCATCATTTGTGATTATCAGGCAGTCTTTTCGGGCATTAAAAACATCAGTTCCCTTACATCTATCATACAAGTTGTACAGCGCAAGCTTGTAACCAGGAGCATTCTAGATGTCAAACCTATACCACATAATATGACAGTCGATATTATTGAAGGTATGTTAATATTTAAGCCTCGTGTGTGCATAGAATACAATTCCAAACTTGAAATAATTGATGCTATAATTATATTTGATACGACTATGAATAGTATTTTGTTTTATATTCTAGCCATGCAATTCAAAGATGGAAACATTTTATGCTGTATTTTAATTTTCAGGTCGTTTAACAAAAATAAAACACAACCAAAGGCAAATGTGTGTTGATCAAATGAATTGTACAAATTAAAGATTTTCGAGTAAATTTATCGTAATTTGTTCAAGTACATGAGTATGCATTTAGAATCATTTGTCATAGTTGTTTTATTTCAGCAACACAGAACTTGTGTACATTGATTAAAACGCCATGTGCAGTTGGATACAGGTGTTCAGATTCTAATGGAAAAATTCATTGTACCCATGTGTGTGCAAATAAAAACTCAACATGCCAAAACAAAGGGAAATGCTTTTTCGACATCAAGGAGAAAACAACTGATTGCAGGTACGGCAATGATAAATATTGTACATCAACTGAGATACAAACATGATATAATAAGTCACACATTCAACCATGGCTTACGGTTTGTGCATGCTAACAATCGTATGCAAAACAAACTCAGGATTATTTTTATTTAAAATATTCTACGTAATTGTTGTATCCGACACTTTTCACAATAAACGATTAATATATTTCAGTGTGCACAGAATCTCAGAAAAAACTAAATATAAAAAGCTTATTTCATTTATTAAATGTCTCATTGTCAAAACAATTTAGAAATACAAAAGATATAATTGAAATTGTGTCATACACGACAGAGCACCACAACACCAGAAGTACTCAGGGAGCCAATAGTGCCTACCATGCACCCCTAAACATTTTCCATGGGTACCAAAATGTTCAGAAAAGTCTCCTGAATCAGAATCGCGAATGTACTCAAGTTTAAATACTTTTAGGCTATGTGTATTTTAACTGTTTCCATGGCAACCCCCCAATTTTTGTAATGATGTCCCATACCTTCAAATTCGCCCATATCACAGCCATTTTATGTCCTAAACCTATGAATATTCATGTTTGGTTTACTTTATGCAAATTACCCCACTGACATCCTCATGAAAATTAATTAGTGATAAGAAAATATATTAAAAATTTTCATCACCAAACGGTACATTTATCATTGCAAGCTATATTTGGAGAATGGTGTAATGTTGTGCTCGGCATACTGCCAAACATGTTTTTTTCAATATGTTTTCTTATCACTAATTAATATTCATGAGGATGCCAATGGGGTAATTTGAATAAAGTAAACCAAACATGAGTATTCATACATCAACTATATGTTCATATTATTTATAATTATTGGCAAAGTAGACTGCGATATCTTTATATGTTGCAGGTATTTAAATACTCGGTAATATGAACAATGAGGTTAGAATGGTTGCCTAGGAAACAGATATATCACAATCAGACAAATTAGTGCTATATATTTGTCCAAAATTTATATATCTAGCATTATCTCGGTGATATTCAGTGATCATTTTAAGCTTTAGCTAACCATTTTGCATTGTTGTTTGCTTTATAAGAGAACGACTGGTGTCTTTTGAAAATTTCATCATCTTTTACTGTTCTCATAACATTCATACGTATGCAAATTAGTTTATATCAGAAAAGTAATATTTACTATTAAAGCAATGCCTCATATCTATGTTTGTAACAATTTGTTTCATTATTCATAAAAAATAACCGAGATCTAGCATAGTTTTACTGGTAGATGTCATTTTTCCAATATGTGTGAAAGGATCGATTACCCTGGAAACAGTAACAATGTTACTTACACTTTATTGTTTGGTTATCAATTTAGAAACTTTGCTTTCTGAGTATTTTTTCTTCAATTTAACCCTTTACCTGATAGAAGCGGCTTTAAGCGAGTTTAATATATTCCTCCGCTGAAGAAAATAGTTCCAATTTTTACAATAATGAACATATAGCATCATAAATATTTTCTATATCCTAGTAGGTGGTAGCTTAAAGCAGGCTGAAAGTAAAGCAGAATGCGCCTTAGGGCGCATTCTGCTTTACTTTCAACCTGCTTTAAGTGGTCATATGTCTTCAAAACTAGAAATAGGCTATTGGGTAAAGGGTTAAACTACATTTGAAGTTGTTTTCTGATATTGGTAGGATAAAAATTGAGCGGTTTACGTTATTTCTGTACGTCTTTACTATTTTTTAATTATTCTCATTAATATTCATGTGTATGCAAATAAGGTATTTCCGAAGTATAGCCTTTAAAGAAAAGCACAAGGTCTTAGCTTTAATTGGGTATCAGTTTTATACAATTAGCACAAAAACTTTCTGTGTTATGGAAGATTTTTGAAGGCAAGGGTCTGCTAACAAAATATGTGTGAACAGACTGAAAGGAATGGTTACTATGGAAACAGTTAAAATGTTACTTAGAGCTAAATTTTGATCTTCAAATTTGACATTTTGTTTTCTGGGGATTTTTCATCATGTTAAACTGCATTTGAAGTTATTTTCTGATACCTGTAGGATAAAAAGTGTATAGTTTACATTATTTACGTTATTTCTATATTGTTTTTTACCATTTTAATGTTCCAATTAATATTCATGAGTATGCAATTAAGGTAATGTAAAACAACAGCTGGAAATAAGAGCACAATGTCTTTTCTCTAGTTATATATGTTTAGGACAACTCGCTGTGATATTGATTGATGCATCTTCGATCACCGTAAGACAGGTTGTTGACGTTCGTGCGTCAAGTCACTGGTATTCGTATGATATTCGTACGAAGGTTCCACAATCACTTCCAACCTGTTGTCTAGTCATGTGATCTATGCATAGTCGTGGATACTCCTTAGACAATCGCTCGGATCGCACGACAGTCGTAGGTAGTTGTAGAAAGGTCGCTGATAGTCGTACAATTGTAGGGAAGATCACCAACGACAAGTTAAAGATTATTGGAGACATTCGTATGACTATCGCACGATTAGCTAAAACCCTCTTAGGACCCAGCCCCACTAGGCATTACGCTCCCTTAATACCTGTTTACGATTGCTACCGACCTTTGGTCGCCGATATTCGTACGAAGGTCGCACGATAAGTCACTGTTAATCGCGAATGGTCTTCAGTAATCGTTGGTAATCGTTTACAATCGTGCGACCAAGTCCAGTCTTATTACAGTCGTAGAGCGGTTGTTGACCATGTACAACACCCCGAATACCCAGTCTCACTAGGCCTACGACCATTTTTGACCTGTTTACTATTTCTGGCAACCTCTGGTCGCCGATATTCGTACGAAGGTCGCACGAACAGTCGCTGATAATCGCAGATGGTCTTCAGTAATCGTTGATAATCGCTTCCAGTCGTGCGACCAATTTCAGTCGTACAGAGGTTTATGATCATGCACAACAACCTCCATACGATCGAACTGGTCGTCGGTATTCTTAAAGATTTAACGTTAGAGGTTTTAGGTAATCGTACGATCGTCGCACGAAGGTCTCCAATAATCTTTAACTGGTCGTTGGTGATCTTACTTACAGTCGTACGACTATCAGCGACCTTCCTACAATAACCTACGACTGTCGTGCGATCCCCAGCGGCTGCCTAAAGATTATTCGCGACTAGGCACAGATCACGTGACCACATAACAGGTCGAAAGTGATCGTGGAACCTTCGTACGAATACCAGTGACTTGACGAACGATCGTCAACAACCTGTCTTAAGGTGGTCTTAAGGTGGTCGCAGATACATCGCCAATGTGACTGCGGATATTTTTGGAATTTCGTCGCCGACAATCACAGACGATCGGTGGTTTCAGAGGTCTCAGAGGTCGCCATTGGTCTTTAACATTCACAAGCGCTAGTGGGACTGTAGCCTTAGGTTACCTCTTAAAGAATACCGGAGACCAGTTCTATCGTAAGGAGGTTGTTGTGTATGATCAACAACCTCTCTGCGACCGAAATTGGTCGCACGAAAAGAAACGATTACCAACGATTACTGCAGACCACCCGCGATTATCAGTGACTTGTCGTGCGACAATCGTAAACAGGTCTTAAGGGGTCGCAAAGTCTAGTGTGACTGGGCTCTAACACAATCTTCATAGATGGCTCCTTGCCTATTCCACACCAACATCGTTTACTGCGACACTAAAAAGGACATGTAGTGCTAAAGGATGTGGAATATAAAGGAACTCTACGAAGTCAGAAAAATCATTACACCAAAACCAAATAATGATTTCTTTCTTTTCTGTGTTTTAAATCTAGGTGTAAGGAAGACGACAAGTACATATACAGTGGCCGTTACTGCCAGGATAAGGCCGAAAAGCTCGCCTTGTCATCCACAAATATCATCATAATAAGCGCCAGCTCTGGCGGAGGGGTCATTGTCATACTCATCATCATTATTGTGGTACTCATTGTCAGACATAAGAGACGAGGCGGTGAAAAAAAGCAACCAATGTGAGATTTAATCCTTTACTCCACGAATATTCATGGAAGAAATAATTGCATCATGTATATTTACCAGCTTAATGTTTATAAAGGCACATATATACATGACCGTTTGGTATTGAATGAAACTGTCGATTCATAGCTATTACAATTTCAGACCCTCACATAGGAGCGGTCTCTTGTGGGTCTACTCTGTTTGCAAAGGCGTATTTATGGAGTTAAGAGTTACATGCTTTGTAAACCTTATTTGAAAGCCATTCTTACAATGATCGATTCAAACAGAGATCTACAAATAGGATGGACACATGTTTTTCGAATTCAGATATCAATGCAGAGTTTCAATTAAAGACATAAACATGACCACTTTGCACAACAGTTCATATCCTGGTGGGCACTGAATTATTCTGCACCTCAACTGTATTGAAATGATTCCAAATTGCATCAAAGGCTCGCGTATATTGTTTTAAATATCTACTGAAACTAGAACTATCACTAAAGGTGATGAATACCCCCACACGGCAGCCTTGATTGCACATCCAAGTTTTGAACATGTAACAGGACCAAATAACAAAAATACCCAAAGTTCAAATAGAGAAAATTCTGTAATGGCTAACACTAAACACAGGAAAATTGTGTCTTGCACATGTACTATTCGTGTTTAGTATGTATGGTAAGTATCAATTTAATAAGTTTCAAAATGAAGGAGGAGTTTGTGACACCAACTCCCCATGTTTCATGCAAAAATGACGAAAAATATTCAAAGTTCAGGGGGGGATAATTCTACAATGGCTAACCGTAAACACATGAAAATTGTGTCTTGGGCATCTGCTATTTGTGACTATTACGTATCCCAAATATAAATTCAGTAACTTTAACACTGTGACACCAACTCCCCATATTAAAAGCCAAAACAAGTATCAAGTGAGTCAGGTTGAAAGTGAAGGAGGAGTTCAAAGTACAGGATTTTGCCTGCCAATTTCAAGACCAATTTCAAGGACAAAGGTCGAGGTCACAGAGACCTGATATTTGTGTCTTGCACATATACTACTCTTGAGTAACATGTATGCCAAGTATCAAGTGAATCAGATTGAAATTGAAGGAGGAGTTCAAAGTACAAGATTTTGACTGCCAATTTCAAGGCCAAAGGTCAAGGTCAAGGTCACAGAGACCTGAAATTTGTGTCTTGCACGTCTACTACTCCTGAGTAATATTTATGCCAAATATCAAGTAAATCAGGTTGAAAGTGAAGGAGGAGTACGCCGTACAAGATTTTGCCTGCCAATTTTAAGATCAATTTCAAGGCGAAAGGTCAAGGTCACAGAGATTTGAAATTTGTGCCTTGCACATCTACTGCTCCTGGGTAACATTTATGCCAAGTATCAAGTGAATCAGGTTGAAAGTGAAGGAGGAGTTCAAAGTACAAGATTTTGCCTGCCAATTTCAAAACCAATTTCAAGGACAAAGGTCAATGTCAAGGTCACAGAGACCAGCAATTTGTGTCTTGCACATCTACTATTCCTGAGTAACATTTATTCCAAGTATCAAGTGAATCAGGTTGAAATTGAAGGAGGAGTTCAAAGTACAAGCTTTTGCCTACCAATTTCAAAGCCAATTTCAAGGCCAAAGGTCAAGGTCAAGGTCAAAGAGACCTGAAAATTTGTGTCTTGCACATCTACTACTCCTGAGTAACATTTATGCCAAGTAGCAAGTGAATCAGGTTGAAATTGAAGGAGGAGTTCAAAGTACAAGATTGTGCCTGCCAATTTCAAGGCCACAGGTCAAGGTCAAGGTCACAGAGACCTGAAATTTGTGTCTTGCACATCTACTACTCCTGAGTAACAGTTATGCCAAGTATCAAGTGAATAAGGTTGAAAGTGAAGGAGGAGTTCAAAGTACAAGATTTTGCCTGCCAATTTCAAAACCAATTTCAAGGCCAAATATCAAGGTCAAGGTCACAGAGACCTGAAATTTGTGCCTTGCACATCTACTACTCCTGGGTAACATTTATGCCAAGTATCAAGTGAATCAGGTTGAATGTGAAGGATGAGTTCAAAGTACAAGCTTTTGCCTACCAATTTCAAGACCAATTTCAAGGCCAAATGTCAAGGTCAAGGTCAGAGAGACCTGAAATTTGTGTCTTGCACATCTACTACACATGAGTAACATTTATGCCAAGTATCAAATGAATCGGGTTGAAACTGAAGGAGGAGTTCGCCGTACAAGATTTTGCAGACAGACCGACCTGAAATTTGTGTCTTGCACATCTACTATTCCTGAGTAACATTAATGCTAAGTATCAAGTGAATCAGGTTGAAAGTGAAGGAGGAGTATGCCGTACAAGATTTTGCCTGCCAATTTTTAAGACCAATTTCAAGGTCAAAGGTCAAGGTCACAGATATTTGAAATTTGTGTCTTGCACATCTACTACTCCTGAGTAACATTTATGCCAAGTATCAAGTGAATCAGGTTGAAAGTGAAGGAGGAGTTCAAAGTACAAGATTTTGCCTGCCAATTTCAAAACCAATTCCAAGGACAAAGGTCAAGGTCAAGGTCACAGAGACCTGAAATTTGTGTCTTGCACATCTACTATTCCTGAGTAACATTTATTCCAAGTATCAAGTGAATCAGGTTGAAATTGAAGGAGGAGTTCAACGTAAAAGCTTTTGCCTGCCAATTTCAAGACCAATTTCAAGGCCTAAGGTCAAGGTCAAGGTCACAGAGATTTGGAATTTGTGTCTTGCACATCTACTACTCCTGAGTAACATTTATGCCAAGTATCAAGTGAATCAGGTTGAAAGTGAAGGAGGAGTTCGCCGTACAAGGATTTGCCTGCCAATTTTAAGACCAATTTCAAGGCCAAAGGTCAAGGTCACAGAGATTTGAAATTTGTGTCTTGCACATCTACTACTCCTGAGTAACAATTATACCAGGTATCAAGTGAATCAGGTTGAAATTGAAGGAGGAGTTCAAAGTACAAGATTTTGCCTGCCAATTTCAAGACCAATGTCAAGGCCAAGGGTCAAGGTCAATGTCACAGAGACCTGAAATTTGTGTCTTGCACATCTACTACTCCTGAGTAACATTTATGCCAAGTATCAAGTGAATCAGGTTGAAAGTGAAGGAGGAGTTCAAAGTACAATATTTTGCCTGCCAATTTCAATACCAATTTCAAGGCCACAGGTCAAAGGTCAAGGTCACAGAGACCTGAAACTTGTGTCTTACACATCTACTACTCCTGAGTAATATTCATGCCAAGTATCAAGTGAATCAGGTTGAATGTGAAGGATGAGTTCAAAGTACAAGCTTTTGCCTACCAATTTCAAGACCAATTTCAAGGCCAAATGTCAAGGTCAAGGTCACAGAGACCTGAAATTTGTGTCTTGCACATCTACTACACATGAGTAACATTTATGCCAAGTATCAAATGAATCGGATTGAAACTGAAGGAGGAGTTCGCCGTACAAGATTTTGCAGACAGACCGACCGACCGACCGACCGACCGACGACCGACCGACAGGCTGATTCCAGTATACCCCCCTCAAACTCTGTTTGTGGGGGTATATTTATGTAGTATTATTAATTGCTAACATTGGTGTCTAGAGAGATACACAAATTTTATTTCATCTGAACTCTATGTCAAAATACCATGTCATAATATATATAATTATATCCGATGAATTAAAAATTCCATAACAATGTTATATGGTCTTGTTCGAGGGAACTATTCAACTATATTTATAGAGAAGTGGCACGTTTTTGTATCCCACGCTACTAGTTTTATTACATATCGTTGATGAATGAGTGGATCGTTTAGGTTAATTCATGTACTACAGTTATACTGGATTGTTTTAAAAAACAAGTATTTTTCTCTATAAATACAGAGACGACAACATTGATAAACACCGATCAGTGAGTATGGAAGACCTTAACATGTATCGTTGGAGCGATCCAAATATGCGCCGATCACGTGGTAACACTGTGCAGAACGAATACCAGAGTGGATTACCGGATACAAAATTTGTCAGCGGACGGGAGCACATCGTACTGAAAGACAACATGGGATCGGAGGTAGGTTTCCTTATTGATACAAGTATAATATTTGCGGGTACAGTTAATCATATTTAACCCTTTCCTTTATGTAAGCGCATTTTTACGAATCTGCAAATAGGGTCTGCTCTATTTCCTTGTGGTGTAATGTAGATCTGATTCTACAGCTTCTGTCTGAGCCAAAATAGCATGTGTTCATATGCCATTATAAAAATTAATCTAATTAATATTCATGGCGTCATTATGTGTTACATGAATATGCAACAGGGAAATGGTTAACTTAATCCCTCATATAGACGCTTTTTGGTGCCTCAATAAAAGTATCTTTTTGAAAACTGTGTGCACTATATGATTTCAAAACTACACAACTCTAAACGTTACCATTTTGCTAGTAAATGCTTATTTTTGGTAAGTTTATTCAACGAGATTGGATCTAAATACATGCATAATGTATGAGGGAATGTGTTAACATATTAAAGCTCACACTGTCTGCTGTCAATTTTTCCAAATCAAATTGTGGAGCACATCCATTTGCCATATATAAGGAACAGTTACAAACATTGACATCCATATGTTGAGCAAACAGCGTGACCCAGATCAGAGGTCTCTTACAGGATATGTCTCGTCTGGGTCAAGACTGTTTACCTATGTCCCGTTAATGGATTAACGGACTACTGATTGATCGAATATAAATAACGTACAAAGGATGCGGTTGCTCTCTATCCAGAATGTAGATATTATTACACAATAAATGATAATAGCAGCATATTGTTAAACAATGTGACAACAGTTAACGAATGGCATTACCAGTATTTCGCTTCTTTGTCAAATTCGACTTGGACGAAGTTGTCATTTACCTTTGGAACAGCTTGATCTGATTTTTCGACAGACAATTAATTCAAAGCATGCACAAAATAAACAAATATGAAATTTAAACAAATTACAAATAGCAATTATTTAATGACTTTGACATCCTTATAGAGAAAAGTAGCAGATTCTGAGCAGACTCTGCCCTGTCTACTTATGGAATACTTCAGATTTGATTTGGATGTTCTGCTTGTATATCATGACATAACGCAATACATATCTATAAAAGCAAAGGACTTACTCTTTATTTTTGTAGCCGTCTTAGTAGGGTCTGCTCTGTTTGCTAATGGTATTTGATATATATTTTTTAGTTTCAAAAATGGCTACAATGTAACACTTTCCATATTTCAATATAAATAGTTTGTCCTTGAATATTAAGTAGGTATTGAAAACTAAAATAAATATAGAACATGGAACTGGTTAATCTATGGGATATTCTCGTGTTATTTCAGACGTACCTTTACCAACCAACCAAACAAGTTTCAAACTCTCGTACTCCTTCCGATATCGACACGAGTTTTGCAGGAGCCGGTTCCACTTATGACTACATTGATACCGAAGCGACTGTAAGTGTCGTTGTCTTATTTCCATCCGATGTTTATTGTTTTTATTGTGTTTGAACCATGTATAACTGATGCTTTGTGTGTAAATATTCTGAAAGTGGCTGCTCCTCCGAAACCAAAAGTAGCAATGCCAAAAGAGAAAATTACAGAATCGGTTTTATTGAGTAGTAATTAAAAGTGTAACACTACTCACGCCCCTGCTAAGCAGTATTCAATTTTCAAAACGTATACCATCAAAACTAATGTTTCCGAATAGACTTGAAATATAAAAACACTGATAATGAAGTACGGGGCGATTTTTTACGGCCGCCACACAAGCACATAACACCTGCTGTTGTGAAGTATATATATTCTGAAAGTGGGTGATCCTTAGAAAACAAAAGTAGCAATGCCAAAAGAGAAAATTGCAGTCCTTCAAATCCATTGTTTATTAATTTAGCAGGTGTGTGTACACTTCGTTTGTTAATGTTACATTTTATAAACAGTGTGAAGTGCCGCGCCAGACTTAAAAGCTGCTTCAGGAATAACACTTGTAACAATAATATGCAAAGTCGAAATTAGATTACATGTGTACCGACAAACAGTAAAATATCCCCGTCTTTTGAAATACCATTTTGTGAAATCATTCAGTAAATTAAGGAAATGAGATGAATAAATACAAATGTCAAAGGAATAAAGCACATATATAAAAATAGAGATTGAGACAAAAAGTGAAGTCTATGATCAAACGCCGCCTTAAAAAGACGGCGTCTAATCTTGGACTACACTAGTTGTCGTTTATGCGACATTAGCGGTTCAATGGTTAAACGTATGCCTGTGCAATAGATGCGTGGTAACTGGCAATACCGAGTGTACCAATCAGATTATTTGAGTTAGTCCCCTTTTACTAATGTTATTATCTATAGGTGTCTTTTTGTGGTGTGTCTGGTTTTAAATATTTTGTAACTTTTTTATAGAAATGATTTATAATTCTTTTATACTCGTAGAATCTGTGCTGGTGGATCTTAGATAAGTTATTGTCGCTTATAGCTTTTTTGTTGCTTACTGCCGTATCACGTGTGATAGAAAACACTGAAGTGTTAATGTATTGAGGTTATATCAATCATGGAGTTTTAGGCTAAAAATATATGTCGAACCCTATACAGCCTTGGTCGTTGTGCATATAATATACATTTAAAAGTTAATTTGTGTTGATAATGGGCGGGGTCTGTTATGAATATGCATGGAGTATAGGGTTCACTTACTGAATCATTTTCTTTTTAAAGCTATCAAACATGTGCAGAAATGTTTTTGAAGTCAACCCCTGAACACTAAAGCAAGTACCATTATCGGTCTCTAAGACAGACGAGAGCTTAATGCAGAGACAAATGACGGAAAAATCCACTAGGAACTTTCTGCATAGCTTTCACTCATCATACACCTGGTCATTAGCCTTAAAGTATCTCAAATATTCATACTGTTGATATTCGAAGCAAATGTATACATTTACTTGCAGTATCAAATCAGAAGGCCAAGTGTAAAAGTGGGATACCTGAACAAAATTTGAAGAGGACCAGTACATACCGCAGGGATCATCGATCGAAATGCATGACATTGACAAACATAAACTTCATTTGTATATATTCTACAAGTTCTAAAGATGCTTTGTTCTACAACAATATAGGTAAACCAAAGGACGGTCTGTTTGCAACGGTTTGAAATATGTTAGATAACTATGTAGTAATTATGAAAAAAAATAACTTACGGTGATTCGTGAATGCAGTTTTTAATGTTTAGTCTCAGTCACAAAGTTAGACACAAACTGTTAATGACTATAGGCCTATGTGAATATCCATGTCAGACACAATGTAATCATATATATTTACCTGCTGATGTTTTGATAATAGTGGCATATGAACGCAACAAGATATGACCGTGACAGAAACTAGCATCGGACCTATAATATAATTCATTAGTAAATCGAACAGACCCTGGCCAGCCGTCTGATCTGGGTCCACACTTTTAGCAAAAGGGATAAAAGTAACATCTACTTGGTAACGGATAAAGCTATGAATTGAGTCTTCTATAATAAGTCAAGTTCGTTAACAATTCAGTGTGGAAAGAGTTAACCCATAAGGGTTAAAATCGTATCTATGTACGGATTTAAATATCACATATGTCATGTTTATTTATAAACAATTGCAGTTGTCCTTCGATGTCTCGAAATCGAATAACTCGAACTTTGAGATGACTCGACATAAAAGTGATGTCCTTCCAAACTTTACTATATACAGAATTGACCTAAATACATCACTGGGTATATTTAGAAATACATGTGTCAATTTAATATATATATATCGAAAGAAGCTTTCAGCATTGCTTTATACCTGCATTAAGCTGTGCACTTGAGAGTTTTTCAGAGTTAAAACCGGATAACGCGAACCTCTGCTATATCAAAGTAATTTGTGTTATCCCATGAAGTTCGAGATATCGAACTTCGATCAACGCATAGGGAAAAGCATAATAGTGTATAGTGTTTTGTTCTGTATTTATGTTTTGCTGTACAGGTTTTTTCATTGCAGAACTATTAATCCTTCGCTTTCTATTCACGTCAATATACCTACCTGTAAATAGTGAAGACCCAGATGAGACAGCTCCTGCAGGAGCTGTTTCATCAGGGTCTGCACTATTTACAAGTTGATTGTGCAACCAGTACACTCCACAGCAGTGATTGTACAAGGAAATACGTGTACAGAGTGACGATATGTGTAATTATACAACAGGGCATGGGTAAAAAGGAGAAATGAGTTTTAGAATTCAGCAAGGGAAGAGTTGAAACAACTAGATGAATCAGTGGCACCTTTGGAAACAGTTTGGATTCAAATGAAACACCTGGAGTATTTCATCATCCCGGCTGTTTGACCTTCCAGCAAAATTACCTCAATCTTTAACGGATGAGATGTAAAATCAAACTGCAACAGATCGGTGATTGACCCTTTTGGCGCCAAATTTCTAATATGTCCTCTGTAATCCAGTTTGTTGTATCATTCGGTAAAATAAGAAAGTAAGGTAAATAAATGCAAATTTCAAAGGAACAAAGAACAAAGCACGGCTATAGAAATAGAGTCTAAAAGAGACAAAAGCTGATGTCCCTGGCCAGATGCCGCCTTGAAAAGGCTGCGTCTGATCTGGGACTGCACTATTTGTCGCGGTGCATTTTTGCGACATTGGCGGTGATAGGGTTAAGCAGACATCAGATTGTTATAGTGATATAAGGTTGATAAATACAATGGAACCTGCCTTAAATAGCAATTAAAAAGAGTGTAGGTATGGGTCTGTAAGGCAGGTGGTAGCCTGGTGCAGATTATAAGTAATGCAGAAAGCTACATAGGAGGTAAATGTCTTCGAGACAACAGAAGTTCGATTCATCCGATTTCGAATATGTACAAGTTCTCACTAGCACAACGTAATGATCCTGTAGTAGTTTCTATCATTACCTTCGACCTGTATTAACCCTTTCCCTCATATAAACGTGTTTCCACGCATTTGCAAACAGAGTAGACCCAGATCAGACGATCTGATCAGGGTCTGCTCTGTTTGCTAATAGAATTTGAAGGATCTGGCCATTTGCTTTCTAAATGGCTATAATGTTCGACCTTATATATTTTATTATAGCTATTTTTTCAATGAATATTCAGTAGGTATTGAAATTGGTAATAAATATATAACAGGGAAAGGGTTAAGCTGTCTCGTGTGTTTCAAGCTATGCTAAAAGATGCATTTTAGAACAAGTTTGTATTATAAGTATTGGGAAGACCGAAGCAATGTAAACGTTTGTAAATATTGGAAGGATCGAACTTTTAATTCAAGTGATCCCAAATTGAGTTTATCCGAGTTCGAGAGATAGAATTCCAAACGGTATTGTGTTAGATTGTATTATTTGTTGTCAATATTGTACTTTTTGTGCTTATTTTGCTTGTTTTGAGGCATTGAACTTTTGTTGTTGTTGTGCTTGAATTCAATATAATAGACAGTATATAATATTGCCATTACTTTGGCTATGTTTCACTACCATGAATTATAACAGAAAATCACATAAAACATTTCCTCATATTGGCGCCTTTTAAGGACTTTGTAAAAGTCACGTTTTAAGATCAAATGGTTTCAAAAAAGGATTATTCTAAAGTTTTCCTGTGCCTAGTATAGTCTCCCTTTCCGTAGATTTGTTGGAGGTTACTCAGTAGAGGTTAGATCTAAAAGTGCCTTTCATGGAATTGGTTAAGGGAAATAATATAACCAGGAATGACTTTTAAAAGGTCATAGCGCACAACAGATGTAATGCATTTAAAACCCTTTCTTATCTTAATTCATTATTACATAGAAACAACAAGTAATTTTATGAGCTGTTACTGAAATTTTAGAATCATATCTTTATTATTCCATAAACAGACAGAGCAGACCAAAATCAGACAACTCCTACATGATCAGCCTGATCTGGGTCTATTCTGTTTGCCAAGGTGCCAAAACTCGTCTATAAGAGGAAAGAAGGTTATTATTTAGAGAAGTTTTACTTTTCATGCATAGGTTCATTCAGAATGCTGAAACTTAGCACAAGACAAGCCACGCTGACCCTTTCAGTGCCATGTTTTATCTGCGTCAATAGTGTATGTGTATTTGTTGTTTTTTCTGCTATCTTGTTTCAGAATCATAATCACAATAGCAGACATTCTGGATCCTGAACAGACGTCGAGTTTTTCGTCGTCTCATCCGAATCCAAACTACAGTAAAACTTCGATTATTCGAACACTAAAATACATATTATTATCGACCTTTAAGACAGATGGCAGCTTAATGCATGGTGAACGTCATGCAGAAAGCTACTCTAGGAGCTTTCTGCATGACTTTCACCATGCATTAAGCAGCCACCTGCCTAAAAGGGTCTAAATTCTTCTATACCAAAAATATGGATAATCGAGGTTTTACTGTATTTACAAATGTGATCAAACAAGCATCTTAACCAATCCATTATCATTGTCTCATTTTCACACGGTTATCTACTGCATGTATATATATGTAATCAAGAGAGTGTATTTTTGTGTTCATGTAAGTATCCATAAGTAAATAATTTCATACATAAAAATGTATGACTAAACAAAGCATAATGTTTAACTTTGTTCTTATCATTCCACTTGGACCATTCAGCACGTGCTGTATACAGAAGAACCTGGCCTATGTGGCCATTCATATATTGATCATAGGAGTCTTGAAAAGCATGCGTTTGCTTAATGCAGGGCAAAAGTAATGCCGAACGCTCCTATACGCTTTTTCTGCATTACTATCTATCTGCATTAAGCTATGACCTGTCTTACAGACCAATAATTAGACCTCGTTTTGATGACCGCTTAAGCCAGGGTCTGTTGTATCAAGACAAGAGCGTAAGAGTTATTACAGTGACAGTCGTTTTTGCAATTAAAATTTTCAACATTAAGTAAGTATTGTTTGCAAAATTTACCTCTCATTAAATTTTAATAATACAGTAAACAACACTCTTAATCGACCATATACATGTAATGATTACACATAGGTGGCTTTAAAAGCAGGTGGGTGCCTAATGCTTGGCAAAGGTAATGCTGAAAACTTCCATTTCGCCCTGCAATGTTTGCCTGTATCCTTCAAGGAAGTATGTGAATATATGGCAAACACGTTAGTTGACGTATCGGTTTTAGATTTACTACAAGAGTGTAAATGTAACACTTTATCTGGTAGAAAGACCCTTTTGCGCATTTGCAAACAGAATAAGCCCAGATCAAACGGCTTCTTTAGGACTTGTCTGATAAAAGACTGCTCTATTCGCTTATGAAGTGATACATAATGTATATAAAACTCTACAGCTTTTGCCTTGGAACAATTTCCTGTTTATAATAGAATTATAAATAGTAAGCTCATTTATATTGAATTTCATGAATATCCGTTTGGTAATTGATTAATAAATTATATATATAGCTAGGGCAATCATTTGCGTTTGACTATCCTCTTTTCATGCTGAAAAAAGAAAAACTTTGTTTTGTTGAATTTGTACTTTCATCCGATTCGTTTAAGCATTTAAGAAACTGGGCTAAGAGTCAAACACATTGGCTCCTGATGAGACACCGAGTAACTAGGCGTCTCATCAGGATCCAAGCTTTTTGAAACTCGGCCAATTACGTCGTGCTAAGCATGAACATGTTGCCAGTTTGCAAACTCTCACGTAAAACATCATTTGCATGTACGTATATGCCTTGTTTGTTTGTTTTCGTTTCTTTCCGCTAAGTGCCTGAAATTGATAAATAAAAGTTTAAAAAATGATTACGTGTTTATTTATTTAACCCATATCTTGCTAATGTGGACCAGACTAGGATTTTCAAACAGTGTGGATCCGAATGAGACCTCGAGTAACATGAATTCTAAACTATTTGACAATCGATCCAAAGTTTCTCAAATTCTTGGTAAATATGACAGTCTTTCAAATTGCATCAGGTCCATCTTTTAACAGATATTTTTTAAAGTTGAGTAAGGTTATTTCTATCATAGACATAAACTGAAAACAAAACTTCACTTTGTGAGTATTTATATAAGATTCCATAACTTATTGCATTCTTCATCTTCTTTTAAACTTTACCTAATGCATATTCATTTAAGAATTCATAAACATACATGTACAATAAAACATCTCTATAACGACCACAAAATTACACCAATTTTTTTGTGTTAAAAGCAAGTAGATGCTTAAAGCAAGGTGAAAGTAAAACAGAACGCTCCTATAGGAGCGTCCTGTTTTACTTTCGCCTAGCTTTAAGCAACCACCTGTCCAAAATACCAACTAATTAACACAATTTAGTGGTTGTTATTGAGACGTTTTACTGTACATGTATTAATGCAATAGTTGTTTATGTGGAACGGGATAGTGTTTAGTTTCGTCAGAAACAATAGCATTCTACATCAAGCGTCTGGTCCAGATCTAATCTGTTTGCAAAAAGGTAAAACGACATATAATATCCATTAGGTAAAGGGTCACTAATAACCTTAATCCTGCTATGGGCGGATGAGTGATTATTCCACCTCTGATAATTTTTTGGTGAAACCGTGTGTGTGATTGGTTGAATTCTGCCACGTGATCGAAGAGTAAAACTTATACACGGTCACTAAAATTCAATACCCAGTCAGTAGAAATCTAATACACGGTCAGCAACTAGGTTACTTCCCCTGCCAGCGTAGAGCCCTAACTTGAGGTAATGACTGCACGGTCTTCTTGACAGCAAATGGTTACTGAGTAAATTAGATTTTATTTTAAAGTTAAATACATAACGAATATTTGTATTGGATTTGTTTTCCGTTCTAATTTTGGTTAGCTCAATTGGGCAGTGCCGAATTTATGTTGGGCCGAATTGACACGATACAGTTTCAGTAAGAGTTGTCGTTAGTTTGCAAACGCTTTGCTTCCTTAGACGCAGACGAGATTGAGAAAAAGAAGCAATTGATCACTGATAGAATATAAACTGGTCATCGGTGGGGTAAATTCGCTACATAGTCATGTAGTGACCGGGTACGGGATGATACCTGGTTAGTAAATGTTATACTATGTAACTAATAATACCTATTTAAACAGTTTCGATCCAGATGAGACGCCGAGTAACTCGGCGTCTCATCAGGATCTAAACTGTTTGTTACCCTGGTTGCATTTTGGTAGATAAATTGATTATAGGTTGAATTTTGAAAATGTAATAGGTGAACAATTCAGTAAAAAAGTTTTGCTCAGCTGGCTAAAGGTTAAGCTATTCTATTGTTTGCGATATGTCAATTGTCAACTCATATTTAGATTACGTGTATTTAATCAAATATTCGAGTATCGCGAAAATGTTACCGGGATGGGTACGGTTATTTTTCAGTTAATACAACGTAATGCCGGGGATAAGTGTGATCATTTTAGAGATGTGTCAATTTGATGGAACGGGATGTAGAAAAGTCCACTGGGTGTTTTCTGCACGCATTTCATCTGTTTTAAGTTGCGATCTGTTAGAATAACCGGCATTGATACTATGTTTTGAATTCCTTTTGAAAGTACAAACAAACGCAGCCATTTTCAACTGTGTAGACCATACATAAACCGACTGATATTGGTTTACTCTGTTTGCATAGGAGTAGAAAGGCGTATTTATGGAGTAAACGGTCAATGAACAGTATCTATTCATGAAGTGACTGTTTAACAGACATGCTTCTGTATGTTTATCGTTATCTCAGGGTCAATATACGTCAGGTAATATAGTTCACCTTTATTAAAGGAGCACTTGTCTTAAGCGAATAATCATTTAATGAACATTAGGGACTGAAACGCAAGTGGTTGCTTACCCCTTTACCTCATAGGCTATTTTTAGATACAACCTATTTGAATTAATCTACCAATAAGGAGCATTAGCTAGAGAAAAGGAGAGTTTTAGAATTGAGTTGTTTGAAACAATTGTGATAAATAGAGCATATGACAGTGGTTTCACAAAGTGACTTTTACAGAGTCGTCAAAAGTCGGCAATATGAGGGAATGGGTTAATGCACAGCAAACACAATGCAGAAACACCTGCAATATTTTCTTCGACCAGTATTAAGCTACCACCTGATCCATAACTACAGTTGGACTTCAATATCTCGAACTTCAAGGGACCATATAATTTACTTCGAGATAACAGATGTTCGAGTCATCCAATTTCTAATCTGAACAATCTTTCAAATTGCAATTTAATGCAGATCTGTAGGAACTTTTAACATTACTATCAATCTGCATTATACATTCACGTGTGTTTCTAGATATGCTTAATGATACATTATTTTTTTTAAAACAATTATATAAAGTAAATTATTATAAAGGAGTTTTCTCGCTTGCTTATGA